>CM055072.1:3457063-3496929 GCA_029204045.2 Tillandsia leiboldiana
GTGATCTTGGTGTAAGAAAAAATTTTAATTGCGGTTTTTTTTCTTCCGCTGCGCATATCCGTATCAGTCTTACAATGGTAATCAGCAGCCACACTCATAGTTTGTTTTTTTTCTAGATATAATCTCTTTTCTGATGGTGATTGGTTTTTTCTGGAACGATCAAAATCAAAACAATGAAGATTGTTTTTGAGTATATTTTGATTGTTTTGAAACCTAATTAATTAGAAATCGAATTAGAGAATTTTATTTTATAGGCCTGTGATGGTATAGGTGATGATCATGGATAGCAACCTTGTGATGATGTGAATGGGTGTAATTTAATAGGACCCAGTATGTTAGATTCATTTTGAGTGCCTGCGTGCCAATTCAATTATGTAATTTGGAGACCTGCGCGTCTCATTATATTATGGGTTGTATTGTAATGTTGCAAAAATTAAACGGTAAAGGGGTAGTGTCTAGGTTCATGCGATTTGTTCCATTCAGAGTTGATGCGTGCAGATCAAGTTTGGACCAATATTGATCGAGGGAGCCGACAAGAGTTGATCTACTCCAATCTGATCAAGATGCAGAGCAAGTTTTTGTGTGTAATACCCTCTGACCCGATTCCGGCCTGGTGGCTCAGGCTCGAATCAAATTAAAATCCATGATCATCACCGGTAGTTATTTTTAAATATATATGCGATATATGTGCATATGATGCGATGGTTTGCATGAGATGTAAAATTTATAATAAATTAAAACTGATGAGATAACAAATCTCCCTAAATAAAATATTAAGTTAATGGTGTTATGAACCCATAGTGGCCTTCCATCGTTGTAGGGTGTGGGCGTCTCTTTAGTGTTGATTGATGCACCCGGACACGGGGGTCAGTTGCATTAGGGAGCCGCAACCATTCTATTGGCATGAGATGCTATGTGGTAAGAAAGGGGTTGAATCCAAGAATCTGTCAGGATGAGGATTCAATGACTTTTTTATTTGCATGATGAACGGGGGGTCTAATTAACCAAAAGATAAGGCCAAGAATCTGTTAGGATGAGGCCTATATTTTGGAGGCCAAAGATAAAACTTGCGATTTGCTTGAGAAGCATTGAACAAGAGTTGTTCACTCATTTCTTTACTCATTGCCAAGAATCTGTCAGGATGAGGTAGTGTGCAAATAGATGGGACCGCAATTCCCACTAGAAACTTTTAGTAAAGTTTTCGTTTTTCTCCACTCGGGGAGTGTGGAGATTCGCTAAAATTAGTGGGAGGCACCATTTAGATTTAAAGCCCTAATCAAAATGGATTATGATTAAGTACACAACTAATTAGAATCTTAACCATCTGCAGAAAATGTCCGCCTCTAACCCACTTGTCAGAATACTTGATACTAATCGCTTAACTGGACCGAATTTCACCGATTGGCTGAGGAATTTGAGAATTGTTCTCAATTCTGAAAAATTAGCCTACGTGTTGGACACGGAGGCTCCAGCAGTGCCGCGAATCCAACAGCTCAACAGAAAGATGCTAGAAATAATGGACTGATGATGATATGAAGGTAAAATGCTACATGCTTGCGTCTATGAGTAATGAGTTGCAACGCCAGCATGAGCACATGGAGAGTTCTGCTGACATCTTGCTTCATCTTAAAGAGTTGTATGATGAGCAAAGTCGAACAGCTCGTTACGAAGTGTCAAGGCGACTGTTCAGGACTAAGATGTCTGATGGTCACTCAGTCAATAATCATTGCTTGGCGATGATTAAGGACATTGAGGAGCTTGAGAAGCTCGGAATGACTATGGACGCAGAACTTCAAATTGATTTGATCTTACAATCATTACCTGATTCATTTTCTCAGTTTATTTTAAATTTTCAAATGAATAAAATTACTTGCACTCTCGCCGAGCTGTGAATATGTTGGTCACGGCTGAAGGAATGCTAAAAGTCAATAAGGGCTCAGTTTTGGCTGTTGAACGGGCTTCCTCCAAAAGAAAGTCTAAATGGAAAAAGAAGAAGCCTGCAAAGAAGCCAAAAACTAACACTGTCAAGGTAAATCCCAAAAAGAAGGCCGCCAAAGGAACTTGCTTCCACTGTCAAAAGGATGGCCACTGGAAGAGGAATTGCCCGGACTATTTGGCTAGCCTGAAGGACAAGGTGAAGAATAAAACTTTGGAAGGTATGTCCGAGATTCATATCATTGAAACTACTTGCTTATCGGTTTGTTCTACTTTTACATGGGTCATTGACTCGGGATGCACCTCGCATTTGTGTATTTCAATGCAGGCGCTAAAGAAAAGTAGACGACTTAGGGATGGAGAGATTACCCTACGCGTTGGAAACGGAGCAAGAGTTGCTGCTGTTGCTGTAGGGACTTATCCTTTATGTCTACCGACAGGAGTAGTTTTAGAACTTAGAGATTGTCTTTATGTTCCTAGTGCGACTAGAAACCTTATTTCTGTTTCACGTTTGGTATTGGACGGTTATAAGTTTATTTTGAATCAAACATTTGTTCAATTTATTTAAGAAATAATTTGATAGGTGTGGTTCTTTAATAGACAATCTCTATTACTTACATATGGATGTTAGTATGAATACAGTTCACAATGACATGAATGAGAATACTATTGGTTTTAAAAGACCTAGAGAGGAGGTAAACAAAACATACTTGTGGCATCTGAGGCTTGGTCACATTGGAGAAGCTAGGGTTAACAAGCTGGCTAAGGATGGTATCTTAGGATCCTTACTCCCTGAACCATACCCAGCTTGTGAATCATGTCTTCAAGGAAAAATGACTAAGTCTCCCTTTGTTGGACAAGGACAGAGAGCTACCGAAGTACTCGCCCTGATACATACTGATGTATGTGGCCCATTCGATGTGGTCTGCTTGGGGCGGCTATCTCTACTTTATTACCTTTACTGATGATTATTCACGGTATGGGTACGTGTATTTAATTAAACACAAGTCTGAAGTCTTTGAAAAGTTTAAAGAGTTTAGACAAGAAGTAGAAAAGCAAATGGAAAAACCGATTAAGGCTCTTCGATCCGATCGAGAGGGGAATACCTTAGCACGGATTTCTTAACCTACCTCAAGAATAATGGTATTGTCTCTCAATGGACTCCTCCTGGAACACCAGAACTGAATGGGGTGTCTGAACGGAGGAATCGAACTTTATTAGATATGGTTCGATCTATGATGAGTTTTACAAATTTACCTACGTCACTTTGGGGTTATGCACTTCTTACGGCTATTTATATCTTAAACAGAGTACCTTCCAAATCTGTTCCCACCACACCATATGAGATGTGGCACGGTAGGAAGCCAAGTTTTACTCACATTAAGACTTGGGGGTGTCCGGCTTATATTAAGAAATTAAAGACGGACAAATTGGAAAGCAGATCAGTCAAGGGAAGATTCATTGGTTATCCCAAGGAATCACTTGGATACAATTTTATCTCCCAGAAAGTCACAATGTGATTGTGAGCCGACATGCCTTCTTTCTTGAAAATGAATTTATTTTAGCAGGAGGCAGTGGGAGAAAAATAGAACTAGAGGAGAAAGTCTCTTTAGAATCGAGCATTCCAAGAGCCCTTCCTGATAACTCTGTGATACCAGAGATTACATTGCCACCTCGCAAGTCTAGTAGAATCTCTCATCCTCCTGATAAATACATGGGATTATTTATAGAGGACATGGAGGAAATGTTCCTAGTGGGAGACAAGGATCATAGAGATGATCCTAAGACTTATAGCGAGGCGATGTCAGACATCGACTCCGAAAAATGGTTGGAAGCCATGAAGTCTGAAATAGACTCAATGTACTCCAATCAAGTTTGGACTTTGGTTGATCCACCGGAGGGTATTGTACCCGTTGGATGCAAATGGATCTTCAAGAGAAAGATTGGTTCTGATGGAAAGGTAGAGACCTATAAAGCTAGGCTGGTAGCAAAAGGTTATAGTCAACGCGAAGGCATTGACTATCAGGATACCTTTTCACCTGTAGCCATGCTTAAATCCATCAGAACTCTGCTTGCTATTGCTGCACATTATGACTACGAGATCTGGCAAATGGATGTAAAAACTGCTTTCCTGAATGGATATCTTGAAGAAGAAATCTATATGGAGCAGCCTTTGGGTTTCACTACCAAAGATAGAAGTCATAAAGTGTGCAAGCTTCAACGATCCATTTATGGGTTGAAGCAAGCTTCTCGGAGTTGGAACACTCGTTCAATGATGCAGTCGAATCGTTCGATTTCATCAGAAACGAAGAAGAGCCGTGTGTGTATAAAAAGGTTAGTGGGAGTGCTGTTACTTTCCTCGTATTGTACGTGGATGACATACTCCTAATTGGGAATGACATTCCTATGTTAACATCGGTGAAGTTATGGTTATCCAAAGAGTTTTCTATGAAAGACCTTGGAGAAGCATCTTATATCCTAGGGATAAAGGTCTATAGGGATAGACCTAAGAAGTTGCTTGGTTTATCGCAAGCTATGTACATAGATGAAGTGTTGAAAAGGTTCAGCATGGAGAATTCCAAAAGGGGTATGGTACCTCTAAGACATGGAATTCACCTCTCTAAGACTATGTCTCCTAAGACACCTGAAGAGAGAAGTCGCATGAGCAGGATCCCTTATGCTTCCGCAATAGGGAGTTTAATGTATGCGATGCTATGTACTCGACCTGATATAGCACAGGCTGTGAGCGTCACTAGTCGATATCAGTCGAACCCAGGCGAAGAGCATTGGGTAGCGGTAAAGAATATCCTTAAGTACTTGAGAAGAACAAAGGATATGTTCTTGGTTCTTGGAGGTGGAGAACTCAAAGTTAGTGGCTATACAGATTCAGATTTTATGTCTGATATAGACGATAGAAAGTCTTCGTCTGGGTATCTATTTATTTGCAATAGTGGGTCAATAGTTTGGAAGAGTTCTAAACAAGAGACGATTGCTGATTCTACTATGGAGGCGGAGTACATCGCTGCATCTGAAGCTGCCAAGGAAGCTGTTTGGATCAAGAAATTTATCACTGAGCTTGGGGTGGTTCCCTCTAGTAGGGATCCCCTGCCACTATTTTGTGATAATAATGGCGCCATAGCATTAGCTAAGGAGCCGAGATCTCATCAGAAATCCAAACATATCGAGCGGCGGTATCACAAGATCAGAGAGTACATCAAAGATAAACATATTGAAGTGCAGAAGGTTGCCTCCGCAGATAACGTGGCGGACCCGCTAACTAAGGCTTTGACTCAGCAAAAACTAGAGACTCATCTTGAGAAGATGGGCATTAGATATATGACTGATTGGCTTTAGTGCAAGTGGGAGATTGTTAGTTGTATGCCCCAAAAGCCTATCAGGCTGACGCATTTTATTATATGGAACATATTTGTACTTGATCTTTATTATAATTTGGGCATTTTATGCCATTCATGTTTGATGTGTCCATGAATCGTCCTTTGATTTAATGAGATGATAATGTATATTCTTAAGAGTTAAGAATTTGAGATACATATTATTAGTGATTAAGTCATGAATGCTCTCAATCGGAGGATCATCATGGGGACGATGATTGATCCGGCAAGATTGATGTATGTGTCGCTCTCTTTAGGATGACGAGTCTCAAGTCATTAGTGTGGGGACACTGGAGCGAACGTGCAGGTGGTTGTTATAGAACAAGGGCACTGAGCGTGACCAATTACGATTAGTTACTTGGATGTCTACTCTTTCGTCAGTAACTGATTCGATGTTGCAGTGGTACAACTGATCCTTAGACCTGCGACACCACGGCCATTCAATATGAGGCTACAGTAGTTTGACTATGCAAACTCTGATCCTAGTCACGGGTCTTAGTAGTATATGTTGGCCGCAGTCGGTTCATATTAGGAATGGGTGTTTGTTTACAGGGGATCTATCGCTCTCGGTAGAGAGATAATTAGTCCTATGCTATTTGTAAGGCAAAGCTCAGAAATCCTCGGCCGGGGTAATATGGTTCATGGAAAGGTGTTTCCAAGAGTAACCATATGAGCTTGTGTCCTATCAAATTTGTCATATAACGGGTGATGGGGTTTGACGAGTATTCCATGACCTCCACTCAGTTGGGACTATGCGATAGAAGGATTGTATTGTACGGTAACTGCACCTTGAGGTTCAGTCCAATATTCACTTCTGACTGGATTGCCACCATATGCTGCTAGGCGTCACTGGTGGATTGTGGGAACCAATAAGAATAATTATAGGCGAATAATTATTATACGATGGAAGAATCAAAAGTGTTTGATCCATCAAAAGGAGTTTTGATGATGATGTCGATGGGGATCGCATCATATCTCACTACCAGACAGAATTGAACCTATTAGGTCACACACATAAGGAATCGCGCATGATCGATATCAAGGAGATGATAAAGAAGTTTATAGAATGGATTAATTATAATCACAATACTAAAGTTTACTAATTTATTAGTAAAAGGACTAATTTGCAATTATTGTAAATTAGAGGTATTTAAGTGCAAAACTTGCATGGTGTATTTGCTAATTGTTAGTAAATATTTGGAGGACTTATGTGTAAATGTTACACACGTAGGATAATGGATAATCCAATCGGATTAGGATTAGATCTAATTAGTTACTAGATTTTATCTTGAGATTTAATTTAAAAGATCTTTCTTTGTAACTAATTATAAGATTTAATTAGTTACTAGATTTTATCTTGAGATTTAATTTAAAAGATATTTCTTGTAACTAATTATAAGATTTAATTAGTTACTATATTTTAGGAGATATTTTCTTTGTAACTAATTATAAGATTAGTTACTAGATCTTTCTTTGTAACTAATTATAAGATTTAATTAGTTACTATTTTTTAGGAGATCTTTTTGTAACTAATTATAAGATTTAATTTTGTTATAGCCGGCCAACTTCCTATTATAAGAATAGGTAGTACGTATGTGATACGTAACAATTTTGGAGAAAGATAAAGTGGAAATTAATCAAGTCGCGGAACGCGAGAAAACCCTAGCCGCCTATCCTCTCCCTTTTCCTAAAGTCCTCCATAATTAATCGTTCTCGATCTTCGGAAGATTGCTAGCACAATTAGAAGATTGATTCATCCTCCTTACATCGACGCAAGAATTAATTCGCGATCGGATCGCGAATCAAGGAGATCGATTTTTCGATCAAGGGCGTAATTCCGTGTGGACACAAGTAGAGGCCGGGTGCGTGCGCGGCTATCAAGGACGAACAATTTTTACCAACGATCGTCGGCTTCGCGGTGATCTCGACCCGCGCAAGGTAAAAATTAAATCCTAATTGATGAGATCAATTAGATTACCCTTTTATGATCTAAAACAAAACATGAGGTGATCTTGGTTTAAGAAAAATCTTAATTGCGTTTCTTTCTTCCGCTGCGCTTATATCCGTATTTTTCTTACAGGTGGACGGCCTGCTGTTCACTGTCTCCAATATTTATGGACCCAACTCCTCCGTCTTGAAATCGGCTTTCTTTCAAGAACTTCGGTCAATTGGCTCTCGGACGATGGGGCTGTGGACGATATTAGGCGATTTTAACGTTCTCCTTTCACTTCGGGATAAGAACGGACCGCCTTCGAATTTGACCGACATCCTTAACTTCAGAAAAGTGGTGGCTGACCTCGGCCTTCTTGATCTTCCCATCCAGAACAGAAGTTTCACGTGGTCCAATGGAAGGCGTATTCCTACTCTTGAACGCCTCGACCGAGTCTTCGTGTCTAATCATTGGCATATCTCTTTCCCGCGCTCCACTCTTCGGGCCTTACCTCGGCCTAGGTCCGACCATACCCCTTTATTGCTAACGGCTTTCTCCTTTGTGCCTTCCCCTCACCTGTTCAGGTTTGAGAACTTCTGGCTTCGTTACCCGGCGGCCTCTGAGGTGATCTCTAAGGCATGGATTGACTCGGACACGGGGGTCGATCCCGTTACCAGAATCTCGTCGAAATTCAAGAGCGTCCAGTCGGCTCTTCGTTCTTGGAGCGCCGGGATTACATCTACCATTTCTATCCAGGAAGATCTTTGTCTCAGATGGCTCGAGTGGCTCGACCTAGCTGAGGAAGTTAGACCACTCATCGACTTGGAATGCCTGCTTAGACCTCTCCTCAAAGCCAGATACGAAGAACTGTGCTTACAAGAAGAAATTAAATGGAGGCAGAGATCAAGGGTGCAATGGCTTAGAGCGGGTGATGCCAACACCAAATTCTTTCATCTTAAAGCTTGTTGTCGTCGGAACAAAAATTTCATCTCCCACCTGGTCGACGGAGCTACCACTCGGTTTTCCCACGAATCAATTGCGGCCTACTTGCTTAATTTCTTTGCGAAGCAACTGGGGGAGGCGTCTGAAAACAGGCCTTCTCTTAACTTTGCCTTGTTGTTCTCTTCCTCTGACTCGGATGTTGACTTCCTGAGCCTCGAGGCACCGTTCGAGGAGGACGAGGTCAGAAGCGCTATTTTCGCTTGCGCGCCGGATAAAGCACCTGGGCCTGACGGCTTTCCAATGGCGTTTTTCCACCGCTTTTGGCCAGTGCTCAAAGCTGAGATCATGGAGCTCTTCTCCTTTTTCCATAACGGTCGCCTGGACCTGCGCGAGATCAATGCAAGTTGGTTGTGCCTTATTCCGAAAAAGAGCGAGTCTACCACTGCTAGCGACTTTAGGCCTATATGCCTTGAGAACAGCATGGTCAAAATCATCTCTAAAGTTCTGGCTCTTAGATTTCAGCGCATCTTGGGCAACCTTATTAACCCGTATCAGACGGCCTTCATTAAAGGGAGATCGCTTCTTGACAACTTCTACTGCGCTCATATTCTACTCCATCACCTTCACTCTACGAAGCAAGAAGCGGCGCTATTCAAGATTGATTTTGAAAGAGCCTTCGACCATGTCGATTGGGCTTTCCTGCAGGATCTGTTATCGGCCAGGGGTTTTGGGCAGAAGTGGATTGGTTGGATTTTCGAACTCCAACATTCCTCCAGTACGGCCGTTTTGCTTAACGGCGTTCCGGGCACCTCTTTCTTTAGCAAACGCGGCCTACGGCAGGGTGACCCTTTGTCCCCTCTACTCTTCATCCTTTGCATCGACGTGCTATTCAGAATGCTGCAGGCAGTTTCTTCCTCTCCCGACCTCCCTTCGGTGGGTATCGGGACGGCTAGAGTTCACACCCTACAATTTGCTGATGATCTTCTTATCTTTTTTGATGGCTCCGTTAGATCGGCTAGGGTCATCAATGTCATACTCGAGGCTTTCACGGAGTTATCTGGTCTCAAAATCAACTACGGCAAAAGCTCCATTTCTCCGGTTAATCTTCCGAGCTCCAGATCTGAGGATATCGCTTCTCTATTGGGCTGCCAATCCCTTGGTTTCCCCCTAAAATATTTGGGTTTGCCTTTATCGCCCAGGGCGTTCAGGAAATCTGATTTTATTCCTATTATCGAGAAAGTGGACAAGCGACTCGCGGGGTGGAAGGGCCTACTGATCTCTAGGGGGGGACGTTTGGTGCTTTTAAATTCGGTCCTCTCATCCATTCCGTCTTTCTTCTGTTATGCCTTCTCTCTCCCTTCCTGGGTAATTAAGTCGATCGACAAGCTTCGCCGGGATTTCTTCTGGAAGGGGAAAAGCTTGAATAGCGGCTTTCATTGTCTCGTCAAATGGGAACATTTATGCCGCCCAACTAAATATGGGGGTTTGGGAATTCGCAACCTCCGCAACTCCAACTCCGCTCTCCTTTTGAAAGGTCTTTGGTCCTTTCATTCTTCCAAGTCGCTTCCCTGGGTGCGCCTGCTGACTGCTAAACACTACTCCCGCCGACCGCCCCTGTCATCTGAGACGAAGCCGACCGGCTGCTGCCCGATTTGGAAGGGTTTACTTTCAAATGGCCCTCTCTTCAGCTCATCAACCACTTATTCAATCGGGAACGGGAAGTCGACGCCTTTCTGGAATGCTCGTTGGAGCGGTGCTTCGTCTTTGCGCTATAGCTTCCCACTTTTATTTCGAGCGGCAACACTCAAACATCTTTCTGTGAATAATTGGTTTCGTCGCTTCGGGTCCCAGACTGATTTGGGTTTCCAGGATATAAACTGCCCGGAAGCTAGGCGTGAGCTTACTGTCCTACAAGCGTTGATCAACAATTTCAGGTTGTCTAACTCCGACGATTTGATTCAGTGGAGATGGAGTTCTAACGGGGATTTCTCTACCAAGACTGCATACGATTTCATTTCCTTTGACGGGGTCAACGACTGTAAGATTCTACATCTGTGGGCCATCCGGATACCGCTCAAGACAAAAATTTTTCTTTGGATCGCAGCTAGATATAGGCTTCTCACTGCGGAGCTCCTTAAAAAAAGAGGATGGTCTGGCCCTTCTATCTGTATGTGTTGCCGTGCTGGAGATGAAAACTTGGATCATCTCTTCTTCTTTTGCGTGTTTGCGAGGTCGCTCTGGGGGGAAGTACTACATCCTTGGCCTCTCACTTGTCACAGATTACTCCACTACTCGGGGGATTTCGCAAGTAGATGGAGGTGGGCGAGGTTGACCTTAACGGGTCGAGCTAAAGCGCATTTCGATCTTTTATTCGCCGCTACCTGTTGGGAACTATGGATGGAACGCAATAGGCGTATCTTCAATGATTGCCCTTCTCAGAGTACCTCTTGCGCTTCAAGAATTCACCACATCTCCTCTCTCTGGACCCTAGCTCTTGGGGGATCCTCGGTCTTCCCTTTTCCACACCGAAGCTAATCCACTTCCAACACAGCTCTTTCCTGCTCTACAAGATGTGAAAAAAAAAAAAAAAAAAAAAAAAAAAAAAAAAAATGATAAAAATGGTGCTGGACTAGGAGCCATCCAACAACAAGCATGCCACTTTTTTATGGTCTGCTCACCATAGCAAATGCTCATGGTCTGAAGGTCAAGGGTGTTCAATCTCATTATCTGCGGCTGTATTATTTGGATTCTTTCTCGCTTTCTGTGGTGATGCACGATTCTTTCTCCTTTGCTCGCTGAGAGGGGGTATCAACTATGATGGGTCGAGGGCTTTGGTGCTTATTTTATTCCGTTGTATCTTAAGTGGCTATATGTTCATCTTTATTCCAACTCCAGTGGGGGGACAAGAAGGCAAGGGGAATCCACATGGCTTACCTATTATATGCTCTCTGGATCTTGATAAGTTTTCGGGATTTCTTTACCCTGATTGGGTTTGGAAGCGAGAACTCTGGTTCCTCACAGAGGCTGCCTATTTCACCGTTTTGGTCTGATGCCAACCTGCCTCTTTTGTTTTGTTGTTTTAATATGATCCTTGCTCCACGGTTTTGCACTGCCTTGATCTCCTAGCTTCCTTTTGGGCTTATCTGGGCTCGGGGCACGTCAGGATAGCTTCATCTACTCTGGAACTACTTGAAGGGCACGAGCTGATTTTATCGCATTGGAGGTTTTTGAGCCAGACCCTGTAATCAGTTATGCTCTGCGGTTAATACAGCCTGTTCTTTGTCCTATCAACGGAGGAAAGTATCTTGCGAAGTTTGGAATCACTCTCTGAGCTAGCTTTAGATCCAGGTTTTTCAAGACAACGAGTTTTTATCTCACCATTGGAAGCAGATCTTCCAACGATGCTGGAGTAGCAGCTGATTTTCAGTTATGGAGGGATGAGTAGAATTCAATTACACTTCTGGCTTTACTCTTTACAAGAACCTTTATCTCTTCAACTGCGACGATCTTATTGCTGACCTCAGTCCCCCCTTTGTTCTTGGCAACCTACCATCGTCATTGCTTGGTCTGATCACTGAGAAGTTGCTTGACAAAGCTTGGTCATCGCGGGGCTTTTAATCTTGTACGAGGAGCAGGCGGGTTTCATTCACATTTGAATGAATAACTGTTTTGACCTACTCTGGGCTTTATCTGACACTTGGAAGGGTGAAGTCGGAGTTTGTTTTTGCTTTTGGAATTGCTCGTGTCCGCTGCCATTGGAGCATGGCTCATTTCGCTTGGTGTCGCTTACCGTCCGGCTTTAAGGGATGGCACTCTGCGTCGATGAGGTTCGTTGCAGGATTTCTAGGCACTATCTGGGTAGCACTTAACACCACATTACGGAGCTGGTGTACATAAGCTTCGGTTTAAGATCTAGCTTCTTTGCATTGGGTCCTTGTATCTTAAGTGGCTCTGATGGAAGCAGGGATTCATGTCTGTCTTTAGTGCTTCCAGGGGGATCGGGATTTCTTTGCTACTTTCTGGTTTTTCGACGGATAACCTATTTCATTATCTGACTGTGGATCTATCTTTATTTGCATCTTTACTTTACATTTTGGGGCTATATATATGTCGTCTCTCTCGTGTTGGCCTATTGTCTGGATTCTTCTCCGTTGGCTTGGCTTCGCCGACTTGATGTTTGGCTGAGGCCCTGGACAGCAGCCTTCAGAAGAGAACGTCGAGTGTGGGATGAGCTTTCAGGCTTCCTCGATTATCTGTCTGTTTCTTTTCGAAGGGGCAATGCTCCATGTTTAAATCTGATGTTTGTCCTCTAAGTCGGTTAGCTATCTTGCTTTTGAAATCCATGGACATTGTTCAAGATGAAGTGTGGTTTTCTCTCAGATTCTATTGAGTTTTTGGAATTATTTAAGTTTTTACGCGCTTGTTGGGCTAGCGTAGGTTTGGTTTCCTCCGTCGACCCGTTTGCTTCGGCTTGGTATAAGTGGTGAGGTTTTCTTGATAGCTGCCTGGAGTTGAACAATAATTGGGAACAAGGGATTGGCGACAACCTTCGTTAATTTTTTTGGAGGCAAAGTTTTATTTGGATCTGTGATTATTTGTTTGAGTGGTGCTTTTCGGTCATTACTTGTAGTTGGGATTTAAGAGATTTGAAGGACTTGGTGCTGTGCAGCTTTGTTTATCATCTACTGCCTACTACTTGTGGATCTTGGTTATGGTCTGGAGTTGCTGTTCTCTGCCTTTAGGCCTCATTGTCTGCCAACCGGCTTTATTTTCTTTTTTCTTTACTTGTTTCAGCTTTTCCTTTAGTTGCTTGTTTTAGTGGGTGGACAATCGCCTAATAGTAGCGATCCTGTCTCTTTTGTCTTTGTCGATTCGGGTGCTGGGACTTTTTTCTTGTATTATCTGAAGTGTTGGGGAAGGGTCTTTTCCTTCAGTGTCTTTCTGTACTTTTCAAATAGGGTATATCCCTGTTTAATCAAAAAAAAAATTATACGAATTTGTATTTTGAAAATTGGCATTTCTAATTTTAAATCTGAAATTTAATAACTTTTAAATTTGATCTATTATATTGCAGTTTGAAACAGTTAAATTTAACCTTGAATTTGAAATGAGATTTTAGATTTAATATTTAAACTTTACATTTAAAATTTTGAAAAACAAATCAAAAATAAATATTTTAAATTTAAATTAAAAACTAAAATTTTGAACTCTAAAAAAAAATGAGAATTAAAATTTATAATCACAAATAAGATATTTAGTACGAAATAAAATTTTGTAAAAATAGCATGAGTATGCTAAGAAAAAGCAATAATATTTTTTTATACTCAATATGCTGCTATTTGTATTTTCTAACCTATTTTGCATATGATGAAAATACTAAATTTGGTACTTTTTGTATAATAATCCAAATAAAAAATTAGAAATATTTTTTATAAATTTTTTTAAAAAGATGATAAATCATTTACTATTTCTTATAAATTTTTTTATTAAATATTTTTTATAAATTATTTATTATTTATATTAGAAAAAGAAGTAAAAAAAAAATTGTCGCGAAGCACGGATTCCTTAACTAGTTATAATTATTATATGTTTGTAATAAATATAATAGGAATCATTTGATTTACGAAAATACTTGGAAATTAATAAAATTATCGTAAATATATATTTCATAAATTATTTATTAGAATTAGTATAATAACTATTATTTTATTTACTATTTTTTTATTATTTGATTAATTATTTGAAAAAAAAAAATTTGTTATGTCTTTTTATCCGCGTCAAAATATAGTTGGTGAATTATTATGAAATATATTTATCTTTTAATTAACAAGTAAATTATAATTTGAGGGTAATGTATATAGTATATTTATAAAAAAATTAAATTATATTATAAAAAATAAGAGTTTATATTGAAAAATAATCCATATGTTGAATGTTTACAGTATTGTAAAATATATAAATGAAGATTTAAGTTAAATTATATTATAAAATTTATTTACTATTGATATATTTATTTAATCTTTTTGATAAATTTTTTTTTTTTTCAAAAAAAAAAAAGAAAGTGAAAAATTAAAATTTTCAAATAAATTTAGAAACCATAAAAAAAACAAGTAAAGAGATTATAAGGAAACAGTTTATTAATGCTTTTATAAAAATGTTTAATAGCTTTGCATTTACTTTAAAAGAGATTAATATTTGTAATATTTAAGTTTGATTTAATATTCGATAATATATTTTTTTTTAACACTAAATTTTTTATTTGAGGACTCAAATTGGAGAAGAAAAAGAAGTCACACGATTACTCTAGTTGGATTTGGTATTGAGAATATTGTAAAATACTACCTAATAAAAAATTCTTAGAGTAGTAATTGGAGAATTGATGACTATGCAAAAATAAAACACAACCTATTGAATCACATGTGAATAGCAATAGATTCATATATATAGTTCAAAATAATTAAATTTTTTTAAATATAAAAATATATAAAAGTTGCTAAAAAAATCAACAAATTATCTGTATATATTTTTTAACCAGTTTTAAATAAAACAAACAAAGTTAATGCTGTACATTCCAAGTGGGATGTACTTGGATGTACATCTTACACTCCATCCATTAAAGAGTGGTCGACCGGTAAATTAGTCGGGTGGGATGTAGGATATGCACTCCCCATCCATTAAAGGGTGGTCGACCGGTAAATTAGTCGGGTGGGATGTAGGATATGCACTCCACTTGGGATGTATATATAGCATTGCTCAACCAACAATATATATACTAAAATTTATATATTTTTAGAAAAGTTAATTATATACAACTATATTATATATACGTGTCTATTGCTAAAGACAAGTTTTAAAAGTTTGTGTTATACTTTTGCATAATAATTGATATTCAGTTACTATCCAAGAATTTTTTATTAGATAGTATTTTATATTATTTTTAATATCAAATCTAATAACAATAACCAATTGAATCTCTTTTTATTATTCTCGAATTTGAGGCCTCACATACAAAACATAACATGAAAAAATAATAAAAAATTATTACTAAATATTAAATATCAAAATTTAAATATTATAAATATTAGCATCTTATAAAAAAAAGGCACAGTTATTTTATATAAGTAACAATACGGTGTATGATCAAAATTTCTTTGGTTTCATTTTCTTTATATATTGTTTCCAAACTTATTTAAAAATCTTTAATTTTCATTCTTTTCTACAATATATATATATATATATATATATATATATATATATATATATATATATATATATATATATATATATATATATATATATATATATATATATATATATATATATATATATATATATATATATATATATATATATATATATATATATATAATTATAATTTTTTGTAATAAATATATTAATATATAGTAAATTGTATAATATAATTTAACTTATGTTTTTATTTATTTGACAAACTATTTTTATCAAACATATGGATTATCAACTTTGTATGCAATGTCATACTTTTAATATAGTTTAAATATTAATTTGTTGTGAGTTCATTATAAGTATCCAACACTATATATACATACTAAAAAAATAAATATATTTTATTATAGCTGTTTATCAACTCCTTTTCCGATTATTCAACTAATTGGTCATACTTAATTACATACTTAATTACATACTAAAAAAAAATCAAATTAGTAAAATCAAAACTTTTGAACTAACCATAATTAAAATAAATTTATACAATGCATCAAATTTTTTTAATGGATATATATATATATATATATATATATATATATATATATATATATATATATATATATATATATATATATATATATATATATATATATATATATATATATATATATATATATATATATATATATATATATATATATATATATATATATATATATATATATATATATATATATATTTGAAAGTTATTATCATGTGAGGTTATAATGTTGTATCAAAAATATACTTGACAGAATGATGTTGCATGCAAGAAAATACACTTGACTCAAAGAATTCAGAAAAGAAGTGATATAATTATAAAAGCTATATTATCAAAATATTTATACTATAAAAATAAGTATAGTATGAATATGCATAAGTTTTGCATTGGTACTATCCTAATTAATTTGAATTTATAGAAAAAATGATGGGATTATAAAAGCTTTCTTATCAAATTATTTATATAATAAAATTAAATATAGTACTAGTATTCATGTGGTTTGCATTAGTACTATTGTGAATTAATTAACTAATTTGCATTAGTACTATTGTGAATTAATTAACTAATTCTTCTTTCACATTGTTGCTATTTTTTATTTTTTTTAAAATAAAAAAATTCAATGTGAAAGTGCGTTCATATGGTTTGCATTAGTACTATTGTGAATTAATAAACTAATTCTTCTTTCATATTGTTGCTATTTTTCTTTTTTTTTTTCAAATACAATAATTCAATGTGAAAGTGTATGAGAGTAAATGATGGATTTATAATGAAAATAAGTATTGTATGCATATGCATGGATTTTGCATTGGTACTATACTGATTAATTTGAATTCAAAAAAAAAATGATGTGATTATAAAAGCTTCCTTATCAAAATATCTATGTATATTTTTTATTTTTTTTTCAAATATGGCAATTCAATGTGAAAGTGTATGAGATTAAATAATTGATTTACTTACAATAGGATGAAAAATAAGCATTAATGTATGAATATGCATGAATTTTGCATTGGTATTATAGTGATTAATTTGAATTTAAAAAAATAATGTGATTATAAAAACTTCTTTATTAAAATATTTATATAATTAAAATAAATATAGTATTAGTATTCATGGGATTTACATTGGTACTCTTTTGAATTAATTAATGGTCTTCTTTCACGTTGTTGCTATTTTTATTTATTTTTTTTTTTTAATACAACAATTTAATGTGAAAGTGTACGAGGATAAATGATAAATTTACTTTTTTAAATTTTTAATTTTTATAGATTTACTTTTTTTAAGAAACATAAATTTGAACAAAACTTTATTTTGCTTTTTAATTTTTTAAAAGAATTATCATTTTATACATGAATTAAATATAATGCAAGCTAACTAATCATAGTAAAAATAAAAAAAATTATTCACAGAAATTTTTAATCACATACAAATTGGGTATGAAAAGGATAAAAAAAATGAAATGATACCGTACAATTTCTAAACAATAACTTTCGTAATTTTTATGAGAAGAAAAATGTATAGAATAATATATGTATAATACTATTTATATAATTTGTATGTATAGGAATCTATCATCTTTTACAAAGTTGTTATGCCATACATGATTTAGGCGCAAAAGTTTATTAATGATAAAAACGAGACTACTATACTACAAACAAAAATACTACATATCTATACACTTCAAATAAAATATATATTTTATATTTTATTCATTTTAAAGTAGAGTAAATTCCGCATGTATTATTAGACTTTCGACTCTTGAATAAAGGGATGTGCGGTTAGGATGATAGTGGTCTCATAAAATTTAGTGAATAATTAAAAAAATAGTATGGTCTAAAGGATGAAAAAGAATGAGAGGGGTAGACCAAACGACAGAAAATTTTGATAACAATAAGTACTTAGGACTATCAATAATATAGCCGGTGAATTCTTAATAATAATAAATATTGTCATGTCACACTATAATGCCTCGAAAATTTTAATTTTAATACTTTATACTAAACTATGACTAAATTAGACAAAGTATAGTAAAAAAATAGATTTGCTAAAGTTTATATTGAATTTTGAGGATTTCAGAACAGTTAGAAAAGGTATGGACTATAAAAAACAAACATTAAAATTTTTGAAAAAGAAAATAGGGTGAACCAATTGCTATTGGAGAGCGGTCTCTCACTTGACGAACTGGTCTGTGACTAACAGGTCCGGATCCGGACTCGACTGGGAAGGACCGGACGCTCCCAGTGAGAAAACAGTCTCAACCTTCAGGGACGGAGACCGATCTTTGATCCACGTATCGATCCGCCACTGTCCCCCGCGAGATGGGCGTTCAGGGATCGATCCCTCTCCCACGGATCGGTCCGTCTAAATTGGGTTCGCCACGATAAGCCGATTAGGCTGTTAGTGGGGCACCTTTTAAAGGGTTCGTTGGTACCCTTCAACATACACGAACACACCCACACACCTCACTCTCTCTTCCTCTTTTTCACTCTCTCCTCTTTATTTTTTAAAAATTTCTCTCTAAGCTAAGAGATTAGAGGATTGAGCTTGAAAAAGGCTTTGAAGGAGAAAGAACAGACTTTGGAGCATGGAGGAAAAAGTAAGATTTGTGAATTTTAGGTTAGGATTTTGCTTGAATTCTTTAAAATTTAAAATCCAACATGATTCTACGCTAGATTCTGGTAAGAATCATAAAGAATTTGGAGCAGATTTCAAATATATATATTTTTAAAGTTTTTGAAAGAGGTTTTTAGATTTTGATCTAAATTAATCTTACAAATCCTTAATTGATGGTCGTAGAAGCACGCCTAACACGTTTGATACAACGAACGACGGTGTTAGGTCAATTTGAAGAAATAGGCCGAAATCGATAATTTTGGCTTCATTACCCCGAAGTGTGCCGAGACGTCCTCGAAACTCAAATTACTTGGATTTTCCACCGTTTAATATCCAAACAAGGAGGGTGGTACTTTCCCAAATAGACAAATGTCTTTTTATATTTTAGTTCTTATATTATATCCTATATATGTACAAGATATTTGACGCACTACGCATTAGCATTATGCGTATGATCGCAATTCTCGATATAGTTTTAATTCCGAATTGCGTGATATAAGTTGATAATCCAATATGAAACGCATGAGGATTAGGTCACTCGAAAGGCATGAATTCTTAAAATGCATTAAAAGATTAGTATTGAGACTTAAAAAAATATGGAATAAATTAGGTGATTGTAACGATCCAGCTGTCACGACCCCAAAAATTAAAAGCTTTATATATATATATATATATATATATATATATATATATATATATATATATATATATATATATATATATATATATATATATATATAATTGGGCTATTATACTCTTATGAGTATAAATCTCTTTGTACTCATAACTTTCTCATACTTGGATGAAGGAATGTGCGGTTAGGATGATAGTGCCTAGGGTTTACTAGGTTGTTGGAAAAATGGTAAAAAACTTAAAAATTATTATAATTCTAACCGCACATTCCTTCATCCAAGAATAAATACTTATGAATATAAAAAAATTTTACACATAAAAATATAGTAGCCAGACCCATATATATATATATATATATATATTAGAGTTCAAAACATTGATTCACAGGACTTGAGCAGATTTGCCACGCACATAAAAAATTTTCAATCCAAATGGACAGAATTTTTTTTATACACGCACGATTGGGCAATGTACAATAATACAATGAAAGTACTATCTAGAACATATTAAACAATTTAAACAATAATCGGAAACATAATAAATCCACCAAATCTAATAACTAAGATGCATGATAAAATCAACTACAATAATCAAAAACCACCATAACTAAGAGTCAAATCGACATGATCAAGTCAATACTGGCATAATACTAAATCAAAAGTAAATGCAACTAAAATCTTGAATAATAAGTATGTCAGGCCAGCTCTCTAACTAGCATATAGGGACGCCTCTACCGCGAATCCTCGCATTACCGTCTCGACATCTTACCATCCGACAAATCTGAAAATAGTGTCACCAAAGGGTGTGAAATACAATTGAATGTATCCCAGTGGATACAACGAGTCGGGGACCAGCAAATCGTATCTACTGGTATACAATAATCGATAGGTAGCATGTACAATAAGCAAGTAATATGTCAGGTAAACGATACTAGTATAAAAGTAATGACTGATAGTTAATATGATAAGCAATAACTGAGGGCGAAATATTATAAATTGGATAATAGGACTAAATAAGAAGATAAATGTGTCAACTAAAATGATAACCAAATCAACCCAATCGGGTGCCACTGTTGGTCCCTAGGACCTCAAACTAGTGCCTAACAGAACTGACATAAACCCTACACCTATAGGAACTAACAGAGAATATGGCTCAATATCACCCGGGTCCTGCAAGTGCAACTATATGACGGGCTCACGATTCGATCAGGCCACTCTACCGATAAAGAATACTAATGTGGGGGATCAATTCACAAGCGTACGTGAAAAATGATAGTTGGTGCTATGACGTTCATAATGTTGATGCTATAGCAGTCTAGAGACTGAAAAACGGCAGGTAGCCAGAACTCCCAAACGGGATCATAAGTCAACCTCAATGCCATAAAGAAACAGTGGCCTCCTATCTATCATGCATAATAATTAGGAAATAATAAAATGCGTAGGAAGCATCAACGGGAAGCATATCAATAATAAACTAGTAATGTCAAATATCATATGGCGTAGATATCAATCATAGTGTATAAAGGTGCCAAATAATGTCATAATGAATCATATAAACTCTTACTCTATCAAGAATGCTAGTCAGGAGAAAATAATGTACACATTCAATCATCAGTAAAGGTAAGTTAATAAACAGACCAGAACAATAAATACCACTGTGTAAAGTCATAACTATCACAATCTCACGGTGTAACGACCGACAATCAGCACTATACCGAAAAACGCTCAATAAGAGACATCATATCAACTGAACAACCATAATCACCTACTCTACGAATCATGTAAAAACTAGAATAAGGAATCCAGGCACAATCAAAATAATATGACTATTCAAATGTAAGGACAAGAGCTAAGTGATATCAACTGGTTCAATCGAATATAGTACCCAGTGAGATTTCACTATGCTAATGTCCGGATCCAGGTAACCACCTGAATGACGACTGCCTAAGTCCACGACTCTGTCAAAACATCTAAGCGCCTAATGTACCATGTGTCAGCAAAACCCCTCATGAGTCAACTAAACAATCGACACACCTAACACAACACTAAAGTGCAATATGAAACACCGGAAGCATCGGTCCCGACCACTAATGACTCGACCAATAACTGAGCCAACTCAATCAGAGTCCAACAAGCTCCAATAATATTCAACATCACTCTGCGACCCTAAATCGCCAACAGCACATCCCAACAATAATCGGAACATCGCTTTCTTTAATCGATTTTCAAATCATACGAAGAGCATAACTGAAGCCACCAAGACTCAACTAGTTTTCCAGAATGTTTCAACTCGTGCCTTAGGTGTCAGTGGATGACACACTATCAAATCCGCGCAATCAGTGCGCCACAACGGGACTTTAAAATTCCAAAGCTCGCCGATTTAGTTCCCGGAATGCCCATTTTGGCACCGGAACCACCTGCAACCCTCTTGCTGCAACTAGAGGTGTCAAACCTCACCAAATGACCAGTAAATGAATCCTATTAGTTGCTTTGAATAGCAGCGACTCGCGCGACACGAATCCGAACTCGGTATTGCCCGTAATGCCGTTTTCGGGTCCGGTTCGACCCAAAGGTGGTTCAAAATGCTCCGAATGTCAATCAACTATTACTACTATACCAAGACACTCTCTTTTGAGTGTCAGGACAGCAGCGCACCAAGTAGTGTGATCCGGGTGCGAGAAAACCCAAAACGGTCGTGTCGGGTTCTCGAAAAGTGTTGTTTTGACTTCGAAACCCAATGCAAGTCTACTCACTAGTCCATACTTCTCATCAGTGGTTCCCCAACCAACCAAGGAGGCTTCCCAACCGTTGCAACCAGTAGCGAAACCCGCTACGTGAAAACGGAGGCAAATAGTATAATAAAGTGTGCTAAAAGACACGAGATTCGAACCAAAAGATCCCCGGGCTTCGAAAAACATGCAAGAACCATCTAGAGTTGAGCCCCCGCTGTCTGGGACAGCCATGACGCAAAAACTGTTATAGTGGCATTTCATCGAACACTCGGCGTGCAATTACAACACAACAAACATGATGTTCAAGGATTTATCGTCGAACTTGTGCTTTTGGAATTCGAGAGAAGGTACCAACCAGAAGGTTTCGACATCACGAACCCGTGCTCGCAGTCCACCTGAGTGAGAACAAGTGCTGTTTTCGATGATTCCGATAGCAACATCAACCAATTAGCTATCGGAGGCTGATTTGGCTGCAACGAAAGGGAGCACTACTCATTACCGGAGGTACGTTGGTGGCTGAAGGTGGCTGGAGAAGCCGGCTAGGATCAAGAGATCCTGGCCCGCAGCTACAGGACAGCACCCAAACACTTAGTCCACGCGCGGCCCAGGGGCATTGAACAGCAGTTGAAAAGGGTCGAGGTGGAGGAGGTAGGGCCGGGGGTGTGGTCCCAACCCCTCTCCCACACTAGCGCCGGCGGCCGGATCTTCAGATCTGGTCGTCGGTCACACTAGAGCAGCAACTCGGCCGCACCAGAGGAACAAAGTCGAGGGTGGCGTCGGGGCTCGAGCGGGAGGTTCATCGTCTCTCTCAGGTGGTCGTGCTTGCTGTAGGAACCGCCATGGAAGAGATCTCGGCCGGAGTCGAGACTAAAAGCTCGCGGCCACCTCTGCAGCAGCACGTGCAGAGAATGCAAAAAAAAGAGAAAGAAATGAATCTCTTGCTGGTCTCTGGTGACTGCGACCAGGATGGGGGAGTACGGATCAAGAGGGAAAGAGGAGAAGAAGCTGGTGGCCAGAGCTTATGGTCAAAATGTCAATATATATATATATATATATATATATATATATATATATATATATATATATATATATATATATATATATATATATATTTTTTTTTTTTTTTTTTTTGATGTATAATATGCCTAGTTTAATAATATTTTGTAAAAAGAGTTTTAAAATTTAAGTTTTGAATTGTAAGAAAAAAAATTAAAATTTATAAATTATAAAAGAAAATTGTCTTTTATGAACCACAATTTTTAATATATACTTTAACTTATCAATCACAGTTTTTAGTAATTGGTTAAAAAATTATTCTTTTTTCTTTTGTAAAAAAAAAAGAAAATTAAGTATAAATCTATGAACCACTTTTTGTTTTTTTGTTTTTTTTTTTTTAATAATAACCTGATCATGTAGAGATAAATAAAATTCTCTAAACATTTTGAAAGGCATATTATATATATTAAGATTGTGGGTTTTTTCTAACAGTTTTTTTTTTTTTTTTTTTTTTTTTTTGTTAGACAACAAAAAAAAAATGATAGGTAACTAAAATTTTTATTATTTTTTTTCTATTCATCATTTTTTTATAAATTATTTATTATTTATATATAAAGATAGCTTCTTGATGTAGGACAGAATATCATATTATAATTTATCTATATATAAATATGAGCAGAAAAATATTTCAGAAATAAAATATTTAGTACGAAATAGAATAGTTAGTTTGACCATTTTTTACGCGGTTATATATTTCAAAATTTAATAATATTCTGTAAAAATAGGCTTAGTATGCTTAGAAAAAATAACAACATTATTTTTTTATACTCAATATGCTATTATTTATATTTTCTAACATATTTTGCATACGATGAAAATACTAAATTTAATATTTTTTGTGTAATAATCTAAATAAGAAATTAGAAATATTTTTAAAATAAATGCTAGATAAGAATATTTTTTTCGAATAAGATTGCATTAGTACGTAATATTCTAATTATATGATAACTTATTTATTAATTTTTAAAAATCTTTTTTATTTACTATTTCTTATAAATTATTTATTATTTATATTAAAAAAAAAAAATCGCGAATCACAGTTTCTTTATCTATATGTAAATGTGAGGAGAAAAATATTTCAGAAATAAAATATTTAGTACGAAATAAAATAATTAATTTGGCAATATTATTAATTATATATTTTCAAAGTTTAATAATATTTTATAAAAATAGTCTCAGTATACTTAGAAAAAACAATAATATTTGTTTATACTTAATATGTTACTATTTGTATTTTCTAACATATTTTGTATATAATGAAAATATTGAATTTAATACTTTTTGTGTAATAATTCAAATAAAAAATTAGAAATATTTTTAAAACAAAGGTTATATGAGAATTTTTTTCGAATGACATGACATTAGTACTTAATCTTCTAAAAAAACTAATAAATCATTTAATATTATTTTTAAAAAAATTCTTAAGCATTACCTGAGTACTATTACAAAAAGAAGTTGAGTAATTTTAACAATACAGTCAGCGTATTAGCAGAAATTAAGAAGCATGAGTACTATTAGAAAGGAGTTGATTAGTTTTAACAGTATAATCTGTGTATCAGCAGAGAAGTAATACAAGATGTATTTAAACTCCGAATACTTTCGAACCGTTTTTATTGTCGTTTTAAGATTCTTTAATGCTAATCTTCAAGTTATTTTTCAACTATTTGGTTTATCCCAATGTATTTACACAATTTGTTTTTCGTACGGTACCGCTCAATTAATACAAAGATTATGGATTCTTTTATTCTCAATTTGTAAGATTTTTTGATGTTTACCGATAAGTTATTTTTCAACTATTTGGTTTACTTAAATATATTACAATTTGAGATAAAAACAATTTTAAAATTTTGCTATAATTTAGAACTATCTTAAAAACATAATGAACTATTCCGATGCTTATGCAATTTAAGATAAATTACTAAAAACTGTTAATTTTAAATTTCAGATTTAAACTTATATCTAAAGTATACACTAAAAGTTGTGGTTCATACTTCATAAATTCAGCCATACATAATTTATTTACTTTTACAATTCATAATTTTCAATTTTAGTGCGATGTCAACTATAGTGTTGTTCACGTAAAATTTTTATAATCTTAAATTATACAAAATCATGATTTTAAATTATACGAATTTGTATTTTGAAAATTGGCATTTCTAATGTAACGACCCGGCCCACTAGTAATAATAACTCGTTGGGCCCACACCACAGCCCAAAATGCTTAAGCCCGATTATTATTAGTAGTGTCCAAGTCTCATATAAACCCAATTACAATTCCATCCACATCCGATGTGGGACTATTTGGGGCGTCACAGACTCCCCCCGTTTAGGCCTGACATCCTCGTCAGCCCAAACACACACACAACAGCCCAAGATCACCAGGCGATGTGAGACTCGTCTCGCTAGCCCTGTCATCTAGACCCAGGCTCAGCCGAGACTCGCCGCACACTTCTGGCTGGTTATTGGCTCTGATACCAAATGTAACGACCCGGCCCACTAGTAATAATAACTCGTTGGGCCCACACCACAGCCCAAAATGCTTAAGCCCGATTATTATTAGTAGTGTCCAAGTCTCATATAAACCCAATTACAATTCCATCCACATCCGATGTGGAACTATTTGGGGCGTCACTGTCACGCCCCGAGTTTTAAAATCCAGTCTATTTTATTTTATTTTTATTTTTTTTATAAATCAGAGTTCGCAAACTAGGCGTAACAGACCGCCACACATATAGAAAATCCTCTATCCAGATGGACGGAGTCTTCCCTATACATGCACGGCTAGGCAAGTACGATGTTCATCAATCAGAGATCAAATAATATCTTAACTAACCCAACCACATAATCAACTTAAATAATCCAAAATGAAGCATGCTAAAGTAATACTCTAACATCAGTTTAAATGTCAAAATAAAACAAGAACTGAAATACTACGATATGATAATCAACTACTAATCATCGAGATCTCAATCACAAATATATCATCAGGGGGACAGCTCTATCGTGACGGCCTCACTCGAACGTCCCGACATCCCTCCACCCGACGGACCTGGAAAATGGTCACCCAGGGGGTGTGAGATACACTGTACATGTATCCCAGTGGGCACGACGAGCCGAGAAATAGCTAATCATACCTACTGGATACTAAAATCTGCGGATAGTAATAAGTCGATGGGTAAAGTTGAAATAAGCAGATAATGTCTACTGATAATCAATAAGTCAATGAATAAAACTGAATAAGCAGGTAATGTCTACTGATAATCAAGCATAAGGGTAGGAGCATAACTGTAGATATCAATAAATGCTGATAATCATGATATAACTGTAATAATCAAGCAAGAAGCTGAGCAGGTATGGTACAAGGTAAATAGCTACAAATGACAGTGTATGCTAAGAGTTATGCGTCAAGAACAGAAACCTAAGTACCCAATCATATGCCACTATTGGTCTCACAGAACCTCAGGCAAAGCCACTGATCCGCACCCCATCCGCTGACAATAACCCGGCACTCACAGATGCAATCGAGCTCACGGGTCCCATCTCTAGACCACTTTACCGGTAAAGAACACAACGACGGTGGCCAAACCGTCAGTGTACGTGAAGTACAACAGTGCGTGGCAATCATCATGCTATGCTCAAGCTCACGGTCTAGTGACCGGGTAGTCGGCAACAAGCCGAGATCCCAACAGGGAATCAACCATCTGTATATATCGATCAGGATCTATCATGCATATCTGAATATAAAGCAAGTATCACAGGTGACAGGAAATAGCAGGTATAATCAAATCATGACATCTATGTACTAAGATATAAAAGCTGACGAACAGGTGTACATAACATGTCTAAAGAGATCAATGTCTATCAGGAAAGATCATATGGCATATAGATAAAATCAGCAGGGCAAATCAAGAACAGGTGTCCGACTGGACTAAAGCAACCAGAGGGCCGAAAAGATAAAGCCCGGACCGAAGATAACCCACCTGAATGTAGGCAGATCCTCGTACTCTCGCTCGGCTGCTGGGAGGCTGGTGCTGAACAACTAGGCCCTGAATAGAAACTGTAGTCAGTAACAGACTCACACATACCCATCCCGACAACACCACAGTAACGCAACACCAACACGGGACAATAAAGCCGATTTACGGAACAAGATCCGATTCCCGTTCAACAAGAACCCACGGAACCCTAACAAAATGCCCAGTAGATATGAAAACACTGTCTAAAGACAGTCAGCGTGTCCCGACTACATCTGGGTCCATGGTACATCTTAATTTTGCATAATAATACTACATTAATTACTTGTTTCGACTCGTTCTTGCAATCCGGGAACCCAAAAATAGTACTGTAAGTTCTGTCGCGTCCGTTTCGACGAGACGAAGCTCGTGCTCACAAGCTTGGGCTGGCACGGGGCCCGAGGGCAAAGTTGGCCCAATAATTACTAAGTCCCCAAAACCTCTCTTAGCTAATCAACCTTACAACTTGATTAAAGCAGTGTTTAGCATGAGCATCATGTACAGAGGGATGAATAGGGTTGAGGGCTCACCTCAGGTGCGCCGGAGGGTGGCCGGAACAGTCGCCGGAGTAACCCCACACTTGGTTCAAGCTCGGGTTGGCCAAGTCCAGATCCACTCTTGCTCAAACTGCAAACAGGGGTGAGCACCAGTTAGACATGAGTCCCAGAAGATGACTGGTCCATGCTGGGTCAAGCGCCGGCGGCCGGAGGCCGCGGATTTAACACCCTAGCTACTTTGCTAAGTAGGGCATATTTAAATATAGATCGATGGTGTAATTGATATATATATACCTTTTTTTTTATATAACATCAAAATTAAAACATATAGAAATTTGAACTATAAATATGAATTATCTCATCTCCAAGATATATCTCTGGGAGCAAAAGAACTACTAATTTCCAAGTTTTTTTTTTCTTTCTTTTTTTTCACTTTGGAAGTCTCTGGGTTGAGATTTAAAGTTTTTACATGATCTATACTAGTTATTATGTATTTTCCCTATTTTGGGCTCCTTTCTTTGATTGATATGATTTATTATTGGATTTGGGTTTCTTTTCCTCATTTTTCTCCTGAATTTGGGAATTTCTTAGTGTGATTGAGGGCCTTCTATGATTGATATGAGCTATTTCTTATTTCTCCTGATTTATGTTTTTATTTTCCCCCCTCATTTTTAAAACTAGATGTTTAATATCCGAGCAATTAATGATTTGGGTTTGTTCTTTTTACCTGCTGTTGTAAATTCCCTGAATGGTTTCAATTATTCTCCAGGAAACCTTTGCCTACTACACGGCAAGAACGTCCTTCGAACGTCCACTGTTGAATGGCGTAGCATATGCGCAGCGAGTTCTCCATGCGGAAAGAGAGTTGTTTGAGACTCATCAGGGTTGGACAATTCAGACCATGAAAAGGGAGCCCTCCCCTATGCAAGATGAATACGCTCCCGTAATATATTCTCAGGAGACCGTCTCCTATATAGAGGCTTTGGATATGATGTCTGGAGAGGTTCTTTAATTCCTTGTATTGGACTAATAATATTTCTTTCTTCAGCTCATCTAAGCTTTCTGTGTTCTTCTGGTGGTTATGTTCCTTCTATTTTTTGTGCAGGAGGATCGAGAGAACATTTTGCGAGCGAGGGCTACCGGCAAAGCGGTCCTCACAAACCCATTTAGGTTGCTTGGCTCAAACCATCTTGGAGTAGTTTTGACATTTCCTGTGTATCGCTCTGGTCTTCCTGCAGATGCAACGATTGAACAACGTGTGGAAGCAACAGTAGGGTAAGATAAAAGTGTTTAATCGTAATAATGATTGGAATATTTATTATTTCCTCTATAGTTATTGCTTTAATTTGAAGAAAATTGGCTTACATTAAATCCTAATCTAATTGTTGACTTAATTAAACAACATAGATGTTTTAAAATTGCATAGTGAGATCAACAGAGCCTGCTGTGATCAGTTGCTTGTTCGCTCTATTGCTTGTATATACTTTACTTGGAGGTCACGATACACATATATTTGCCGCCTTGTTTTAAATGGTTTTGATTACTAGAGAAACTTGAATTATGGTCCAGATACTTGGACTTGCGCGAGGAAGTTCTTTTCATTGATCCTTCATTGAGATTGGCATCTCTTAGGTGAATTTGAAGTGACTTTGAAATATGATTCATTTCTAGCTGTCAAGTGGTATGAAGTGACTTTGGCTCTTGATTTGACACACAACTTTTTAGATCTCTATCTTTTAGAGAAAATTTGCCTCTTTTTCGTTTGTTCTTATCATTCAATTATATTGCACATAGCAGATATCTTGGTGGAGCTTTCGATGTCGAGTCACTTGTCGAAAACTTGCTGAGGCAACTTGCTGGTAATCAGGACATAATGGTGAATGTATATGATGTCACAAATACCTCTGAATCATTGATTATGTATGGGCCTCAAAGTCAGGACGGTTACATGTCAGTGTCACATGTGAGCATGCTTGATTTTGGAGATCCTTTTAGGAAGCATGAAATGAAATGCAGGTTGGCTAACTCATCAAGTTATGCATGTAAAAGAAATGTTTATTGTATATTATTTTATGTTTATGTTATAGAGTAATTCATAGGAGTTTTGAGCAGGTATAGGCAAAAACCCCCCATTCCATTGTCAGCAATTACTACTCCATCTGGTGTTTTTGTGATCTGTATGCTCGTGGGATATATATTATATGCTGCTTGGAGTCGCTATGATAGTGTTAAAGAGGATTGTCAGAAGATGGAAGAGCTAAAAGTTCAAGCAGAGGCTGCAGATGTTGCTAAATCCCAGGTCTGGAATTTCTTTTAATATCATTTTTAAAGAGCCTTAGCCTTAAATTTTGCCTCTGAATCCTTTTTGGTTTTGTTATTGCAGTTTCTTGCTAGTGTTTCACATGAGATAAGAACACCCATGAACGGAGTCCTTGGTATATATCTTCATTAGCTTTTACCATATGGATATTATTTTACCATGTTCTACTACAAAATGTCTAAACCTTTGAGCTCCTCTTTGTTATTCCAGGAATGCTAGATATGCTTTTGGAAACAGATCTGAATTTCACTCAAAAAGATTATGCTCAAACAGCTCTTGTGTGTGGAAAAGCACTGATAGCTTTAGTAAACGAGGTGCTAGACAGGGCAAAAATTGAAGCTGGAAAATTGGAGCTTGAGGCAGTGCCATTTGATCTGCGATCCATCCTAGATGATGTACTCTCTTTGTTTTCTTCAAAGTCAAGAGAGAAAGGAATCGAGGTAAGTCTTCATCCCTTTTATATTATAGAGGAGCGATGCCACCATTTTCTTGTATATTGGTCAGCAGACAAGTTTTTACTTATTTGTCTTGTGTGAATCTTTTAACGGTTCATTACTAGGCTATGGTTAAAAAATGATTTAACCTATGATAGCAGCCCTTCGGCTCTCTAACCTTCTTATGATCATCCATGTTGACTGTAGCTTGCCGTACTTGTATCCGATAAACTCCCGGAGGTTGTGATTGGTGATCCAGGGAGATTTAGGCAGATAATAACAAATTTGGTCGGCAACTCAGTGAAAGTAAGCCGTCAATTTCTCTGTGGTGACACTTTTAATGGCTTTCTGCTTTCATTGTTTCGAATGAAATTTTACTCCTATCTACCAATTTTCATAATTTTAAAAGTTTGATGCTTGGTTTAACCACACAAAGTATCCATGATTAGCTGATTAAAAATAGACCACTTCTATCCATATAGCTTGTCGCAGAATTAGTAACTTGTTCATCTATTACTTATCGCAGTTTACCGGACGGGGCCATATATTTGTACAAGTTCGTCTGGCTAAGAATCCATATGTGGCAATGAAGGCAAAAGCAAATGGAGCCTTGAATGGTGGTCTACGCGATAAAGGAGAGGCTGTATTTAGAAGATCATTCAATACTCTCAGTGGTTTGGAAGTTGCCGACGGAAGAAAAAGCTTGGAAAATTTTAAGCTCCTACTTTCTGATGAAAAACCCTTCTCTAGTGTCTCTGAAAGTGAAATGGCTTACAAGAAAGATTTTGACAATGTAACTTTGATGGTTAGTGTTGAGGATACAGGGATTGGAATACCATTCCATGCGCAAGAGCGTGTTTTTACACCATTTATGCAAGCTGACAGCTCGACTTCGAGAAACTACGGCGGAACCGGTATTGGTTTGAGCATCAGTAAATGCCTAGTTGAACTAATGGGTGGGCAAATATGCTTCGTTAGTTGCCCGAATGTTGGGAGTACATTCACGTTTACCGCTGTGTTGCAACTTTGCTAGAGAAGTGCTGTTGGTGATTCGAAGAGAACTCATTCAGAGAGTCTACCGATCTGTTTCAAAGGAATGAATGCTGTTTTGGTTGACAGGAGGCCAGTTAGAAGCTCTGTAACAATTTATCATCTAAAAAGATTGGGAATAAGTGTTGAAGTTGTAGGTACCGTCAAAATGGCACTCGATGCATTTTCTAGACAAGATGGGCAACTTCGATCTGGGTAAGTTCCTTAATATTTCTAGCTTCCCTGCTTGCTACTTTATCTGCTTCTTTCTTACTGGCGATCATATTGGAACATGCGCACCTCATTCTCGACCTAATTATTGTTGTACACCCACATTTTACTAAGTAACTTGCATGCTACACCACAGTAAGTTAGATTGTGCATGCTCTTGGTATGTCATGTCTAGCTTCTTGCTCGCTGTTATTTGGAACTAGTTATCTTCATTGACTATGTTTCAATCTTTCCCTTTTTACCTACAGAAAGCAGCTGAGCTTGCTATTAGTTGAGAAGGACAGTTGGAATTCTGGGACAGACACTTGCTTACGTGATCAACTACTAAAGTGCAAGCAGAATGGTCAGATATCTCAGGTGCCCAAGATGATCCTTTTGGTGACCTCTGAATCTGATAGGGCAAAATTCGGGGCCTTTTTTGATACTGTGATCATGAAACCTCTAAGGGCAAGTACCATTGCGGCATGCTTTCAGCAAGTACTAGAAGGTGGACATCCTCAAAGGGAAGAGAAGTCTAATGGATCGGCCTTCCTTCGCAGCCTACTAGTTGGGAAGAATATATTGGTGGTAGATGATAATAAGGTAAATCTTAGAGTTGCTGCAGGTGTTATTAAAAAATATGGGGCTAAGGTTGAGTGTGCGGAAAGTGGGAGAGATGCTCTTGCCCTCCTTCAACCGCCGCACAAATTCGATGCGTGCTTCATGGATGTTCAGATGCCAGAAATGGATGGGTACGCATGGCAATTTATTTTTGTTTTTATTATTTTTTTAATTACACATGAGAACTGGTGACGTGTAAATAATTTTCTGCTAGTTTTAGTCGTGATAATTTGCAACTAGTCTCTTCGCACAACTCAATTAGGAGAGTTGATTGTCTCAGGTTTGAGGCTACTCGGCAGATACGTTTGATGGAGAGCACGGCAAATGAGCAAATCAAGAACGGAGCACTTACTCCGGAAGGTTCTGGAAGAGCTGAGCGGCACTTACCGGTTCTAGCAATGACAGCTGATGTGATTCAAGCAACATATGAGGAGTGCATGAAATGTGGAATGGACGGATACGTCTCCAAACCATTCGAAGAAGAGCAGCTTTATCAAGCAATTTGCAAGTTCCTGGTATCAAAATCTGTTTACAATTCATCATAACGGTTTCCATACCTAGGTCCTAATGACAATGTTTGGATCCTTCAAGCATAGTATCTTAACTCTAGCAGAGAACAGGTTTTTCCCTGCTGATGCCCCTTATATTCGCAGCCAAAAAGGCACTAGAATCTAAGGGCCGGTTTTTTCATGAATATGGGTGCTCATATTCTGAGCACCATTATATTGATGAGTACCATCGAATTTTGGATCAGCTGGTGTACATGTGTTAATCCCTCCGGTGCAGCTAAGGCCTCTAGAGACGAATGTGTTGTATGTTGTATCATATATATATATATATATATATATATATATATATATATATATATATATATATATATATATATATATATATATATTCCTGTCATCAGTCTTTCAAGGCTCTTGGAAAGCCTAATTTTGCATTTTTACTCCTCTCTCTTTGTAAGGGATTGTGACCTCCAACTATTGTAGTTACTGTGCCTTATTATTCTGATCAATCCAAGGGGGCTTGCGCTATTATAAAAAAAAGATTTATCTTTTCTTGAGAAGGTGTAATTGTAGAGATTATCGACTTGCAAATTCATGGAGCCTGTTCAAATACAAACTGTCTTCCGGTCGCATGCGCATGCCGAAAAGGTAGTTGCTATTCGAAGGTTAGATCTCCACCGTGTTTGGGCCATAGCATATAAGTTTGTGTTTAAAGTGTTATTAAAGTGTTTAGTTTACATTGCCTTCTCAAATGAACTTTCATACCGCAAACATTTTGGTTTTCTTTCTAGTCCTGCTGGGATGAATGAACGCTTGTTTATGGTGGCGGTAGCTGTCGCCCCCGTTTCTTCATACATTTGGTGGCGACTAGTGATTCTCCCATCTTCTTTTCCCATGTCGCGAGCACTAACGGCCTGCAGATTGGAACGACAAGGTTGGATTAAAATACAAGCTAGACAGTTGTATATATATATATATATATATACAGTTTCGTGATCATTTAAGATGCTATCATCTTAGATGTAAAATTGAGCCACACTGCATGTTCAATTTGAGTCAAACTGTTGGAGTTAAATACATGAAGAAGTTAATTTATCTTTCACACTATGCTACATTTCCTGATACAATTGCCAAGTCTCATAGTTGATGAGCAAGGAGGTAAGCTCTCGGCCTTTTCTTTTGCTTTATGCATGTATTCTTGAGTTCCAACAGATCAATTTATATTCTTGATAGTTGCAACTGATGTACAACTTAAAATTTTAGAAAAAGGTTACCAAATTAAGATTTTGCATATACAGTCTTTAACTCTTTTTTTTATGTGTACAACAATTACAGTGTTCGCGAGATATGTGCAAAACAAGATGTGGATACAGCTTACAAACACTTCAGGGGTTTTTCCCATACATTCTCTGACATCGATAAGAAGCTAAGTGTGGATTTTTAAGTTACCTTGCTTTGTTTCTAATTGTTTCTTTATGCAGTGTAAACATTATTCACATCAGTTGGATGAAATCATACAATGAGGTAATTTTTCGCCTTTAGCATAAAAACATTTACCACTGACTGAAACCGCCCTGTAGGCTGTAGGCTGAAGTGCTGGATCCCCAATACACTACATGATGGCTACGCTTATTATGTTTTATATAACCTTCCAGGTAGCTAAGATCAAAGGGAATGCAAGGGAAGATCTCAAAGTTTTGGCAACTGGTGTAGCTGCAGCTTTAGGTGCGCCCAGGGTCAGTATTCTCTTTAACTATTTCAATGCCTCCTGTTGAATTGGGCAGGGTTGGTTCCTTTGATCATGCAACTACGGTAATTCTCTCTCTATATATATATATATATATATATATATATATATATATATATATAGTTTTTAATAGCCATAAGTGTATTTTCCATCTGTTTTACCATTATACTAAATACTAATTGCCACATTTTCCATCTGTTTTTCATCATACTAGATACAAACAAACAGACTCTCTGCTTAAGATCTTGGTTATGGTGCTTGATATATATATATATATATATATATATATATATATATATATATATATATATATGTGGTACATCTCACATCTCACATCTCCCATAAGGTCCCAAACTTCTTACAATGAAATATATAGTTTCTAGATCTTATGAAAAGATGATGACACTTTTTTCAGTTTATTATTAATTCATTCCCGAGCCTCTGATCTCTCTCAAGGGGCAGTAGGAGAATGACAAGGTCCCGAACTTCTTACTTCGCTCATTTTTCGCAGCATTTGTTGTGCTTTTGGTGCTCATTTTTCGTAGATTTTAACTTTTGATAGCTCCAGCTTGCTGATTCACCAGCATTTTTCGAGTTGGAAAAACCCTTTATGGCAGGATGCATCACTATATAGAAGTAGGTAGGCTTTTGACTTCTGCTGCAGAGAGAATCCATAGTGATGAACTTTTAATAGCCATAAGTGCTTCTTCTTAAGAGTGAACTCTCTCTTTGACTATGTGAGTTTGATACATCCCAAGCCAACCATCAAACTAATATTGTGGCTAAGGTGTATTCTGCATTTAAAAAAAAAAAAAAAAAGAGGGGGGGGGGGGGGAACAGAAAACTCAGAATGGTCATCATAAAAGCTCTGATTTTATGTTAGAGTCACACAGGAGGAGGATCATTTCCCAGATCCCAAGGGTGGATATATGGATCACCTCTCATTGAGCCTCACTTACATGATGGTACATCTCACATCTCACATCTCACATCTCACATCTCATCTCATCTCATCTTAATAATGAGTTTCATGAGCCAGACTAACTGTTTTTTCTATGACTTGACACATTGTTCACTATTATGTGTTTCTTTGAACTCCACTCAGGTAGTAATCCCACTAAATGGTTATCTGAAAGCCGTCAGGGATCTTTGTTCAAGATACAACATTCTTATGATTGATGATGAAATTCAAACAGGCATAGCCCGCACTGGAAAAATGCTTGCATGCGATTGGGAAGACATACGGCCGGATGTTGTGGTGAGATCTTCTTAACACTTTTAATATAGTTCACTTAAGTCATAGTTTTAAAACTTCATTCTGAAGGGTGAATTTTTGGTTTTTAATGAAAAGAAATCTATTTATTTTCTGTATTTGTTCTGATTATCTTTTCTATTTACTGTGAGTTCACTTAATTGTTTTGGCTTCCATTTGAATTCTGTGTCTATATAATTGTATTATTCACATGCACCAGATATTAGGAAAAGCTCTAGGTGCTGGTGTTATACCAGTTAGTGCAGTTCTTGCTGACAAGGATATCATGCTGTGTATCAGGCCTGGAGAGCATGGGAGGCGAATCTTTTTATTCTAATCCCTTCAATAGTGTGATGACAAAGAAATCATCACAATAAACTGTTTTATTTCTGCAACAAATTTCCTGGAAAAGTGATTCCTATCATATATTTCTTTCAATATGTTTTTATTTGTGACTTACATACTGTAATTTGTATACAAATAATAATGGACAGTACGTTTGGTGGGAATCCTTTGGCAAGTGCAGTGGCAATTGCAGCATTGAATGTAGTCAAAGAGGAAGGACTAACTGAGAGGTATTCTTCGCCTTCTTAGACTTGAGACTAACTGTTTTTTCTATGATTTAGTGAACAACTGAGTGAAAAAAATAATTGATAGATGGCAAGCCCAGCAAGGCGCTCCGCAAATTTTTACGTGTTCACTGTGATGGCGAAACATTAGCTGTGGCTGATTCCAAGCTTGGAAATTCTATTAAAGAAAAACTGGTCAGTTAGGCAACCTATCTTTCATCATATATTCATGCTAAATCCCACAGATTTGTAATGCTTATATGTAAATGGTTCTTGTAGAAAATCGACTGTCTCCATAACAGTACTGTCATGGAGCTGATGAGGGGACTCAGGAGTCAGCTGACGGAACTGATATCTGGGATGGCTGTGCAGGACTTAGCTCCGATGAGCTTGGGATTATCACACAGTTTATCTAGATATAAGCTGAAATTTAGTGCAGAGAAGGTGATTTTTCTTTTTCCATTTTCCTTGTGACAAAATAGACACCTCCATCAAACCGTGTTCCACTATATCATTTCAAGTTCTTGTAACTTGTTTTTGAAAGGGCCCAGTGGATCTCCATTTATGCTCATTTTGGCTATTGGGCGTTAGTATACAGTTCATCTTATTTATGCTATGCTAGTTATTTTGTTTGCTTTGTGATGGAAAACAGGATTATGGCTCTTGTAGAAACTTGTGTGTTTCATTTTGATGTTGTGATGTACCTAATGCAGCTCTTTACTCACTAGAAATTCTTTTTGCGTGTAAAACTTGTTTTTGTTCCTGTCATATTTTACTGAGGACCAGGTAGGCCTAGTTAGGGCTTCCGCACAAGTGCATTCTGAGTACTGTTTTTTGAAGCACTGGCAGCTTTTTCTTAAAACCACCAACCGGAAGCTATAAGCTTTTGGGGCTTAAAGCTTATAAATCTTATGTAATATGATTGTACTACTTGTAAATCTTACATAATATGATTCCTTGTAGGTTGATACAATGATTATTCAAGCCATTGGTTTGTTGGACGACCTTGACAAAGAGCTCAATACTTATGCAATGAGGGTTCGTGAATGGTATGGTTGGCATTTTCCCGAGCTTGCTAAAATTGTACAGGATAATATACAGTATGCAAAAGTAGTTAAGCTGATGGGTAATCGGGTGAACACGGTTAATCTCGATTTTTCTGAGGCAAGCAATCCACACCTGAACTAAGTAATAAAGAATGTTATTTTTGGTAAATGCTTCTTATTGATCACCTTATTCATTATCACAGATATTGCCAGAAGAAGTTGAAAAAGAGCTAAAGGTGGCAGCACCGCTATCAATGGGGACAGAAATAAGTGAGATTGACTTGGAAAATATTAAACAATTGTGCGACCAAGTCTGATCTCTCTCAGAATATAGAGCTCAGCTGTATGATTACCTTAAAAGTGGAATGAATACCATTGCACCCAATTTAACTGCTCTTGTAGGGGAACTTGTTGGAGCTCGACTTATTGCTCATGGTGGTAGTTTGCTAAATTTGGCTAAACAACCTGGGAGCACAATTCAAATTCTTGGTGCTGAAAAGGTATATGATTTGTATTCGACACCTTGGTTTCCCATTCTTGCTATTGAAAATGTTTTGCGGTATGCTTGTTGGCGTTGTTTTCACCAACCATTCTAGTTGTACTACGTACATATGTGCTATTTTGGGTTGCTTAAAGTTGCATCATATATGATTGTAAATTGAATAATATGCTTATACATAGTTCTAGTCTTGGTTAAATAGCTCAATTTCCAATTGACATAAATATCTTTTGAGCTTCATGAGAAGCTTCAAAATTTAGTGTACACATCTCTGGTTCAGAAGGTGATGTGTCATGCATATATTCCCATGGTACATACTATTCAGGTGCTCAGACCTCTTTTGGAGAGGGCATTTATGCCTGATTCTGTACCTTTATTCTTCATATATTATACCTTCTCTAGACCTGAGATTTTCTATGAGTTGAATGCCTGAACTTTGAATAACTAGTTATATTGAATTCAAATTGAGTGTGATAGCTTGAGAATTTCAGACTATTTCTTTTACTCAGGCTTATACCTAAATAAGCTTGAGCTCATGGAAAATAGACAATTAGATAACATAATTTAACAAGTCAATACATTTCAGATCCTTGCATCGTAACCCATCTAACCTGACGTAGGAGATATTGTTTCTTTCTCTCTTCTGGCTATCTCTTCTCTTCATGCTGCGTGTCCCTTTTTCAGTCTTGTAGTATTCTGCAGCTATAATTCATTCCTAAGGCTGATCAAATCAGGCCCAACCTGATTTAGGATAATTCATTCCTAGTTCTACGTTCTTATAAGCACTCTTGAATGGCCTAGCTCTCTGACTGGGCCTATATGTAGATATGCAGGTTGTTTCATATAATTTAACAGTATGTGATGAAACATATGCAGGTTGGGAGCTCGACGACAGTGCCAGGGGCTGACGTGGCGCTCGAGAGCATCCACAACATCAAGGAAGCATTGCCTGAGATTTGGGAGGGTGGTGATGGCCAGTTGGATTCCGTCATTCCGTCCGCCTCAGTGGAAACTGTAGTCCTTGCTTAATTCTACAACCTATGTTAATGGTTTCTTTATTCCTTGTAGTGAGTGAGTGAGTGAGTGAGTGAGTTGGTCCATTTATGCGATGGCACCGTTTGTTATGAAAAATCTCGGATTGCTCTCAATTTTGTTCATGTCATGGAGATATTAATTAGGTGTGCGAAAATGTCACAATATGTTTATATATTAAGTGGTGATCTGGATTGTGTCTATATAGAGCATTAAGTAATGAAATGTTTTGTTATCTGTTTTGAAGTGTTACATGCATGAATGGTGTCTTTTAAAAGCCTTTTGAAAGGCGAATGCTAGCTCGACCATTATCATCAAGTTTATCATCATTTTCTTTTGGTGTGTGATTGACATATGCTAAAAATTTGGAACCATTTCCTCTCGACTCGTGAAAAACATTTCGGAAACTTTCTATCGAAACCTAGCGTTTTGTTGTTTCTTAGTTGGCATGGTGTATAAATCGTATTTGATCCGATAATTTTGTTAAAAGTGCATTTGAATTGGCTAAAAGCAATGCTATTAGCCGAAGTCCTTTTTTTTTCTTTTTTTTTTCCTTTTCTTTGAGAAAAGACAGTATGTTGCCACTTTATTCATAAGGAAAATAACTCGGCTACAGATCTATTTCTTAGTTGGCATTGGCGTATAAGTCGCGTTAGATCTGATAATTTGTTAAAAGTGCATTGAATTGGCTAAAAGCAATGCTATTAGCCGAAGTTTTTTTTTTCTTTTTTTTTTTGAGAAAAAGACAGTATGCTACCACTTCATTCATAAGGAAAATAAACTCAGCTACAGTATGCGCCACTTGTAATATACGAGAAATTTGAGCGTAAACATCGACCGAGTCAATAATACTTATTATTGGTGGCGATATTGTTGTCGCCACTATATTATTTAATTTTTTATTTTTTTTTTGAAGATGCTTAGTAATTAGTGGCGACGAATATGTAGCCACCAATAAATAGGTAATAGCGGCGACAGTAAAATGTCGCCACCAATACTAATTATGGTGGCGACATTTATGTCGCCTCCAATACTTATTATTGGTGGCGACATTATTGTCGCCACTATGTTATTTAATTTTGATTTTTTTTTTTTTTTTTGAAGATGCTTAGTAATTAACGGAAAAGAAAAAG
>CM055072.1:3497029-3515578 GCA_029204045.2 Tillandsia leiboldiana
GGATTATATACAAAAATGACCAAATTAGTATTTTCATCGTATGCAAAATATGTTAGAAATACAAATAGTAGCATATTGAGTATAAAAAAATATTATTGCTTTTTCTTAGCATACTCATGCTATTTTTACAAAATTATTTCGTACTAATATCTTATTTGTGATTATAAATTTTAATTCTCATTTTTTTTTTAGAGTTCAAAATTTTAGTTTTTAATTTAAATTTAAAATATTTTTTTGATGTGTTTTTCGAAATTTGAAATGTGAAGTTTAAATATTAAATCTAAAATCTCATTCAAATTCAAGGTTAAATTTAACTGTTTCAAACTGCATATAATAGATCAAATTTAATGTTATTAAATTAATTTCAGATTTAAATTAGATGTAATAATCTGAATTTTTATTGTAAATAAATAAAAGGGAAAGAATGAAATGTCAGTTGAGTTGAAATGTAAATGGCATAAGAGCGCAGTTGACCTTTTTGCCACTGTGTAAATTGTACAGTTTACGAGGCTGAAATGTTGCCTTCAATCCTAGCTAAATCTCGAAATCCGAGATCACCAGTGCGACCGTCTCGTCGAACCGATCGAAAATGATATTAAGCAAGTTCAGATCCAACGGTCGGATCTTCCAGAAATCGGCGAAGAAGCGGCGACCCGCGACTTAGTGAATAGTGCTGTGAACAGTAGATGAACAGTAACCCATTTTACGAAATCCCCTTAATGCCAACGTTAGCCAATTCGCTCTCTAGACTCCGATCATAGCAATCCAGGTAGTCGATTTGAACGGTTTCATCGATCCGAACGCAATGGCGCTAACGGAATTTTCGTTTGACGACCCTAGAGTTTTGAAAAGCGCGATAAACTGTATTTCTGTACAGTATTTATGGACCGAGAATTTATCCGGGCGTTTTCTCGAAAAACAAAAATCGCTACCTGATAGGTTTCGTCGAGCCGGACGTCGTGGCGAAGTCCATTTTTCGATTCGATGACTAAAATGCCTCGAAAAGCGTGAAATACAGTGAAAAACGTGGCGTTTTGCACAATATACCCTATATTTTATGCTCCGTTTTGCGTGCTGTTTTATGGAGAGGGACTAGGTGCGAACAAATGTGCTGTGAAGGACTGGGCTTAAAATAATGAAGTTTGAGGGACTAAAGTGCAATGTGCAACAATGCACTATTTAAAAACCTATTCTCGGTTAGGGTTCTCTTAAACCCTATTCCCGCAGCAGCAGCCGCCAGCTCAACTGCATCCACTCCCTCTGCCGCACTCCTCGGTGGAAGCGCACCGGCCGCCGCCGCCTCGTCGCCGGAGAAGAAGGGAATCGAGAAAACCTCCTTCATCTCGGTTGGAAGGTTGGTGGTCAGCTCCCAGAGACCCAGGGTGGCTCCGAGCTCCAGCTGAGGACTCCTCTGTGACAGTGAGACCGAGCCGTGTGACGCCGACGTCAGCCGCCGCCGTGCGCCGCCGCGGGAGCATCCCTTCTTCCTTCATTTTCCGGCGAGGTAAGTTCATGGAACTTTTCGTTTTGAATTGGCGCACACTACTACAATCATGACATTTGGTGGCGACAAAAGTCGCCACCATAAGCCAAAAAGTCGCCACCAAATAACTTTGGCGGCGACTAAATGTCGCTACCTCAAAGCGACAGAAAAGGTGGTGACAATTGTCGCCACCAAAAGTATGAAGAATCGGTGGCGACAATTGTAGCGGTCCAAATGTATGAAGAAACGTGGCGACAATTGTCGCCACCAAATGTAGAAGAATCGGTGGCGGCAAATGTCGCCACCGAATGTATGAAGAAACGGTGGCGGCATTTGTCGCCACCAAATGTCTGGAGAAACGGTGGCGACAATTGTCGCCACCAAATGTATGAAGACTATCTGAAGAAAAGGTGGCAACAATTAAAGGTGGCACAATTAAAGGTGGCAGCAGCTATCGCCACCAAATGTAAGCGAGCAGCGATTCCAGTCACAAATGAGAGGATGGAACAATTCTTTACGACCAGATGACGCAAATGATTTTGGCCTGGGTTAAACACGAAAGATCCAAAATGTCACAATAAAAATTCTTTTCAAAACCTCTGCCATAAATAACTTCCGTGATTCATCATCAACCAAGCCAAGGACATAGTCGGTAGTTATTTATGAAGGAAACATATTTTGAATTAACAAACAACGGAATAAAAATCAAATTCTACCATAAAATTGCTCTAAACAATTTCAGCCCACTAATCACTCGCGGTAAACCAAACACAACCAATCAAGGGGTTGATGTAGCAGCAATTTCAACATTTATTCATTTATTTTTCCCGTTTCTCCTAACAATACAGCTCATACTACTGTTCAAAATTTCACAGATCATATATCAGTAAAACAATCAAAAGTAGGAAGATCATGACAGAAAAATAATAATAATAATAATAGAAGATTATTTACCAGTGCCACACTATCCTAATTCACAGGAGTGTTGTTTTATTAATACAGGAATGCAAAACCTTTCTTCAAACACTAGTAGTTCCTATCGACTCGATCACTGCTGCATTATCACTAGCACTAGCAAGCTTGCGTCGCTGCTTGTTTCGCTATCACTAGCAATTCCGACGTCCATTGAGCTGCAGCTACACGAAAATGAATATAATGTCTTAGAATATAGTCATAAAATTTTGCTAGTGCCCCTATGGCGACCCTTAGTTACATCGATACCAGAGAAAAGTTTGAAACAAAACAAATGCAGAGAACAAAGAGAATATTATAGATGAAGCATAAACTAGAAGATCACAAAAGAGTAGCCTCAGAATGTAGCAACACAATACAAACCTTAGAAAGGTGCCGGTAATTGATAAAGAAGATGACAAGTCCACATATTTAAGATTGCACAAGCCCTGTTTTGTCTATGATATCTTGGAGCATTCGGCGTCTACATGGACAATTATATAGAGGCTCAACTAAAGAAGGATGATAGAATACACATTTATCTCCCAAAAAGTTAATATCAATAATGCAGAGAACAAAAACAAAACTACGAGCTTACAAAATGAAAAGGCATTGGTTGGAAAGGTGGTCTTGATGAAGGAACGTAGGCGCTTGGCCTCCATGCAGGCGGCAGCCCAAAGGACTGATACATAAAACCCTGCCTTCCAGGATCTTGTGAAACAACACTAGTCGGAGCATAGTAAAGAGAGGGGTAGCCTCATGGTTTCCACGAATTAAATGAACATTATGGGGATACTCAACCTGCAATATAGTAAACAATGATAGTTTCACTCGGTCAGCTAAACATCTCATCTTTTACATCCAGTAGGAAATAAAAGGCAAAAAGAGGATAAAATACACATGCATGAGCAGGGTAATACCTTCAATGCAAGAAGAAGAGTAATAGTTTCCAAACTATGCTGACCGCGATCAACATAATCTCCCAAGAAGAGATAATCGATATAACTGGCATAGAAAAACGGAGAATAAATTTAATTTAAGTGGACAGCAATACAAAAAAAAAAAAAAAAAAAAAGTTAATTTACACCCAAAAGAAAGATGGTTGACTAAGGTGTATAAAAGAAGAGAAGGACACGCTTGGTCTCAATACAACAAATGTGTCTTAAAGATGAAATTTTAGAGCATCATTATACCTTCTGAGAAGTGCACATTTCTTTGTAAATAGATGCGCAAACTTTTATACCATACACAATGCTAAAGCCCATCAAAAGGATCAAATTTAGGGTAAACTTCAATTTTGGCCCCCGTGGTTTAGCTCATTTTCACTTTGCCATACTATGGTTCAAAAAGTTGCATTTTAACTACTCTGTGGTTTTATCTTTATTTTTACCAAAAAACTCTATTATCAAATAGGGTAGCAAAGTAGAATTTTTTGATAACCACAGGATAAGTGCAACTTTTTAAACCACCGGTGACAAAGTGAATATGAACAAAACCGTAGGATAGCTAAGTCCAACTTTTTAAACAACAGGGCGGCAAAGTGAAAATAAGCTTAAACCACATGAGGGCAAATTGAAGTTTACCCTTAAATTTATGAGGTAACCATCCTCCAGATAATAATAATAATATTAAAGAAGCACCTAAATTAACTAACAATGTGGCAATAGCTGCACTATCACTATCAAAACTTTATCTCTTCAGGATGGTTGTGGATATACTTACGCTATGTCCCCTGCTGTTGAAGGAGCACCATACTCATCAAACAAGCGCATAAGATCCCCAAACTGACCATGTAGATCACCAAATATCTTTACAGGAGCTTTAATTTGCAGGACAGTTGGCTCACTTGAAAATATTCTTTCAGCCACTATCACACAGATCTGCAATCTCATTGCATTCTAAAAAAAATTGCCTGCGTACAGGGGGCTTCCAACCACGTGGTTTTAAAAGAAGTTCAATAACCTATATTCACAAAACATAAATCAGAAAATGAGACGAAGATATCATCAAGTAATCTTTTAATAACTTCTCATTTAATTCGGCAAATATCTAGTTAGCCTTTAAATCTTTCTTCTTTTTTCTCTTTTTCTTATTTTTCTTTGGAGTGTGAAGAATTTGGTGTGTCATTATCCAAAACACTTCATATCATATTATCATGCCGGTGTTCAACAAAAAACCACAACAAAATAGAAAATTGCCTGCTTATCCATTCAAAGCCAAAATGAAAGATGGAATCACTTGCAATTCTTAGCTATTTTCCAAATTTAGCAATAGTGTTACCTTTTTAGGCACACTTTTTATAGACATTTGTCGGTCTAATAACTTCCTTGCTGCTGTGGCGCTCTCGGGAGTACCGTAGCTGACCCTCCTTCCTTCATTTTCAAACTGGTCAATTGAAAGCTGCCTGACCATACCACCCAAAGCTCCCCCTGTCTCCGCAGCAACTACCACCTACATTATTAAAGAATTTCATTGTATTGCAACATTAGATATTGCGAAATGGTCGGAACTCAACAAAAACAAAATTGGAGCTTTTCCACAGCTAATCATCCAAAAAAAAAATTTGAATCCAAAAAATGTGGAAAAAATTGAAGTGTTACATACCGCTCTGTGATGTAGCCGAACCCCAGGTGGTGTGGCATTACTGGCAAAGGAAAGTTCCGGAACTTTAATCAGGCTAGGCATTTCCTTACCACTTGGCGTGGCTTCTGAACCTCGATCTCCATCAGGCAAATGCTCCACCTCACCATTACTTTGCCGAGCCTTCACAGCAGCTAGCGTAGCACTAATTGCCTCGGCTTCAGCTGCTGAGGCCTCAACCAAATACTCTACACCTTTGCTCAATCTCCTGGACCAAGATAAATCCTATGTAAAGTACTCCAACAAACTTGGGTAAATAATGTCTTAAATCAGATTTACTAACCCACTTCCATAAAAAAAAAAAAAAAAAAAGAAAAAAGAAAAAAAGGGAATATTTATAAATAAGTTAAAACTAAGGCCTAGTTTGGTGCGGCTTCTATTTTTTTCATTCTTTTAAACTGAAATACTATGTGATTGAATGTACCAAATGGCAGATTGCCTGAAATATGTATGCTGAAGGTTTTGCTCCATAAAAAAAAAAAAAAAAAAAAAAAAAAAAAAAAAAAAAAAAAAAAGGTAGTATCTGTTTTTTCCTTCTTTGAGAAGAGACCATTCTGCGACAGGGTGCATCGTAAGGTAACCAATAATAGAAAGGAAGGAGTCATCTGTCTGGTGATGCATTCAATTGTCTAGTGAGTCTAAAAAAAAAAAGTTGTAGTACAGAATGAGGCCTAAGAAATTGTAGGTTACCTTTGTCCCTGAAGAATGGCATTTTCAGGACTAATATCAGTGTTCATATCGCCGTTAACAGGAGGATCAACTGGAACTCCAACAACAATAGGACTATCAGGAACTGCATTAATAGTGGCCGAAGAAATTTTTCTACTCCGAGCAGAACAGTTTTCCCTGGACTTTTTACTTCAAAACAGATAGAGAATACAAGTACTAAAAAGAAATCTGAATTCATTGCAGCTCTGTTTCACAAATCAGTAATAGATGTTAAGATGGTTTCCAATTAACATGCAAAATATATCATGAATATAATACCTTAGTAACGAATGACAGCATAGGGTCCACAACTAATTTTGTGATGGACATAATGAACTCTTCACAGGTGGCTTTCAGACTTTTCTCGAGTTCCTGCAAACAGGATAACATTAAACAACTTGCATGTTTTAAGTGGCAAAAGAAACTTCACTCATACGAAGATCTCACAGCCAGCAGCTCACCTTCTTGGCATCAATCTGACTCTCTAGAATGCGAGGAGACAAGGTTCTCGCCAATGATGTTGATCTTGACCAGTCAAAAAGTGAGGCTTGACCTCGGAGGATCCTTCGCAAATGCTCCTGTAAATGACCATTAAATAAACTTTTTTTTTAGATTTCGCATAGAAAAGTAACAAAAAATCCACTTCTAAATATAGGATAATTTCTCGACATGTGGCAAGTTGCAAGAACATAAGATACCGCTCAGAATGATCATCGATCATCAATATTTTACTAATAAGTTATTGGAAGTAAAATAAAAATAGGATCCTGTACTAACCAGCAAATGAGAGAAGTCTAGCTCCTTGTGTGTAACGGAGAATACAATATCAAATGGTGCAATCTGGAATGAATAATAAATGCATTTGGGTCAGTATAGTTAAATATTAATTTACAAAAAAGTATAGGAACTTCTGGTAGTGAAAAAAAAAGAGATTTAGATGCAGCCCACCTGCTCTCGTAGAATAAGAAGGTGCTTAATAATAAAAAGCTGTCCATCCATAGGCGTTGATCTCTTTGCAATAGATTTGCTTGCATTCTGCCAGTAATGCAGTGTTTAAGGTAATTTGTAGATCCACCATTACTTCAAAATCAAGATATTGTTCTCCCAAAAATAATTGTCTCGGTTCAGTATCTAAGCAATGGATTGATACTAGTGTAACTGTTATGAACTGGATCTAGGATAAAGAACCAAGTCTAAGGTTCCTTGGATACCAGAGTAATAAGCACTTGAACCCAATGCATTTGAGTTTGCTTGCAGGAATTAGTACATAAAATAATAGCTGGATATAAATTCTAACTTCTAAGCAAGATACGCCAATAAGTGCATATAGGTGGATTTAAATTCTGAAAAAAAGCACTAAATTAACACTAATCTCAATCACAGAATCACTTTTTGATTACCACACCGTAATTACAGCACCGAACTTTTATGTTTAGCTAAATTATTGCTATAAGTAGAAGCAGAAGTGGAACTGAAGAGGCAATTAAGAACAATCAACAACATACAACAACAAAATCGCAAACCTGGATCTGAACTCTAAATCCAACTACCCAATCCCATCAATTCTTCCACAGAAAAAGCGCAATTAAACTCTAAATTCAATCAGATCAATAAGCCAGAAGCTGGCACTAGGTCCAGCTTCCGATTCTGCGCTTCAGAATCGCATTTCTTCTGATTCTGCGCCGAAGATTTTCATTTCTAGTCGCTGCTGTCATAGAAGCAGCTCAGATCAAAAAACTAGCGCTAGCTTCCAGACCTAAATCCAATCAACAAGAAAATATCATTCCTAAATCTATTTTTTTTTTTCTAAAACAAACTAAAACCAAAACCTATACCTAAACTCAATCAAATCAGATCAAGTGAATCGAAAAACTAAGATGAATCAATGACACACTAAAATCAAGCCCTAAATTAATTAATTCAGTGGGAGTGAACTAGGGCTAGCTTCCAGACCTAAAATAAATCAAAATTCGGTCATTTGACAAAGCCCTAAATTAAAACATAAATCAAATTAAGTTTGGGGTGAGTTCAACAGATTAAGTTTGGGAGGTCATTTGACAAAGCTCAAAAGTTGCATGTTTAATCCACTACTTGGTTAAAGTTTTTCAACTATGGGTGGGTATCCAGCTAAGTCGACTTCGATACGCATTCAAGAAACTCAACCGGCAGTAGAGTATGAGAAAATGCCATACCCTAAGCAATGCACCCACACACTACAACAAAACTAGCTTTTAGATAAAAGAAAATCATCTTACTAACAACGAGCTTGTAGGGTAGTAAACCACCAAAAACATACCAAGCAACCAATTAATTAAGATACCACATAACAAGTTGTGTATTGTCCAAAGAAATATCGCTTGATTTGTTCGTAGATATTATCAAGTAGTATATTAATTACACTGTTTTTCAAACATTGCTGTAAGCTTGGAGGTGTGAATGGTGAAAAATAGTACCTCAGTTGGATGAGTAATAAGGAAGAAGCCTACCATTGGCGCGAACTCATTTCCTTCCCTGCATGCATAGTTAACCTGGAAGTTGGCAATAAATAAACATTATCAAACAGTTTCAAACAATCAGTTGCACCTCCAACAATGTCACTTTAATTAAAATGTAAAATTGAGCATATAATTACCTTCGTTTGGAGGGGATGATGTAGTCGGCACTCCTCGACTAGAAGAAGGCGGTGGTGCACGCGGCACTCCATATGATTCAACAATTATCTTTAATTGTTCATTAAATTCAGTTTTTAGTTGTGCCTTAATTTCTTCAATTTCCTTTTTGAACCTCTCCTCTCTTTCAATTTTCTCCCTTTGTGCTCTCTGTTCAATTTCTTCAATTTCCTTTTTGAACCTCTCATCTCTTTCAATTTTCTCCCTTTGTGCTCTCTCTTCAATTTCCACTCGGGATTGCTTTATTTTTTCTTTCAAGACATCAATTTGCCTCTCAATATACTCTTCTGATGCTTTGATTGTCAAATTCTTAGCACTTAGTGGCTTAGGTCCACATCCTAAACCGCGAAGATGTCCAGAACATGCACCAAAAGTCTGTGTTAAATGCTCTTCTATTGATAATGGAGGACCACCTAACTCTTCTTGGGACTGTGCTACATGCTCAATTTGATCCTGCATTCAATAAAATACATTTGTAACAAGAAACATTTATATATTTGCATGAAATATGTTCTTTTTCACTAGTCTAAGCATATAAAACCAAATTATGAACTAGAGATGTGTTATGAAATAAGGTTGTTGTACCAGAGCATTTTGAGCTTTGGCAGAACACCATGTCCCATTAGTTCTTCTTTGATGTGTAGCCTTCCAATATTCGGCCAAATCAGGATCAGCCTCCGTTCTTGGATCTCTCTGCAATTAAAAATTAGAAATTTTATGTCATAAAATGAATATAGTATAAAAATATATCCATTAATTAACTTAATTAACAATATCACCATATCATGTAGAATAGAAGCAAATGATTTTCTGCCACAGATTGAACTCGTTGATTGTTTGGCACGATTTGCTTTATTTCGCTCCAACATGCTCTACAAGAAATTAAATATGGTTATATTTGAATATAATAATAATCCTTCTAAATTAATAGATATATGTATAAAAAAATTTAACAATCTTAAATGGTTCAGAGCCAAAGTATTCTACTAATGTTGCCCAATCAGATTCTGAAATATCATTTGGACAATTTTGCAACCTTTCCTCATCTGTCTCAAATTGTTTATAATGGAGATGCTTGCGATGCCTCCAATCTCTATACAGATGATTTAAATTGGACATTACTTCCTTTCTAAAGCCATCAAGGCCGTTGTATTTTTCCTAAAAAGTAGTAAGATAAAAATTGAACAAAAAACCAAAGTATTAAGATAAAAAATGGTAACAAGAAGCATAATACTAAGATAAAGGAAAACTAAAGTAAAAGATCAAACCATTAAATGATCCCACATCTGATCTTTATAATGTGTCGGCACTTGAGCCCATTTCTGAACATTAAGTGGTGCGTATTGACGCAACACCACTTCCATTTCTGTTACGAATTCCGTTAACGCTTCACCGCCCACAGCTCGACCCAAGCGCTTTGATATGTGCACTTCGCCTTTAGAACCCTCCCTTCTCTTTTCCGCGTTTGGATTGGTTGTAGGCCCCCTACCTCTCTTCTTGGCTACAACATAATGTATAGCAAATTTAGTATAAGATAATGAAAAGTGATGCTCTACTTATATAGAATGTAATTAATAATAATAATTAATTATGTGATAAAACCTGTAGTGCTAATGTCTGGAGAAGCAACAATTGGAGATGATGACTGCTCAATTATAGTTGAAGGAGAATCTTGGAATACATGTTCCCCTTCACTGATTGGTGGACTAGGTTCTGATCTTTGAGATTGTGATCTAAGCCATGGCTTTTGAGGTTGAATGGCCGCCGATGCTTTAGAAGTCTTACTTTCCCCCACCATTGCCTGTCAATCATATTGCATAATCAATTATTCACATAAACATGAAATATTAAGAAGTCAAAGCAAGCTTATCAAGTATTATCACTAAACACAAAAGACAAATTTGCAAGAATAAAAAATAAATAATAAATTAATACCTGAGAACAAGATAGGTCAAGTTTCGTTCAAAAAATTGCTATCATCACTGTTACAGTTTTAGAGGTCCTCTTCGTGCGCAGTTACATTGATATTGACCTCACTTACAATCTCATGTATATTATCTCTAGCCATCTCAAAATCATTTAATTCATCCTGATCGCTATCAAATCTATAGAAATTACCTATATTCTCATTCTCTTGAATTGGTATTGCTGTAGAATTCTCTTGATTAGTAGCACTATTTTCTTCTATGCTAGGCTCATCATAAAGATTCCGAGGTTGTGTCTTGATAACAACTAACCATTTAGAATCCTTTATATCTTTGGCATAATATACTTGTTGAGCTTGTGAAGCCAATATATATGGATCAGTTGTATTAGTGGACAATTCACGATCAGCATTAACTAAGAAAAAACTATTTTCGTCCTCCTTATATCCACGACCGCAGTTGTACACATCCCACCAATGACATTTAAATAAAGCAACCTTTTTTGATCCTTGGTATTGCAGTTCAATGATATCTAAAATTTGCCCATAGTATTCCTTGTTGATTAGACCATCATCTCCCGACACAAATACCCCACAATTTTGTGTCTTCAAAAATTTCTCATGCTCTTTTGTGTGAAATCTGAAACCATTAATTAAATATCCAAAATATTTATTCACTCGCTTATCTGGACCTCGGGCTAGATATAATAGATCTTGTGATACTGTTTTATCTTGGTTTTTGAACATCTCCGCTATTTTAGCTTGAAACCAAACTAAAAATTGTTCTTCGTGCCGCCGCTCTACATCACTATTGTATTTTTTGCGAACCTCTTCAATATGTTCCCTACGCATTAAATTATCAAGTTTATATTAGAAAGTAAAAAAAGAAAATCATCCAAATTAGAACCACTAATGAATTTAAATCCTTACCTAATATAAGGTAAAACTTCTTCACAATTTTTTAAAACAAACATAGTTGCCCGCTTCCAATCAGAAATAGATAGTTGCTCAATTTTGGGATTACTTAGAGGGGAACCACGTTGGGCAAAAATTGTCAAGCTGGAGTTGTTTTCTGTCAGATCACCCTCATAATTTCTCCCGACACGATTCAATCGTGTCTCAGTGTCATACAAGTATTTAGAACAAAGAGTGACACATTCTTGTGCAATTATTCCTTCTGCTATAGATCCTTCTGGACGAGCCTTATTACGAACATATGATTTGAGCGTGCGCATGTACCTATTCAATATGGTTAAATTAATATCACATTCATATAAAAAAAAATATAAAACTTTTTTCAATATACCTTTCAAACGGGTACATCCATCTATATTGGACAGGGCCAGCAATTTTCGCCTCAGTTGCGAGATGAACTGATAGGTGAACCATGATATCAAAGAATGCAGGCGGAAATATTCGCTCAAGTTTGCACAGTCAATGCAATTGAATTTTCAAGTCGCTCCAAATCACTCACTCTCAATGATTTGGAGCATAATTCTCTAAAATAGGCACTAAACTCGATTAAGGCATTAGAAACATCTTTCCTTAATAATCCGCGAATTGCTAATGGGAGGTGCCGATGCAATAAACAATGAATGTCATGACTCTTCAAGTTTTGAAGCTTACTTTCTTCTTTATTGACACATTTAGAAATGTTTGATGAAAATCCATCTGGAAGCTTCAAATCCATTAGAAATTGGCAAAATAATTGCCTCTCATCTTTGGAAAATGTGTAATAAGCACTAGGCATTTTATATGTTTTGCTGCTAGCAACTGTTTCAATTTCATTTTGTATGGCCATCACCTTCCCCTCCATTGGTATCAAGTGAAGCTCCTTTCTTAAACCCATCGACATCAAATCCTTTCGTGCATTTAGAGTATCTTTGGACTTTCCATCTGTATTCATAAGTGTGCCAACTACATTATCACCAATATTTTTCTCAACGTGCATAACGTCCACGTTGTGTCGTAACAACAACGTATGCCAATACGGCAAGTTGAAGAAAATGCTATGTTTTCGCCAATTTAAATAATGCAGTTGTAGTTGAGAACGTTTTCTTTTTTTATTTACTTTCCCAAAAGTTATTTGCTTCATTTCACTCAATTGCTCTAGCACTTCATCACCGGTTAAAGGCTTAGGTGCAAGACGATTCTCCTTTGTTCCGTCAAATGATTTTTTGTCATTACGCCATTTATGATTAAGTGGCAAGAAACGACGATGACCCATATAACAAAACTTTTTCCCGTACTTCAATCTCATCGAAACTGTATCCTTGCTGCAACAAGGACATGCTAGACCTCCTTTCGTACTCCAACCAGATAAATTGGCGTATGCTGGAAAATCATTTATAGTCCAAAGAATAGCAGCACGCATAGTAAAATTTTCTTTTTTGGACGCATCATATGTTCTAATCCCTTCTGCCCACAAATCATTCAACTCATCAATTAAAGGCTCCAAATATACATCAATATCATTACCGGGAGCTCTTGGGCCAGGAATAAGTAGTGATATCATAAAATAATCACTTTTCATGCACAACCATGGAGGCAAATTGTATGGAACTAGAATAACAGGCCAAACACTGTGTGTGATGCTCATATTTCCGAAGGGGTTAAATCCATCACTTGCTAAGCCCAATCTTACATTACGTGGCTCTACGGCAAACTCAGGATAATTACAATCTAAATGCTTCCAAGCCGATGAATCAGCAGGATGCCGTAAAATTCCATCGTTTTGCCTTGCATTACTATGCCACCTCATATTACTGGCCATCTCTTTATTCATGTATAATCTTTGTAATCTCGATGTAATAGGAAAGTAACGCAAAACCTTCTGAGGAATTTGTTTTTGCTTTCTTAAGTTTACTTTTTCCTCTCTGTTACTCGAGATCCACCTAGACTCACCACATATAGGGCATGTTTGATTATTTGCAAATTTCTTCCAAAAAAGCACACAATCATTCTTGCAAGCATCAATCTTCACATAATCCAATCCTAAATCTTTAATTATCTTTCTTGCCTCATAATAGGATTTTGGAATATTTGCACCATCTGGTAGTAAGTCGATCAAAAACTCTAATAACATTGTAACTGACTTATCAGTCCAACCATTGAGACATTTGAGATTCAACAAATGTACTAAAAAGGATAATTTGGAATATCGTTTGCAACCCGGATATATATCTTGTTTACAATCTTCTAATAATCGATAATAATTTTGAGCGTCAGGAATAGGTTCTTCAGGATTAGTACCCTCTCTATCATCTATTTCATCAATTGTGGACTTTCCTTCATGCACAAATAAGTCCTCAAGCATTGTTTCCATATTTTTGCATCTCTCATCTATAGGAGTATTGGCATCATCCGCATCACTTTCACCATCTGATTCATCTGATAATTCACCATGATGATGCCATTTAGTGTAACTCAAAAGAATTCCATTACGAAATAAGTCATACTTTACTTCTGTTCGGCTTTTTAGTCTAACATTGCAACATTTTGCACATGGACAACGAATTCTTTTCACATTTCCTAATCTTTTAAATGCCAAATCTAAAAATGTGTCAATCCCTTTTTCATATTCATTACATGCTCGATTCGTAAGTGTCATCCAACTTCTATCAATTCTCATCCTCCTATATTAAAATGAAGTAAAATATTAGAGCAAGTTAAAGCTGAAAATTAACATCAAGCTTTTGATATTGGTGCCACCACCAGATTTTCAATATCAGAAATCTGACAAAATCATTTACTGTTAAATCAATTGTAACTGAGTAATGTATATAAAGAATACAAGATTAGAATTAAGCACCTAGCAAAAGACTAACTAATGTAACTGCCAAGAACCTCAGAATATAGGCATTAATACAACATAGATGTGGAACAATATCAACTTTTCTTAACAAAAGAAGTACAATAATAAACGATATACAAATCAACAACTGAAGTACCATATGTGCATTGATCAAAGTTGACCAACAACTGAAGTTGACCAAAATATGTGCATTGATCAAAGTTGTCCATACTCGTTAAATTTTGTGAAACAACCGTTATTCTCGAAAAGCTTAAGCTAGTAGAAAACGATAATCGTTATTTTCTAAAAGTTTAAGCTAGTAAATAACGGTATTTTTTTTATTTAAAAATGCCCTTTTTGGTTACTTAATATGAAATAACTGAGCTGTTGAGCTTGTGGTTTTGGTAGTCAGCAAAGACACTGATTTGACAAATATTTGTAATATTTTGGACCATAAATAGCGGAGTATAATAAGCCACATAGTACAACAAAAACAGTGTTTGCTTCACATAGTGCATGAACAATTAATATGCTGTATCTTTCTACGCAATTATAAATTTGGCTCTTTATAAACTCAGGTGTCGTGTAACTTGTAAACTCAGGTGTCGTGAAATTCAAAATCAAAACTTGTGACTTAAATCCAACTTACTCTTCAAACTTGCAGCAAGACAAATCCAGCAATAAGTATGACAGCAAGACCTTTGCACAATCTGGTAAATCCCAGAAAAGTACTTCCCTGCAATGAAGAAATGGAAGGTTCAATTATCACAACCAAGATTTCAACAGAAATAACGCACTTTGCAGACATCGAGAGATTGGTTTGAGGTTCACTAGTTCTTCTGTGACAGACAACATAATATTTTTGTTAATTCGATATCTTGAAAATGAAAAATTACTGACTCAAGAGCATACCACACCACAAGAGCATCGACTTTGCTATAATTCTATCATCAATTGGGTTGTGCTGAGCTTGACCTTTTGTTTTCACTTTTCAATCTGTTGTCTGAACTCATGTTTAGCATCAATAAACACTTAAGCAGGGACATTACAAGCTATAATTCTTGCGCATACAACCCTTTATTGTTTCCTCCTCACCTTTTTGAAGCAACTTAGATCTGACACAAATAAACTCACCTAGTTCACTAGTTGTTTGTGACCCGACAATATCACAATAACAATGCATTAAAAAAAAAAGCACCAGCTTCATTTTTTTTCGCATGTATCTAGTAAATCACTCATTCACTACAAAATCTCATTCGCAACCCAATTTATCATCAAAAATACCAAATGAACATGAACATGTGTATCACAAGCACAAAATTCTATTACTCGGAATTTGAAAATGAAGCTAAAACACAGTGACAGGACAATCATCACTTCCAATCCAAAGTGAAACTCTAATGCATCATCACGCAACCAAACACACAGATCCGCATGCACGAAATTAGCAATCTCATGATCACATCAATGTTATTCTCTCACCAGTCACCACAATCAACCAAGTTAATAATCTACAGCCTCCGGCAACAGACCTCTGAATTAACAATTAGTAGGAAACGAGTTAATAATCTACAGCATCAATTAGCAATCTCATGAGCACAGAGTTTGTTGAGTATGCTTGTGATATTGATGGCAGTGCATTCTCGTCTTCTCCTATGGATCAACTGGGAAAAAGCAGATGGAATTTGAAGGTGAGGATTCACCTAATGTTCACTTTTAAAAACTTTGTACTGGGTTATGTTATGCAGCAATGTGCCATAAGTAAAACCTTACTAATGATAAGAAATGCTTGCCCGGTTTTTCATGCATCCAATTTTGTCATGTGTTTATCATAAGTTTTTTTGCATGCATATTGTGCTTCGAGTTTTAATTTAATATATTTTTGTCTTGTTTCGAGTTTTAATTAAGTTTTTTTGCAGCCGGCAAACTTCCTTAGACTCTATCGGATATGTTCTTCTAAGATTATCAGAAAAAAAAACACATAATATGAGCCAAACATGATGCATTAGCATAACTTCACTAAATCAGTATCCGGCGGGGCGTCGGAGGGGCGACGGCGGGTCAACGGGCGAGGAGCGACGGCGAAGGGGCGAGGGGCGACGGGCTATGGAGGGGAGGCGGAGGGTCGGAGGGGCGACGGAGGAGCGAGGGGCGACGGGCGGAGGGGCGATGGAGGGGCGGCGGAGGGTCGGAGGGGCGATGGAGGGGCGGCGGTGGGTCGGCGGGGGAGGGGCGAGGGGCGACGGAGGGGCGACGGGCTTGGGAAGGAGATGGAGGGGCGGCGGTGGGTCGGCGGGGTGAGGGGCGAGGGGGCGACGGGCTTGGGGAAGTGAGATGGAGGGCGGCGGTGGGTCGGCGGGGTGAGGGGCGAGGGGCGACGGAGGGGCGACGGGCTTGGGGAAGGAGATGGAGGGGCGGCGGTGGGTCGGCGGGTTAGGGGCGAGGGGCGACGGAGGGGCGACGGGCTGGGGAAGGGAGAGAGGAGAGAGAGAGAGAGAGAGAGAGAGAGAGTGAGGAGAGTGATGAGAGAGAAGGAGTGAGTGACTGAGAGAGAAGGCCTAGGGCGCGGGTTAGGGCGCGGGTTCGCATCACCAAAAAAAAATTAAAAAACAAAAATCAAAAAGAAGGATTTTGGTTGGTGGAAAAATAGGAGGAAAAAATTAGGGAAAAATAAAAACATAGTAGCGACAAAAATGTCGCCACCAATAATAATTATGGTGGCGACAAATTATACTGTCGTCGCTATTACTTATTAATGGTTGCGACATATTGTCGCCACTACATCTTTTCTTTTTTCGACGCCACTACATCTTGTTCTTTTTCCGGGCGCACCAGCCAAATAATTAGTATTCGTGGCGATATATTTGTCGCACCTATATTTTTCTTTTTCCGGTAATTGCTACGCATCTTCAAAAAAAAAAAAAAAAATCAAAATTAAATAACATTGTGGCGACTAATCAGTCGCCACCAATAATAAGTATTGGAGGCGACCTAAATGTCGCCACAATAATTAGGATTGGTGGCGACATGTTTACTGTCGCCGCTATACCTATTATTGGTGGCTACATATTCGTCGCCACTAATACTACTAGCATCTTAAAAAAAAAAATAAAAAATTAAATAATATAGTGGCGACAACAAATATCGCCCCAATAATAAGTATTATTGACTCGGTCGATGTTTACGCTCAAATTTCTCGTATATTACAAGTGGCAGCATACTGTAGTGAGTTTATTTTCCTTATGAATGAAGTGGTAGCATACGTCTTTTCTCAAAAAAAAAAAAGAAAAAAAAACTTTCGGCTAATAGCTGCTTTAGCCAATTCAAATGCACTTTAACAAATATCAGATCTAACGCGGACTTATACGCCATGCCAACTAAGAAATAGATCTGTAGCGAGTTTATTTTCCTATGAATAAAGTGGCACCATACTGTCTTTTCTCAAAAAAGGAAAAAAAAAGAAAAAAAAAAAGGACTTCGGCTAATAGCATTGCTTTAGCCAATTCAAATGCACTTTTAACACATTATCGGATCAAATACGATTTATACACCAATGCCAACTAAGAAACAACAAAACCTAGGTTTCGATAGAAAGTACGAATGTTTTCACGAGTCGAGAGGAAATGGTTCCAATTTTTAGCATATGTCAATCACACACCAAAAGAAATGATGATAAACTTGATGATAATGTCGAGCTAGCCTCGCCTTTCCAAAGGCTTTAAAAGGACCACATCATGCATGTAACACTTCAAAACAGATAACAAAAACATTCATTCCTTAATGCTCTATATAGACACAATAATAGATACCACTTAAATATAAAACATATTGTGATTTCGCAACCTAATAAATCTCTCATGACAGAACAAAATTGAGAGCAATCCGAGATTTTCATAACAACACGGTGCCATCGCATAAATGGACCAACTCACTCAAACTCACTCACTCATACAAGGAATAAAGAAACCATTAACATAGGTTGTAGATTAAGCAAGGACTACAGTTTCCACTGAAGCGGGACGGAATGACGGACCAACTGGCCAGCACCACACCCCAAATCTCAGGCAATGCTTAATGTGTGTGGATGCTCTCGAGCGCCACGTCAGCCCCTGGCACTGTCGTTCGACTCCCAACCTGCATATGTTTCATCACATAATGAGTTAAATGATATGAAACAACTGCATATCTACATATAGGCCCAGTCAGAGAGGAGAGCAGCCATTCAAAGAGTGCTTATAAGAACGTAGACACTAGGAACGAATTATCCTAAATCAGGTTGGGCCGTTGTCAGCCTAGAGGAATGTAATTATAGCTGCAGAATACTAAAGATGAAAAAGGGACACGCAGCATGAAGAGAAGAGATAGCCAGAAGAGAGAAAGA
>CM055072.1:3515678-3573178 GCA_029204045.2 Tillandsia leiboldiana
AAAGTAAACTTAAGAAAGCAAAACAAATTCCTCAGAAGGTTTTGCGTTACTTTCCTATTACATCGAGATTACAAAGATTATACATGAATAAAGAGATGGCCAGTAATATGAGGTGGCATAGTGATGCAAGGCAAACGATGGAATTTTACGGCATCCTGCTGATTCATCGGCTTGGAAGCATTTAGATTGTAATTATCCTGAGTTTGCCGTAGAGCCACGTAATGTAAGATTGGGCTTAGCAAGTGATGGATTTAACCCCTTCGGAAATATGAGCATCACACACAGTGTTTGGCCTGTTATTCTAGTTCCATACAATTTGCCTCCATGGTTGTGCATGAAAAGTGATTATTTTATGATATCACTACTTATTCCTGGCCCAAGAGCTCCCGGTAATGATATTGATGTATATTTGGAGCCTTTAATTGATGAGTTGAATGATTTGTGGGCAGAAGGGATTAGAACATATGATGCGTCCAAAAAAGAAAATTTTACTATGCGTGCTGCTCTTCTTTGGACTATAAATGATTTCCAGCATACGCCAATTTATCTGGTTGGAGTACGAAAGGAGGTCTAGCATGTCCTTGTTGCAGCAAGGATACAGTTTCGATGAGATTGAAGTACGGGAAAAAGTTTTGTTATATGGGTCATCGTCGTTTCTTGCCACTTAATCATAAATGGCGTAATGACAAAAAATCATTTGACGGAACAAAGGAGAATCGTCTTGCACCTAAGCCTTTAACCGGTGATGAAGTGCTAGAGCAATTGAGTGAAATGAAGCAAATAACTTTGGGAAAGTAAATAAAAAAAGAAAACGTTCTCAACTACAACTGCATTATTTAAATTGGCGAAAACATAGCATTTTCTTCAACTTGCCGTATTGGCATACGTTGTTGTTACGACACAACGTGGACGTTATGCACGTTGAGAAAAATATTGGTGATAATGTAGTTGGCACACTTATGAATACAGATGGAAAGTCCAAAGATACTCTAAATGCACGAAAGGATTTGATGTCGATGGGTTTAAGAAAGGAGCTTCACTTGATACCAATGGAGGGGAAGGTGATGGCCATACAAATGAAATTGAAACAGTTGCTAGCAGCAAAACATATAAAATGCCTAGTGCTTATTACACATTTTCCAAGATGAGAGGCAATTATTTTGCCAATTTCTAATGGATTTGAAGCTTCCAGATGATTTTCATCAAACATTTCTAAATGTGTCAATAAAGAAGAAAGTAAGCTTCAAAACTTGAAGAGTCATGACATTCATTGTTTATTGCATCGGCACCTCCCATTAGCAATTCGCGGATTATTAAGGAAAGATGTTTCTAATGCCTTAATCGAGTTTAGTGCCTATTTTAGAGAATTATGCTCCAAATCATTGAGAGTGAGTGATTTGGAGCGACTTGAAAATTCAATTGCATTGACTTTGCAAACTTGAGCGAATATTTCCGCCTGCATTCTTTGATATCATGGTTCACCTATCAGTTCATCTCGCAACTGAGGCGAAAATTGCTGGCCCTGTCCAATATAGATGGATGTACCCGTTTGAAAGGTATATTGAAAAAAGTTTTATATTTTTTTTTTATATGAATGTGATTTATTAACCATATTGAATAGGTACATGCGCACGCTCAAATCATATGTTCGTAATAAGGCTCGTCCAGAAGGATCTATAGCAGAAGGAATAATTGCACAAGAATGTGTCACTCTTTTGTTCTAAATACTTGTATGACACTGAGACACGATTGAATCGTGTCGGGAGAAATTATGAGGGTGATCTGACAGAAAACAACTCCAGCTTGACAATTTTGCCCAACGTGGTTCCCCTCTAAGTAATCCCAAAATTGAGCAACTATCTATTTCTGATTGGAAGCGGGCAACTATGTTTGTTTTAAAAAATTGTGAAGAAGTTTTACCTTATATTAGGTAAGGATTTAAATTCATTAGTGGTTCTAATTTGGATGATTTTCTTTTTTTACTTTCTAATATAAACTTGATAATTTAATGCGTAGGGAACATATTGAAGAGGTTCGCAAAAAATACAATAGTGATGTAGAGCGGCGGCACGAAGAACAATTTTTAGCTTGGTTTCAAGCTAAAATAGCGGAGATGTTCAAAAACCAAGATAAAACAGTATCACAGATCTATTATAGCTCTAGCCCGAGGTCCAGATAAGCGAGTGAATAAATATTTTGGATATTTAATTAATGGTTTCAGATTTCACACAAAAGAGCATGAGAAATTTTTGAAGACACAAAATTGTGGGGTATTTGTGTCGGGAGATGATGGTCTAATCAACAAGGAATACTATGGGCAAATTTTAGATATCATTGAACTGCAATACCAAGGATCAAAAAAGGTTGCTTTATTTAAATGTCATTGGTGGGATGTGTACAACTGCGGTCGTGGATATAAGGAGGACGAAAATAGTTTTTCTTAGTTAATGCTGATCGTGAATTGTCCACTAATACAACTGATCCATATATATTGGCTTCACAAGCTCAACAAGTATATTATGCCAAAGATATAAAGGATTCTAAATGGTTAGTTGTTATCAAGACACAACCTCGGAATCTTTATGATGAGCCTAGCATAGAAGAAAATAGTGCTACTAATCAAGAGAATTCTACAGCAATACCAATTCAAGAGAATGAGAATATAGGTAATTTCTATAGATTTGATAGCGATCAGGATGAATTAAATGATTTTGAGATGGCTAGAGATAATATACATGAGATTGTAAGTGAGGTCAATATCAATGTAACTGCGCACGAAGAGGACCTCTAAAACTGTAACAGTGATGATAGCAATTTTTTGAACGAAACTTGACCTATCTTGTTCTCAGGTATTAATTTATTATTTATTTTTTATTCTTGCAAATTTGTCTTTTGTGTTTAGTGATAATACTTGATAAGCTTGCTTTGACTTCTTAATATTTCATGTTTATGTGAATAATTGATTATGCAATATGATTGACAGGCAATGGTGGGGGAAAGTAAGACTTCTAAAGCATCGGCGGCCATTCAACCTCAAAGCCATGGCTTAGATCACAATCTCAAAGATCAGAACCTAGTCCACCAATCAGTGAAGGGGAACATGTATTCCAAGATTCTCCTTCAACTATAATTGAGCAGTCATCATCTCCAATTGTTGCTTCTCCAGACATTAGCACTACAGGTTTTATCACATAATTAATTATTATTATTAATTACATTCTATATAAGTAGAGCATCACTTTTCATTATCTTATACTAAATTTGCTATACATTATGTTGTAGCCAAGAAGAGAGGTAGGGGGCCTACAACCAATCCAAACGCGGAAAAGAGAAGGGAGGGTTCTAAAGGCGAAGTGCACATATCAAAGCGCTTGGGTCGAGCTGTGGGCGGTGAAGCGTTAACGGAATTCGTAACAGAAATGGAAGTGGTGTTGCGTCAATACGCACCACTTAATGTTCAGAAATGGGGCTCAAGTGCCGACACATTATAAAGATCAGATGTGGGATCATTTAATGGTTTGATCTTTTACTTTAGTTTTCCTTTATCTTAGTATTATGCTTCTTGTTACCATTTTTTATCTTAATACTTTGGTTTTTTGTTCAATTTTATCTTACTACTTTTTAGGAAAAATACAACGGCCTTGATGGCTTTAGAAAGGAAGTAATGTCCAATTTAAATCATCTGTATAGAGATTGGAGGCATCGCAAGCATCTCCATTATAAACAATTTGAGACAGATGAGGAAAGGTTGCAAAATTGTCCAAATGATATTTCAGAATCTGATTGGGCAACATTAGTAGAATACTTTGGCTCTGAACCATTTAAGATTGTTAAATTTTTTTATACATATATCTATTAATTTAGAAGGATTATTATTATATTCAAATATAACCATATTTAATTTCTTGTAGAGCATGTTGGAGCGAAATAAAGCAAATCGTGCCAAACAATCAACGAGTTCAATCTGTGGCAGAAAATCATTTGCTTCTATTCTACATGATATGGTGATATTGTTAATTAAGTTAATTACTGGATATATTTTTATACTATATTCATTTTATGACATAAAATTTCTAATTTTTAATTGCAGAGAGATCCAAGAACGGAGGCTGATCCTGATTTGGCCGAATATTGGAAGGCTACACATCAAAGAAGAACTAATGGGACATGGTGTTCTGCCAAAGCTCAAAATGCTCTGGTACAACAACCTTATTTCATAACACATCTCTAGTTCATAATTTGGTTTTATATGCTTAGACTAGTGAAAAAGAACATATTTCATGCAAATATATAAATGTTTCTTGTTACAAATGTATTTTATTGAATGCAGGATCAAATTGAGCATGTAGCACAGTCCCAAGAAGAGTTAGGTGGTCCTCCATTATCAATAGAAGAGCATTTAACACAGACTTTTGGTGCATGTTCTGGACATCTTCGCGGTTTAGGATGTGGACCTAAGCCACTAAGTGCTAAGAATTTGACAATCAAAGCATCAGAAGAGTATATTGAGAGGCAAATTGATGTCTTGAAAGAAAAAATAAAGCAATCCCGAGTGGAAATTGAAGAGAGAGCACAAAGGGAGAAAATTGAAAGAGATGAGAGGTTCAAAAAGGAAATTGAAGAAATTGAACAGAGAGCACAAAGGGAGAAAATTGAAAGAGAGGAGAGGTTCAAAAAGGAAATTGAAGAAATTAAGGCACAACTAAAAACTGAATTTAATGAACAATTAAAGATAATTGTTGAATCATATGGAGTGCCGCGTGCACCACCGCCTTCTTCTAGTCGAGGAGTGCCGACTACATCATCCCCTCCAAACGAAGGTAATTATATGCTCAATTTTACATTTTTAATTAAAGTGACATTGTTGGAGGTGCAACTGATTGTTTGAAACTGTTTGATAATGTTTATTTATTGCCAACTTCCAGGTTAACTATGCATGCAGGGAAGGAAATGAGTTCGCGCCAATGGTAGGCTTCTTCCTTATTACTCATCCAACTGAGGTACTATTTTTCACCATTCACACCTCCAAGCTTACAGCAATGTTTGAAAAACAGTGTAATTAATATACTACTTGATAATATCTACGAACAAATCAAGCGATATTTCTTTGGACAATACACAACTTGTTATGTGGTATCTTAATTAATTGGTTGCTTGGTATGTTTTTGGTGGTTTACTACCCTACAAGCTCGTTGTTAGTAAGATGATTTTCTTTTATCTAAAAGCTAGTTTTGTTGTAGTGTGTGGGTGCATTGCTTAGGGTATGGCATTTTCTCATACTCTACTGCCGGTTGAGTTTCTTGAATGCGTATCGAAGTCGACTTAGCTGGATACCCACCCATAGTTGAAAAACTTTAACCAAGTAGTGGATTAAACATGCAACTTTTGAGCTTTGTCAAATGACCTCCCAAACTTAATCTGTTGAACTCACCCCAAACTTAATTTGATTTATGTTTTAATTTAGGGCTTTGTCAAATGACCGAATTTTGATTTATTTTAGGTCTGGAAGCTAGCCCTAGTTCACTCCCACTGAATTAATTAATTTAGGGCTTGATTTTAGTGTGTCATTGATTCATCTTAGTTTTTCGATTCACTTGATCTGATTTGATTGAGTTTAGGTATAGGTTTTGGTTTTAGTTTGTTTTAGAAAAAAAAAATAGATTTAGGAATGATATTTTCTTGTTGATTGGATTTAGGTCTGGAAGCTAGCGCTAGTTTTTTGATCTGAGCTGCTTCTATGACAGCAGCGACTAGAAATGAAAATCTTCGGCGCAGAATCAGAAGAAATGCGATTCTGAAGCGCAGAATCGGAAGCTGGACCTAGTGCCAGCTTCTGGCTTATTGATCTGATTGAATTTAGAGTTTAATTGCGCTTTTTCTGTGGAAGAATTGATGGGATTGGGTAGTTGGATTTAGAGTTCAGATCCAGGTTTGCGATTTGTTGTTGTATGTTGTTGATTGTTCTTAATTGCCTCTTCAGTTCCACTTCTGCTTCTACTTATAGCAATAATTTAGCTAAACATAAAAGTTCGGTGCTGTAATTACGGTGTGGTAATCAAAAAAGTGATTCTGTGATTGAGATTAGTGTTAATTTAGTGCTTTTTTTCAGAATTTAAATCCACCTATATGCACTTATTGGCGTATCTTGCTTAGAAGTTAGAATTTATATCCAGCTATTATTTTATGTACTAATTCCTGCAAGCAAACTCAAATGCATTGGGTTCAAGTGCTTATTACTCTGGTATCCAAGGAACCTTAGACTTGGTTCTTTATCCTAGATCCAGTTCATAACAGTTACACTAGTATCAATCCATTGCTTAGATACTGAACCGAGACAATTATTTTTGGGAGAACAATATCTTGATTTTGAAGTAATGGTGGATCTACAAATTACCTTAAACACTGCATTACTGGCAGAATGCAAGCAAATCTATTGCAAAGAGATCAACGCCTATGGATGGACAGCTTTTTATTATTAAGCACCTTCTTATTCTACGAGAGCAGGTGGGCTGCATCTAAATCTCTTTTTTTTTCACTACCAGAAGTTCCTATACTTTTTTGTAAATTAATATTTAACTATACTGACCCAAATGCATTTATTATTCATTCCAGATTGCACCATTTGATATTGTATTCTCCGTTACACACAAGGAGCTAGACTTCTCTCATTTGCTGGTTAGTACAGGATCCTATTTTTATTTTACTCCAATAACTTATTAGTAAAATATTGATGATCGATGATCATTCTGAGCGGTATCTTATGTTCTTGCAACTTGCCACATGTCGAGAAATTATCCTATATTTAGAAGTGGATTTTTTGTTACTTTTCTATGCGAAATCTAAAAAAAAAGTTTATTTTAATGGTCATTTTACAGGAGCATTTGCGAAGGATCCTCCGAGGTCAAGCCTCACTTTTTGACTGGTCAAGATCAACATCATTGGCGAGAACCTTGTCTCCTCGCATTCTAGAGAGTCAGATTGATGCCAAGAAGGTGAGCTGCTGGCTGTGAGATCTTCGTATGAGTGAAGTTTCTTTTGCCACTTAAAACATGCAAGTTGTTTAATGTTATCCTGTTTGCAGGAACTCGAGAAAAGTCTGAAAGCCACCTGTGAAGAGTTCATTATGTCCATCACAAAATTAGTTGTGGACCCTATGCTGTCATTCGTTACTAAGGTATTATATTCATGATATATTTTGCATGTTAATTGGAAACCATCTTAACATCTATTACTGATTTGTGAAACAGAGCTGCAATGAATTCAGATTTCTTTTTAGTACTTGTATTCTCTATCTGTTTTGAAGTAAAAAGTCCAGGGAAAACTGTTCTGCTCGGAGTAGAAAAATTTCTTCGGCCACTATTAATGCAGTTCCTGATAGTCCTATTGTTGTTGGAGTTCCAGTTGATCCTCCTGTTAACGGCGATATGAACACTGATATTAGTCCTGAAAATGCCATTCTTCAGGGACAAAGGTAACCTACAATTTCTTAGGCCTCATTCTGTACTACAACTTTTTTTTTTTAGACTCACTAGACAATTGAATGCATCACCAGACAGATGACTCCTTCCTTTCTATTATTGGTTACCTTACGATGCACCCTGTCGCAGAATGGTCTCTTCTCAAAGAAGGAAAAAACAGATACTACCTTTTTTTTTTTTTTTTTTTTTTTTTTTTTTTTTTTTTTTTATGGAGCAAAACCTTCAGCATACATATTTCAGGCAATCTGCCATTTGGTACATTCAATCACATAGTATTTCAGTTTAAAAGAATGAAAAAAATAGAAGCCGCACCAAACTAGGCCTTAGTTTTAACTTATTTATAAATATTCCCTTTTTTTCTTTTTTCTTTTTTTTTTTTTTTTTTATGGAAGTGGGTTAGTAAATCTGATTTAAGACATTATTTACCCAAGTTTGTTGGAGTACTTTACATAGGATTTATCTTGGTCCAGGAGATTGAGCAAAGGTGTAGAGTATTTGGTTGAGGCCTCAGCAGCTGAAGCCGAGGCAATTAGTGCTACGCTAGCTGCTGTGAAGGCTCGGCAAAGTAATGGTGAGGTGGAGCATTTGCCTGATGGAGATCGAGGTTCAGAAGCCACGCCAAGTGGTAAGGAAATGCCTAGCCTGATTAAAGTTCCGGAACTTTCCTTTGCCAGTAATGCCACACCACCTGGGGTTCGGCTACATCACAGAGCGGTATGTAACACTTCAATTTTTTCCACATTTTTTGGATTCAAATTTTTTTTTTGGATGATTAGCTGTGGAAAAGCTCCAATTTTGTTTTTGTTGAGTTCCGACCATTTCGCAATATCTAATGTTGCAATACAATGAAATTCTTTAATAATGTAGGTGGTAGTTGCTGCGGAGACAGGGGGAGCTTTGGGTGGTATGGTCAGGCAGCTTTCAATTGACCAGTTTGAAAATGAAGGAAGGAGGGTCAGCTACGGTACTCCCGAGAGCGCCACAGCAGCAAGGAAGTTATTAGACCGACAAATGTCTATAAAAAGTGTGCCTAAAAAGGTAACACTATTGCTAAATTTGGAAAATAGCTAAGAATTGCAAGTGATTCCATCTTTCATTTTGGCTTTGAATGGATAAGCAGGCAATTTTCTATTTTGTTGTGGTTTTTTGTTGAACACCGGCATGATAATATGATATGAAGTGTTTTGGATAATGACACACCAAATTCTTCACACTCCAAAGAAAAATAAGAAAAAGAGAAAAAAGAAGAAAGATTTAAAGGCTAACTAGATATTTGCCGAATTAAATGAGAAGTTATTAAAAGATTACTTGATGATATCTTCGTCTCATTTTCTGATTTATGTTTTGTGAATATAGGTTATTGAACTTCTTTTAAAACCACGTGGTTGGAAGCCCCCTGTACGCAGGCAATTTTTTTTAGAATGCAATGAGATTGCAGATCTGTGTGATAGTGCTGAAAGAATATTTTCAAGTGAGCCAACTGTCCTGCAAATTAAAGCTCCTGTAAAGATATTTGGTGATCTACATGGTCAGTTTGGGGATCTTATGCGCTTGTTTGATGAGTATGGTGCTCCTTCAACAGCAGGGGACATAGCGTAAGTATATCCACAACATCCTGAAGAGATAAAGTTTTGATAGTGATAGTGCAGCTATTGCCACATTGTTAGTTAATTTAGGTGCTTCTTTAATATTATTATTTATTATCTGGAGGATGGTTACCTCATAAATTTAAGGGTAAACTTCAATTTGCCCTCATGTGGTTTATAGCTTATTTTCACTTTGCCGCCCTGTTGTTTAAAAAGTTGGACTTAGCTATCCTACGGTTTTGTTCATATTCACTTTGTCACCCGGTGGTTTAAAAAGTTGCACTTATCCTGTGGTTATCAAAAAATCTTACTTTGCTACCCTATTTGATAATAGAGTTTTTTGGTAAAAATAAAGATAAAACCACAGAGTAGTTAAATGCAACTTTTTGAACCATAGGATGGCAAAGTGAAAATGAGCTAAACCACGGGGCCAAATTGAAGTTTACCCTAAATTTGATCCTTTTGATGGGCTTTAGCATTGTGTATGGTATAAAAGTTTGCGCATCTATTTACAAAGAAATGTGCACTTCTCAGAAGGTATAATGATGCTCTAAAATTTCATCTTTAAGACACATTTGTTGTATTGAGACCAAGCGTGTCCTTCTCTTCTTTTATACACCTTAGTCAACCATCTTTCTTTTTGGGTGTAAATTAACTTTTTTTTTTTTTTTTTTTTTTGTATTGCTGTCCACTTAAATTAAATTTATTCTCCGTTTTTCTATGCCAGTTATATCGATTATCTCTTCTTGGGAGATTATGTTGATCGCGGTCAGCATAGTTTGGAAACTATTACTCTTCTTCTTGCATTGAAGGTATTACCCTGCTCATGCATGTGTATTTTATCCTCTTTTTGCCTTTTATTTCCTACTGGATGTAAAAGATGAGATGTTTAGCTGACCGAGTGAAACTATCATTGTTTACTATATTGCAGGTTGAGTATCCCCATAATGTTCATTTAATTCGTGGAAACCATGAGGCTACCCCTCTCTTTACTATGCTCCGACTAGTGTTGTTTCACAAGATCCTGGAAGGCAGGGTTTTATGTATCAGTCCTTTGGGCTGCCGCCTGCATGGAGGCCAAGCGCCTACGTTCCTTCATCAAGACCACCTTTCCAACCAATGCCTTTTCATTTTGTAAGCTCGTAGTTTTGTTTTTGTTCTCTGCATTATTGATATTAACTTTTTGGGAGATAAATGTGTATTCTATCATCCTTCTTTAGTTGAGCCTCTATATAATTGTCCATGTAGACGCCGAATGCTCCAAGATATCATAGACAAAACAGGGCTTGTGCAATCTTAAATATGTGGACTTGTCATCTTCTTTATCAATTACCGGCACCTTTCTAAGGTTTGTATTGTGTTGCTACATTCTGAGGCTACTCTTTGTGATCTTCTAGTTTATGCTTCATCTATAATATTCTCTTTGTTCTCTGCATTTGTTTTGTTTCAAACTTTTCTCTGGTATCGATGTAACTAAGGGTCGCCATAGGGGCACTAGCAAAATTTTATGACTATATTCTAAGACATTATATTCATTTTCGTGTAGCTGCAGCTCAATGGACGTCGGAATTGCTAGTGATAGCGAAACAAGCAGCGACGCAAGCTTGCTAGTGCTAGTGATAATGCAGCAGTGATCGAGTCGATAGGAACTACTAGTGTTTGAAGAAAGGTTTTGCATTCCTGTATTAATAAAACAACACTCCTGTGAATTAGGATAGTGTGGCACTGGTAAATAATCTTCTATTATTATTATTATTATTTTTCTGTCATGATCTTCCTACTTTTGATTGTTTTACTGATATATGATCTGTGAAATTTTGAACAGTAGTATGAGCTGTATTGTTAGGAGAAACGGGAAAAATAAATGAATAAATGTTGAAATTGCTGCTACATCAACCCCTTGATTTGGTTGTGTTTGGTTTACCGCGAGTGATTAGTGGGCTGAAATTGTTTAGAGCAATTTTATGGTAGAATTTGATTTTTATTCCGTTGTTTGTTAATTCAAAATATGTTTCCTTCATAAATAACTACCGACTATGTCCTTGGCTTGGTTGATGATGAATCACGGAAGTTATTTATGGCAGAGGTTTTGAAAAGAATTTTTATTGTGACATTTTGGATCTTTCGTGTTTAACCCAGGCCAAAATCATTTGCGTCATCTGGTCGTAAAGAATTGTTCCATCCTCTCATTTGTGACTGGAATCGCTGCTCGCTTACATTTGGTGGCGATAGCTGCTGCCACCTTTAATTGTTGCCACCTTTAATTGTTGCCACCTTTTCTTCAGATAGTCTTCATACATTTGGTGGCGACAATTGTCGCCACCGTTTCTCCAGACATTTGGTGGCGACAAATGCCGCCACCGTTTCTTCATACATTCGGTGGCGACATTTGCCGCCACCGATTCTTCTACATTTGGTGGCGACAATTGTCGCCACCGTTTCTTCATACATTTGGACCGCTACAATTGTCGCCACCGATTCTTCATACTTTTGGTGGCGACAATTGTCACCACCTTTTCTGTCGCTTTGAGGTAGCGACATTTAGTCGCCGCCAAAGTTATTTGGTGGCGACTTTTTGGCTTATGGTGGCGACTTTTGTCGCCACCAAATGTCATGATTGTAGTAGTGTGCGCCAATTCAAAACGAAAAGTTCCATGAACTTACCTCGCCGGAAAATGAAGGAAGAAGGGATGCTCCCGCGGCGGCGCACGGCGGCGGCTGACGTCGGCGTCACACGGCTCGGTCTCACTGTCACAGAGGAGTCCTCAGCTGGAGCTCGGAGCCACCCTGGGTCTCTGGGAGCTGACCACCAACCTTCCAACCGAGATGAAGGAGGTTTTCTCGATTCCCTTCTTCTCCGGCGACGAGGCGGCGGCGGCCGGTGCGCTTCCACCGAGGAGTGCGGCAGAGGGAGTGGATGCAGTTGGAGCTGGCGGCTGCTGGGCTGCGGGAATAGGGTTTAAGAGAACCCTAACCGAGAATAGGTTTTTAAATAGTGCATTGTTGCACAATTGCACTTTAGTCCCTCAAACTTCATTATTTTAAGCCCAGTCCTTCACAGCACATTTGTTTCGCAACCTAGTCCCTCTCCATAAAACAGCACGCAAAACGGAGCATAAAATATAGGGTATATTGTGCAAAACGCCACGTTTTTCACTGTATTTCACGCTTTTCGAGGCATTTTAGTCATCGAATCGAAAAATGGACTTCGCCACGACGTCCGGCTCGACGAAACCTATCAGGTAGCGATTTTTGTTTTTCGAGAAAACGCCCGGATAAATTCTCGGTCCATAAATACTGTACAGAAATACAGTTTATCGCGCTTTTCAAAACTCTAGGGTCGTCAAACGAAAATTCCGTTAGCGCCATTGCGTTCGGATCGATGAAACCGTTCAAATCGACTACCTGGATTGCTATGATCGGAGTCTAGAGAGCGAATTGGCTAACGTTGGCATTAAGGGGATTTCGTAAAATGGGTTACTGTTCATCTACTGTTCACAGCACTATTCACTTAAGTCGCGGGTCGCCCGCTTCTTCGCCGATTTCTGGAAGATCCGACCGTTGGATCTGAACTTGCTTAATATCATTTTCGATCGGTTCGACGAGACGGTCGCACTGGTGATCTCGGATTTTCGAGATTTAGCTAGGATTGAAAGGCAACATTTCAGCCTCGTAAACTGTACAATTTACACAGTGGCAAAAAGGTCAACTGCGCTCTTATGCCATTTACATTTCAACTCAACTTGACATTTCATTCTTTTCCCTTTTATTTATTTACAATAAAAATTCAGATTATTACATCTAATTTTAAATCTGAAATTAATTTAATAACATTTAAATTTGATCTATTATATTGCAGTTTGAAACAGTTAAATTTAACCTTGAATTTGAAATGAGATTTTAGATTTAATATTTAAACTTCACATTTCAAATTTCGAAAAACAAATCAAAAATAAATATTTTAAATTTAAATTAAAAACTAAAATTTTGAACTCTAAAAAAAAAATGAGAATTAAAATTTATAATCACAAATAAGATATTTAGTACGAAATAAATTTTGTAAAAATAGCATGAGTATGCTAAGAAAAAGCAATAATATTTTTTTATACTCAATATGCTACTATTTGTATTTTCTAACATATTTTGCATACGATGAAAATACTAAATTTGGTCATTTTTGTATAATAATCCAAATACAAAATTAGAAATATTTTTTATAATTTTTTTTAAAAAGATGATAAATCATTTACTATTTCTTATAAATTTTTTTATTAAATATTTTTTATAAATTATTTATTATTTATATTAGAAGAAGAAGTAAAAAAAAAAAATTGTCGCGAAGCACGGATTCCTTAACTAGTTATAATTATTATATGTTTGTAATAAATATAATAGGAATCATTTGATTTACGGAAATAATTCGATATAAAGTTGGAAATCAATAAAATTATCGTAAATATATATTTTATAAATTATTTATTAGAATTAGTATAATAACTATTATTTTATTTACTATTTTTTTATTATTTCATTAATTATTTGAAAAAAAAAAAATTTGTTATGTCTTTTTATCCACCTCTTTGATAGAAGTCCGTTGGTGAATTATTATGAAATATATTTATCTTTTAATTAAAGAGTAAATTATAATTTGAGATGAATGTACATAGTATATTTATAAAAAAATTAAATTATATTATAAAAAATAAGAATTTATATTGAAAAATAATCTATATGTTGAATGTTTACCGTATTGTAAAATATATAAATGAAGATTTAAGTTAAATTATATTATAAAATTTATTTACTATTGATATATTTATTTAATCTTTTTGATAAATTTTATTTTTTTTTCAAAAAAAAAGAAAGTGAAAAATTAAAATTTTCAAATAAATTTAGAAACCATAAATTTACTTTAAAAGAGATTAATATTTGTAATATTTAAGTTTGATTTAATATTCGATAATATTTTTTTTGTTTTTTACACTAAATTTTTTATTTGAGGCCTCAAATTGGAGAAGAAAAAGAAGTCACACGATTACTATAGTTGGATTTGGTATTGAAAATATTGTAAAATACTACCTAATAAAAAAATTCTTAGAGTAGTAATTGGAGAATTGATGACTATGCAAAAATAAAACACAACCTATTGAATCACATGTGAATAGCAATAGATGCATATATATATATATATATATATAGTTCAAAATAATTAAATTTTTTAAATATAAAAATATATAAAAGTTGCTAAAAAAAACAAATTATCTGAATATATTTTTTAACAAGTTTTATATAAAACAAACAAGGTTAATGCTGTACATTTCAAGTGGGATATATATCTTACACCCCATCCATTAAAGGGTGGTCGACCGGTAAATTAGTCCCCACCCTTGGATTGAGTGGTGTGTATAATATAAACTCCAAATAATATAAATCTTACATCCCATCCATTCAAGGGTGGAGTGAATTCCACCGGTCACTTCGTAAATCTTACATCTCATTCATTTAAGGGTGGAGTGAATTCCACCGGTCACTTCGAAGTGATCGATAGGTTAGTTTTCATCTTTGAATTGGGTGATCGATAGGTTAGTTTCCATCTTTAAATTGTTGGGATGTATATATAGCATTGCTCAATCAACAATATACTAAAATTTATATATTTTTAGAAAAGTTAATTATATACAACTATATTATATATACGTGTCTATTGCTAAAGACAAGTTTTAAAAGTTTGTGTTATACTTTTGCATAATAATTGATATTCAAGTTACTATCCAAGAATTTTTTATTAGATAGTATTTTATATTATTTTTAATATCAAATCTAATAACAATAACCAATTGAATCTCTTTTTATTATTCTCGAATTTGAGGCCTCACATACAAAACATAACATGAAAAAATAATAAAAAATTATTACTAAATATTAAATATCAAAATTTAAATATTATAAATATTAACATCTTATAAGAAAAAGGCAAAGTTATTTTATATAAGTAACAATACGGTGTATGATCAAAATTTCTTTGGTTTCATTTTCTTTATATATTATTTCCAAACTTATTTAAAAATCTTTAATTTTCATTCTTTTCTATATATATATATATATATATATATATATATATATATATATATATATATATATATATATATATATATATATATATATATATATATAATTTTTATTAATAAATATATTAATATATAGTAAATTGTATAATATAATTTAACTTATGTTTTTATTTATTTGACAAATTATTTTTATTAAACATATGGATTATCAACTTTGTATACAATGTCAGACTTTTAATATAGTTTAAATAGTTGTTGTGAGTTTATTATAAGTATCCAACACTATATATACATACTAAAAAAATAAATATATTTTATTATAGTTGTTTATCAACTCCTTTTCCGATTATTCAACTAATTGGTCATACTTAATTACATACTTAATTACATACTAAAAAAAAATCAAATTAGTAAAATCAAAACTTTTGAACTAACCATAATTAAAATAATTAAATTTATACAATGCATCAAAAAATTTTAATGGATATATATATATATATATATATATATATATATATATATATATATATGAAAGTTATTATCATGTGGGGTTATAATGTTGTATCAAAAATACACTTGACAGAATGATGTTGCGACTCAGAAAAGAAGTGATACAATTATAAAAGCTATATTATCAAAATATTTATACTATAAAAATAAGTATAGTATGAATATGCATAAGTTTTGCATTGGTACTATCCTGATTAATTTGAATTTATAGAAAAAATAATGGGATTATAAAAGCTTTCTTATCAAATTATTTATATAATAAAATTAAATATAGTACTAGTATTCATGTGGTTTGCATTAGTACTATTGTGAATTAATCAACTAATTCTTCTTTCACATTGTTGCTATTTTTTATTTTTTTTAAAATAAAAAAATTCAATGTGAAAGTGCGTTCATGTGTTTTGCATTAGTACTATTGTGAATTAATAAACTAATTCTTCTTTCACATTGTTGCTATTTTTTATTTTATTTTTTCAAATACAATAATTCAATGTGAAAGTGTATGAGAGTAAATGATGGATCATATGCATGGATTTTGCATTACTGATTAATTTGAATTCAAAAAAAAAATGATGTGATTATAAAAGCTTCCTTATCAAAATATCTATGTATATATATATTTTTTTTTTTCAAATATGGCAATTCAATGTGAAAGTGTATGAGAATAAATATTTGATTTACTTACAATAGGATGAAAAATAAGCATTGTATGAATATGCATGAGTTTTGCATTGGTATTATAGTGATTAATTTGAATTAAAAAAAAATAATGTGATTATAAAAACTTCTTTATTAAAATATTTATATAATGAAAATAAATATAGTATTAGTATTCATGGGATTTACATTGGTACTCTTATAAATTAATTAATAAAGGTCTTCTTTCACTTTGTTGCTATTTTTTTTTTTTTAATACAACAATTTAATGTGAAAGTGTACGAGAATAAATGATAAATTTTTAATTTTTATAGATTTACTTTTTTTTAAGAAACATAAATTTGAACAAAACTTTATTTTGCTTTTTAATTTTTAAAACGAATTATCATTTATACATGAATTAAATATAATGCAAGCTAATTAATCATAGTAAAAATAAAAAAAAAAAATTATTCACAGAAATTTTTAATCACATAAAAATTGGGTATGAAAAGGATAAAAAAAATGAAATGATACCGTACAATTTCTAAACAATAACTTTCGTAATTTTTATGAGAAGAAAAATGTATAGAATAATATATGTATAGTACTATTTATATAATTTGTATGTATACGGATCTATCATCTTTTACAAAGTTGTTATGCCATACATGATTTAGACCCAAAAGTTTATTAATGATAAAAACGAGACTACTATACTATAAACAAAAATACTATATATCTATACACTTCAAATAAAATATATATTTTATATCTCATTCATTTTAAAGTGGAGTAAATTTTACAATGTGACTAGTAGCTAGACAAATCCCTATTTTAGAATGAATGGGGTGTGCATCATACATCTGATTTGAAGTGTATGTACAAAATTATTAGTGCTATTAGGTTTTCGGCGGGTGCTATTAAACTTTCGACTCTTGAATGAAGGGAGTGTATGAGTAGTATTACTCCATAATTACAATTTAAACAATAATCGGAAACATAATAAATCCACCAAATCTAATAACTAAGATGCATGATAAAATCAACTACAATAATCAAAAACCACCATAACTAAGAGTCAAATCGACATGATCAAGTCAATACGGGCATACTACTAAATCAAAAGTAAATGCAACTAAAATCTTGAATAATAAGTATGTCATGCCAGCTCTCTAGCTAGCATATAGGGACGCCTCCACCGCGAATCCTCACATTACCGTCTCGACATTTTATCATCCGACAAATCTGAAAATGGTGTCACCGAAGGGTGTGAAATACAATTGAATGTATCCCATTGGATACAACGACTCGGAGACGAGCAAGTCGTATCTACTGGTATACAATAATCGATAGGTAGCTAAAGCATGTACAATAAGCAAGTAATATGTCAGGTAAATAATACTGGTATAAAAGTAATGACTGATAATTAATATGATAAGCAATAACTGAGGGCGAAATATTATAAATCGGATAATAGGACTAAATAAGAAGATAAATGTGTCAACTAAAATGATAACCAAATCAACCCAATCGGGTGCCACTGTTGGTCCCTAGGACCTCAAACTAGTGCCTAACAGAACTGACATAAACCCTACACCTATAGGAACTAACAGAGAATATGGCTCAATATCACCCGGGTCCTGCAAGTGCAACTATATGACGGGCTCACGATTCGATCAGGCCACTCTACCGATAAAGAATACTAATGTGGGGGATCAATTCACAAGCGTACGTGAAAAATGATAGTTGGTGCTATGACGATCATAATGTTGATGTTCAAGATAGCAGTCTAGAGACCGAAAAACGGCAAGTAGCCAGAACTCCCAAACGGGATCATAAGTCAACCTCAATGCCATAAAGAAACAGTGGCCTCCTATCTATCATGCATAATAATTAGGAAATAATAAAATGCGTAGGAAGCATCAATGGGAAGCATATCAATAATAAACTAGTAATGTCAAATATCATATGGCGTAGATATCAATCATAGTGTATAAAGGTGCCGGATAATGTCATAATGAATCATATAAACTCTTACTCTATCAAGAATGCTAGTCAGGAGAAAATAATGTACACATTCAATCATCAGTAAAGGTAAGTTAATAAACAGACCAGAACAATAAATACCACTGTGTAAAGTCATAACTATCACAATCTCACGGTGTAACGACCGACAATCAGCACTATACCGAAAAACGCTCAATAAGAGACATCATATCAACTGAACAACCATAATCACCTACTCTACGAATCATGTAAAAACTAGAATAAGGAATCCAGGCACAATCGAAATAATATGACTATTCAAATGTAAGGACAAGAGCTAAGTGATATCAACTGGTTCAATCGAATATAGTACCCAGTGAGATTTCACTATGCTAATGTCCGGATCCAGGTAACCACCTGAATGACGACTGCCTAAGTCCACGACTCTGTCAAAACATCTAAGCGCCTAATGTACCATGTGTCAGCAAAACCCCTCATGAGTCAACTAAACAATCGACACACCTAACACAACACTAAAGTGCAATATGAAACACCGGAAGCATCGGTCCCGACCACTAATGACTCGACCAATAACTGAGCCAACTCAATCAGAGTCCAACAAGCTCCAATAATATTCAACATCACTCTGCGACCCTAAATCGCCAACAGCACATCCCAACAATAATCGGAACATCGCTTTCTTTAACCGATTTTCAAATCATACGAAGAGCATAATTGAAGCCACCAAGACTCAACTAGTTTTCCAGAATGTTTCAACTCGTGCCTTAGGTGTCAGTGGATCACACACTATCAAATCCGCGCAATCAGTGCGCCACAACGGGACTTTAAAATTCCAAAGCTCGCCTATTTAGTTCCCGGAATGCCCATTTTGGCACCGGAACCACCTGCAACCCTCTTGCTGCAACTAGAGGTGTCAAACCTCACCAAATGACCAGTAAATGAATCCTATTAGTTGCTTTGAATAGCAGCGACTCGCGCGACACGAATCCGAACTCGGTATTGCCCGTAATGCCGTTTTCGGGTTCGGTTCGACCCAAAGGTGGTTCAAAATGCTCCGAATGTCAATCAACTATTACTACTATACCAAGACACTCTCTTTTGAGTGTCAGGACAGCCGCGCACCAAGTAGTGTGATTCGGGTTCTCGAAAAGTGTTGTTTTGACTTAGAAACCCAATGCAAGCCTACTCACTAGTCCATACTTCTCATCAGTGGTTCCCCAACCAACCAAGGAGGCTTCCCAACCGTTGCAACCAGTAGCGAAACCCGCTACGTGAAAACGGAGGCAAACAGTATAATAAAGTGTGCTAAAAGACCATTTTGTGTGTCGTTCGTCACGAGATTCGAACCAAAAGATCCCCGGGCTTCGAAAAACATGCAAGAACCATCTAGAGTTGAGCCCCCGCTGTCTGGGACAGCCATGACGCAAAAACTGTTATAGTGGCATTTCATCGAACACTCGGCGTGCGATTACAATACAACAAACATGATGTTCAAGGATTTATCGTCGAACTTGTGCTTTTGGAATTCGAGAGAAGGTACCAACCAGAAGGTTTCGACATCACGAACCCGTGCTCGCAGTCCACCTGAGTGAGAACAAGTGCTATTTTCGATGATTCCGATAGCAACATCAACCAATTAGCTATCGGAGACTGATTTGGCTGATTTGCGTGTAGAGAATGCAAAAAAAAAAAAAAAAAAAAAAAAAAAAAAAAAAAAAAAAAAAAATGAAAGAAAGAAAGAAAGGTCAGAATCTCTTGCTGGTATCTGGTGACTGCGACCAGGGATGGGAGCGTACGGATCGAGAGGGAAAGAGGAGAAGAAGTTGGTGGCTAGAGCATCCCCAAGGGCCCTAGGGTTCTGCACCTTGCATCTTTAAAATGAACTATGCATACTTACGCGATGGTCCAGGCTTCTTTGAAAATCGTGCTTACGCACTCCATACCTCACAGAGCATCACAACCAGGTCCTTCTTGGGTAGGGGTGTAATACGTAATGTGGGCTGTGTCCATATTTTTCAGACCGAAACGGGCAGGGTTGGCTCAGTCCGGTACGGATTCAAATTCCAACCGTGTCGTGCCGGGCTGGATCTCTTAAGTATCCGGCCCGGCACGACCCTTTGGCTCGGAAGGCATGGGCCATGCCATGCCGGGCCGTGCTTCGTACCAGCTTCTTAAAATTTTTATTTTAATTTTTTTAAAATATATATATATAATTTAAAAATATAAATAATAAATTAATTCTATTTAATTTTATATATTCATAAAAAAATTAAATTTATAAAAATAATTATAAAATAATAAATTTTTAATTTTTTTAAAAAAATATTTATAAATTTTTATTAAAAAAAAATAATTTTTAGAAAAGAGTTTTGGTCCAATGGATCAAAAAATTTTGATCAATTGGACCAAAACTATATCACCTAAGGTGCCATAAAAATCTTAGGAGGAGGGCTCATGGGGAGAAAGGCTAACAAGAGCACTTCTCTCTAAGAGGCTCATGGGGAGAAGAGCCAAGAAGAGCTCTTCTCCCCAAGAGTTGACCCCAAGGCCTAAGGCAAGTTGCCTCGGGCCTTGGGATCTGGGCCATGCTGGCTCAGCTGGCACGGCCCAAATGGGTCATGCCGCGCCGGGCCGCGGGCCTGCACCTTGGCCCGGCACGGCTCAGGTCCGTTACGCGCGATGCCGGGCCGAGTTGACGGGCCTTGAAGGAATGGCCCAGTACGGCCCGAAAATTTGGATCGGGCCGGCCCGGCACAAAACTACAGTAATCGTGCCGGGCCACGGCCGGACCCGAAGTCGTGCCGGGCCGAGCGGGCCACGGGCCGCCCAGCCCGTTTTACACCCCTACTTCTTGGGGGGACACATTTGCATGAAAGACCTCTACAACCTGGGATTTTGCAATCATTTTGCCAGACTACGCGCACGAGGTGACTTTGGGATGCTGCTGATGTACGATGCAAAGTCCGATTCCAATAAAACTTGGACCAATGCATTCTTTTTTCAGTGTAGAATCCATCAAGCCCTTATTTGCTAAAATTCGTTGTATATTCAACAAGATTTTTCATCTTGAACGCACTGTGTTCGGTTTGGTCTAAATTCAAGATTCAAGATCCTGTAACTTTTTACTCGAAGTTCTGTTTTCAATGAAATTTGGCTTCATTCGTCCCTCTCTGAGTAAATAATTACTCTGTTCCTAATTTTCAAATGGTGCTTTTGATGCGCCAAATCGGCGCGCACCGACACCATTCAAGTAGCAATTTTATTTTGTCAGAATCGGGTCTCGATTCATTAAATTAGCCATTTCATCACGAAGACCCTCGAAATTTCAAATTTTTGAATTTCAAATTTTCAAAAATTATATATTTGCAAGTTTTAAAATATTTAATTTTCACAATTATTATACCAGCCCACTAGCAATAATAACTCGTTGGACCTAAATTATCGGCTAAAAATACTTAAGCTCAGTTATTATTACTTGTGTTCATAGTATCTTATAAACACAATTACAACCACATTCCCAATATGGAACTATTGGGGTGCTACAGAGATAATATAGAGTTGAATAGAAACTAGTGAGAAACATAGATCGAGTGGCATCTTATCACTATGTAGAAAGTTGGTGTCACATCTCGAAACCGTCTATTTGGTCGGTTCGGGCATGCGCACAGACCCACCGAACAGACAGAGTCTTCTATGTCCGCCGAAAGCGTACACAAAATCAGTGTATGAATTTCAAGCAAGAAATACAATCATACAACATTTGTTTAGAGAAAATATCACAGAACGAGAAATGTAAACTAAACTAAACATTTAAACTTTTACATGCATTCATCTCACAAATCTTATACATTTACATTACATTTAACCTTTCAAAATGAAACCTCTATATATTCGCTACAAAATATATTATATATCCACTCTACATACAGAGTGACCTATAACTCGATGTCACTATTTAGGGCGCTATGTCCTTACCACGATCTTGTACTGCCGCACTCGGTGAGGGCTCTACAAAACAGAGGGTGAGAACTAAAAAAAGTTCCCAATAGGTTTCATTCTGACGTGGCCGCCTTTACCACTAGATCTAAATAAGGTATAAATAAATACATAAAGAAAAGTTATAAACATCTATACTATGCATAGAAAAAGAAACACTACTAATATACCTTGACAATATGCATCAAGTGCTATACTATGTACGACTCATTCGTGTTATAACCTAATCACCGTGCTCGTCTAACGTTGAGAAAAGCTCACATCACCTGACCCACGGAGACCAATTACCAATCTAAGGTTGTCTGCTGGGGAGATATATCTCTACTCATAAACATGACACTACAGGGTATACTTTCCGTGGAGGAGTTACCTCCACGAACCTAACAGACTATGTGAGTATGATCTAGCTCTCTAATCCTAAGAGCTCTACCAAATTCTGACGACGCTAACATACGGATCTATCATCTCTAGCGTCCATCTTAAATCCATGAGATCTAAACATTAGCCCACAGCTAACTCTTTACATAAGAAGATGACACTCGATCTATGTTGTTTTTACTAGATTCTGTTCAACTCTAAACACAAGTTTACTAAGTTCCAATATTAATCTTTCAATGCATCTCTAAGGTTCTTGTCTTTCGAATGACCCAATTCTCATACTCTCCACATTTTGGATCTTTGACTCGTGTCACCCAATCCCGAAAGCATGTTGGGAATTGTGATCACACGCACTACACTAACCCCACATGCATCACATGCACATATACTAATATATGATCTAATATAGGAATTTAGATATAGAAGGATATCTGTCCATTTCGCAAAGCACCACCCACCTTGTATTGATGCCAAATGTTGGATAATCCAAAGAATTTGAATTTCGTCCTTGTCTCAGCACTCTTCAGGGTAACAAAGGCAAAAATAACGATTTCGGCTTGTTTCTTCAGATTGATTGTTGTAACATCGGCGCCTAATCTACTGTCCCTAGCGTAAGTGGCAAAGAGATTGATGGTTGATACCCAAGGTCCCAAGTTCGAAGCTTGGTTGCTTCACATTTTCAGCTAAGTTTATTTCTAAAAAAATAAAGAAAGTGAATAGCATACTATCTTTCTCTCTCTCTCTCTCAAAGAAAAAAAAAAAATCACCGCCTTTCAAATTAAACATGTTAGTTAAGTTTCTACAACCCTCATTTAGATATTTACAAGATCAAATGAGATCAAACTCATGAAATTCAAAAAGTTCTCTCATAAACCCTAAAATACTATATTCTCAAATTATACCAAAATATTCCTTTAATTCTAGCAAGAATCTAGGACCTTTAAAAAAAAAAAAAAAAAAAAAAAAAAAAAAAAAAAAAAAAAGGGTAGAAGCCCAACCCGGGGCCCTATATCTTTTTTGGGCCAGGCTTGGGCATTGTTTAATCCTGTTGGTCAAACCCGACCCAGTTCCACACCCTATGGCTGCGTTTAGTTCGGGGATAAGAAAAATTTAGTTATACCGGAGATAGGTATGAGTTATGATATTAGCAGGAACTAGTGTAAATTTCTGTTTGGTTAGGGTTTAAGAGTTATACCGGGTATAAAGAAAATTGTGTTTGGAAGTTAAAGAGGAATAAGGAGAATAAAGAGGACTAAAATTTTAATTTATGATTAAAATTTTACTGATATGATTTTAAATATTTAATGTAAAATATTTATTAAAAAAATTATTAAAATTTATATTTTACTTATATATAAAAAAATTATTAAAAAAATTTATCATATAATTTATTAAAATTATATGATAAATTTATTAAAATTAAAGTTAAAAATTTTAAAAGCTATAAAATTTAAAATTTAAAATTTAAAAATTTATAAATGTTAAAAATTTTAATTTTAATTGTCTTAAATAATTAGTTTATTATCTAAATACTTAAATAATTAATTAATAAAATAATTAAATTAATTAAAATATTGGATTAATTAAAGAGTTAAAACAATAATTAAAATTATATTAATTTAATTAAGCTTATTCTCAAATGGGAACAAGCCTTGTTCCAGGAAAAGGCTGGAATAGTAATTCCAGTCTTATACCAACTTATTCCAGAAAGACGAGAATAGCTATTCTCACCCCTGTTAAATAGCGTTTGGGTATAACTGGGAGGATAAATCCTTATCCCCTTATTCCGCTCACCAAACGGAGCCTATGTGTTCCTTATGCTTGGTTTGAAGAAACTCAAATTCAGAGTGGTTAATAACATATTCGATTTTTAAATTAATTTTTTAAAATAAAATAAATCAGTTTATAGGTAAAATATGCTAGCCTAAAAGTTATGAATGTCAAAATATTTTAAAACATAAAAAATCAAACTCTTTATTAGATATTTTTTTTCAATATTCAAATAGAGTCTTAGGCCGGGTATTAGGAGCATTAAGACGAATATTTTTAATCTATGTTTATTATTCCGAAATAATGAGAAATAAAAAAAAATTGTGCTTAATTTGTAATACTATAAAATAGTAAAATGAAATGACAATTGAATTTGATAATTATAAATTAGATATAAAATATACTAGATAAAAGAATATTTAAAATATAATAATATTTTTTTTGAATTCTATTTAATCTTAAATTTTATAAAATTTTTTTTATAATATTTAAATATAATTTATTATAATAATACGTATTAATATATTACAATTAATAATTTTCATAATAAGAATATTTTATTGTAATATGTTTACATAATTTATTTTAATTTAATTTATAATATTAATAAAATTTAAAATTAAATCTTATAATAGTATTATTCCATCTATATTTGATTTTAAATTTTAAATTTTAAATTTTAAATATCAATTATCTAAGTTGTTTGTTAGTAGGGCTAGGATGGTCATTATTTCTCTAATAACCTACAATATACTATTGATGATATAACAATATTATTATTATTATTATTATTATTATGAACTAGGTTATTATGCTATAAGTTTTTAATTTTAAAATTAAGAGATGTGCGGCTAGAATGATAGTGAATTTCTAAGATTTAGTAGATAGTTGAAAAAATAGTATAATCTAACAGATAAAAATAATAAAAAGATAAATCTAACGGCTAAAAATTTGATAGTATCAAATATTTAATGTGAACTCTTATTATTATAACCTAAACAGAAAACCCTAAACACCAAAACTCCAAGCACTATCAATTTTACAATAAATTCTAATCCTTCTATACGTGTAGTGTATGTTTGTATATTAATAATAGGGCTTTTTTTGAAATTAACCCTATGAATATTTAAATTTATAAAAATAGGCCTGCAAAATTTAAATTTGCAAAACTAGCCCTCCTTTTGCCACCTCAGCGCCACGGGGGCGAGACGAACTGAAGGCGCTGAAGCGTTCAGCGTCTTCACAGGTTTTTTGTGAAGGCGCTGAACGCTTCAGCGCCTTCATGATACATGTTGAAGGCGCTGAAGCGTTCGGCGAAAAATGGCTAAGTCCTCGACGCTTTATGGGTGTGCTGAAGGCGCTGAACGCTTCAGCGCCTTCATGTTGAAGGCGCTGATTCATTCAGCGCCTTCACCTTCAGCACACCCATAAAGCATCGAGGACTTAGCTATTTTTCGCGGCGAAAAATGGCTAAGTCCTCGACGCTTTATGGGTGTGCTGAAGGCGCTGAACGCTTCAGCGCCTTCATGTTGAAGGCGCTGATTCATTCAGCGCCTTCACAGGTTTTTTTGTGAAGGCGCTGAACGCTTCAGCGCCTTCAACATGTATTATGAAGGCGCTGAAGCGTTCAGCGCCTTCACTGGTTTTTTGTGAAGGCGCTGAACGCTTCAGCGCCTTCAGTTCGTCTTTCCTACGTGGCGCTGAGGTGGCAAAAGGAGGGCTAGTTTTGCAAATTTAAATTTTGCAGGGCTATTTTTATAAATTTAAATATTTATAGGGTTAATTTCAAAAAAAGCCCTTAATAATATTATAAGACATTTGAAAGTGGAGCACCCAAAATATTTCTTTTCTCAGTTATAAATAAGGAAATGTCTATTGGTATACCCCTTTAAGGGGTGTAGATCGTACTCCCCGTTAATGGACGGGTTGGATTAAAGTGCATAGTAAGGAGGTGATATTTTCGCCCCTAATTTCACAGATCATACTCTTTCACTACTTTCCCATTGTACAGTACCGGTACATTATGTACCGGTACATAATGTAATGTACCGGTACATAATGTAATGTACCGGTACCGATACATTATGTACCGGTACACAAGTATTCTTTATTTATTTATTTATTTTTTTAAAAAATTATGAATAAAAATTTAAAAAAATTAGAATTTTAATTAAAAAATTAAATTTAAATTTAAAAATAAAATTTGCACGAAATTAAATTAAAATTTTTCCACAAAGTTAAAATTTAAATTATACTAGTGCCAAGAATGTCCCATGAGAGGAAGACATGATCCGAAAATTAAATATACATTTTTGTAATTTAATAATTATAAAAGATATTTTAATTTATAATATTTAAATTTTAAAAATATTTAATTTTATTCTAGTTTATATTGGTTTACTTTATTTTATAATAAATTTTGAAACAAATAAAATATAAAAAATATTTAAATTTAAAAGAGTACCGATATTGAAAAAGAGAGGGAGTGAGAGAATGGAGGGGAGAGTGTTTTAGATAGAGAGAAAAAAAAAAGAGGTGAGAATAGAAGCCTTAGAAATCCCGCTTAATTCTCATAAATCGCAGCCACCCAGCTTCGGGGTGTATGATGTACACCCCGAAGCAGGGTGTACCGGTAGCACGGGAAATGTCTATTGGTACACCCCTTTAAGGGGTGTAGATCGTACCCCCCGTTAATGGACGGGTTGGATTAAAGTGCATAGTAAGGAGGTGATATTTTCACTCCTAATTTCACAGATCATACTCTTTCACTACTTTCTCATTGTACAGTACCGGTACATTATGTACCGGTACCGGTACATAATGTAATGTACCGGTACCGATACATTATGTACCGGTACACAAGTATTCTTTATTTATTTTTTTTTTTAAAAAAAATTATGAATAAAAATTTAAAAAAATTAGAATTTTAATTAAAAAATTAAATTTAAATTTAAAAATAAAATTTGCACAAAATTAAATTAAAATTTTTTCACAAAGTTAAAATTTAAATTATACTAGTGCCAAGAATGTCCCATAAGAGGAAGACATGATCCGAAAATTAAATATACATTTTTGTAATTTAATAATTATAAAAGATATTTTAATTTATAATATTTAAATTTTAAAAATATTTAATTTTATTCTAGTTTATATTGGTTTACTTTATTTTATAATAAATTTTGAAACAAATAAAATATAAAAAATATTTAAATTTAAAAGAGTACCGATATTGAAAAAGAGAGGGAGTGAGAGAATGGAGGGGAGAGTGTTTTAGATAGAGAGAAAAAAAAAGAGGTGAGAATAGAAGCCTTAGAAATCCCGCTTAATTCTCATAAATCGCAGCCACCCAGCTTCGGGGTGTATGATGTACACCCCGAAGCAGGGTGTACCGGTAGCACTGGAAATGTCTATTGGTACACCCCTTTAAGGGGTGTAGATCGTACCCCCGTTAATGGACGGGTTGGATTAAAGTGCATAGTAAGGAGGTGATATTTTCACCCCTAATTTCACAGATCATACTCTTTCACTACTTTCTCATTGTACAGTACCGGTACATTATGTACCGGTACCGGTACATAATGTAATGTACCGGTACCGATACATTATGTACCGGTACACAAGTATTCTTTATTTATTTTTATTTTTTTAAAAAAATTATGAATAAAAATTTAAAAAAATTAGAATTTTAATTAAAAAATTAAATTTAAATTTAAAAATAAAATTTGCACAAAATTAAATTAAAATTTTTTCACAAAGTTAAAATTTGAATTATACTAGTGCCAAGAATGTCCCATAAGAGGAAGACATGATCCGAAAATTAAATATACATTTTTGTAATTTAATAATTATAAAAGATATTTTAATTTATAATATTTAAATTTTAAAAATATTTAATTTTATTCTAGTTTATATTGGTTTACTTTATTTTATAATAAATTTTCAAACAAATAAAATATAAAAAATATTTAAATTTAAAAGAGTACCGATATTGAAAAAGAGAGGGAGTGAGAGAATGGAGGGGAGAGTGTTTTAGATAGAGAGAGAAAAAAAAAAAAAAAGATGAGAATAGAAGCCTTAGAAATCCCGCTTAATTCTCATAAATCGCAGCCACCCAACTTCGGAGTGTATGATGTACACCCAAAGCGGGGTGTACCGGTAGCACTGCTCTATAAATAATTGTTGTTGTGCACTTTTAATGTTGGATGGTTACGTGGATTGTACGTGTCGTGTCAACAAGTTAATTGTTTTTTGGTTACCACAAAAAACCTGTGGAGCTAATATTTTCCTGAGCATCAAGGAACCATTATCCTTTTGCCACGTGCCCTCTCCACGTGGCACTAGTATTTGTGTTTCTAAAGGACGTGTGGATTTTGATACACGCTAACAGTAATCTTTTGCCACGTGTAGCCACGTTGCTATTTGGCTCATAAATTGATTGTTCCGTACAGTGTTGTCCAAAAGTAATTATTGGTTAATAGATTCTTGGTAATATCGTTTTTAAAATTTGATTTTAATTTATAAAATTAATTTTTAAAATTTTGAGATTGAAAATTTTATTTTTTGAAATCTAATTTTAATTTTAGATTTAAATTTTAAAATTTTAGTTTAGTTTTAGATTTAAATTTTAAATTTAAGTTCAATTTTAATTTTTAAATTTAAAATTTTAAAATTTAAAATTTACATATTAAATTTTAATTTTAAATTTTAAATTTTAAATTTCAAAAATAAAATTTAAGATAAAAATTAAAATCTTAAATTTTAAATTTTAAATTTTAAATTTTAAATTTTAATTTTAAATTTTAAATTTTAAATTTTAAATTTTAAATTTTAAATTTTAAATTTTAAATTTTAAATTTTAAATTTTAAATTTTAAATTTTAAATTTTAAATTTTTAAAATTTATATTTTAAAATTTTAAATTTTAATGTTGGATTTTAAATTTCAAGTTTTAAAATTTAAATATTCAAATTTGAAATTTTAAAATTTCAAATTTCAATTCCAAATTTAGATTGTAAAGTTGAAATTAAAAATTTAAATTTAGACTTATAATTTAAAATTTTAAATTTTAAATTTTAAATATATATTTTAAATTTAAATATAAAATTTTAATTTTTTATACAAATTAAAATTTAAATTCAAATTTTATATTATTTTAAAATAAAATTCAGTAAATATGTATTATTTACAAACATAAAAAAAAAATTCAAACAATTTTACAAAATTATTTTTTTAAAAAATACTATTTATTTAAACTTAATCCAACGCTCTATAATTTTTAATCAAAATCAATTTTATAAAATTAATTTTTTTAGAATTTAAACCAAACGGACCTAAATTTTGGTGGATCCACTCCAAACACGGACAAGTCAACACGCAGCTAAATTTCAAGTCGACTTGATATGAAAACTCGATTGTCCAAAACATGAAATCAAATTCGATCAGTTCATTTAGTCGAATAACTTGAAACTCGGACCGAACTCAAATTATTATTTAGTGAGTTGTGTATAATATTATCACTTAATTGATATAGAAAAGTATAAAATAGTATTTACTCAGCTATTTTTACTATTAACAAAAGTTAATAAAAAATTATAGATTTCTTTGTTTGAAGTGTATATATCTGAGTTTTACATTTAAAACTCCAAGAATTTTCAACTGAGAGGGAGTTAAAACTTGCCGTATGTATAAACTGACAAATCAAACAAAAATTTTTATATTTCACTTTAATTTTTTTTGCACCATTATTTCAATTTTGGCTTCCATTCTTAAAATTTTCAAACTGAATTAGATCGATTAGACTTCAATTTGTCTTGTAATCTGAACGAAATTTAGCAACGCGCCGTCGCTCCTTAGTAATAAATTTTTAAAACTTATTACTTGTTTATATATAGATATTAATAAACAAGGGGGCAATTTCAAACTTGTCTCTCAAATATTATAAAATATTATAGATCCTAGTTCAGAATTGTAAAAATCATTTTTTGCCACTATAATTTAATGACTTCTATCAAAAATATCTTTCAATATATATATATATATATATATATATATATATATATATATATATATATATATATATATATATATATATATATATATATATATATATATATATATATAGCCCGGCTAGAATACTATCGATAACACCAATCAATTGGTGCTATCAAGTTTTCTGCCGTTGGATGAAAAGATATGCGGTTGAGATTATAGTAGTCCCCTAAGATTTTTACTATTCAACCAACTACCTAGTAAAGCCTAGGGGACCACTATCATCTTAACCACATATTTTTTAATCCAAAGACTAAAAACTTGATAGCACCAATAACTTTGTGCTATCGATAGTATTCTAGCCTAATTATATATATATATATATATAGATAGAGAGAGAGAGGGGGTAGTATGTTTTCTGCTTCGTTTATTTTGAAATAAATTTGGTTGAAAATATAAAATAATTAGATTTCGAACTCGAAATCTTGAATATCAACCACCAAGTTCTTTACTACTTGCACTAGAGACGGCGAATTATATCCTGCATTATATTGATTGAAAATTTTAAATTAATTTGCCTTTTAATTCAAAATCATAGAGATCTCATGTTGATCTTAATTAAAACTAAAGTTACATTATACTTTTATGTGAATCTATTATCTTTTTTTGGTCTAAATTAGCGTGATTTTTTTTTTTTTGTTGATTATTTATGTAGTTTAATTTTTTTTTTAATAAATTAGCTTCTATCTTGGCATCATGGATATATACTGATACAGGCTACAGGACATGACACGAAACACGGCAGCTCATCAATTTTTAAAATTTAGAACACAAGTGCACCATATAGGCACGACTAATAAAATATAGTATTATTAATATAATAAAATATATTTATTATATATAAAATATTAATTTTGCTTAAATATTATTATATTTTTCATACGAATAAAAATTAATAAAATTTTTATTGATTGTTTGTATATTTCAAGAGAAAAAATATAGTACCATACATAATTTATTTATATTGTTCAAATATATATATATATATATATATATATATATATATATATTAAAAAGTCAAAATATTTATTATTTTATATTATATATGTATAAAAAATAATATAATAATATATATTTTTTTAATAGGATGTGCTATAAATTCATGTCGAATTAGCATTTATACATAGTGTGTCCGCGTTGGACAAGAGTCCGATAAGGATACATGCGTGTTCTATTTATAGAAGTGTTCATAATACATAAATTATAGAAGTGTTCATAATACATAAATTTCTATTTAGTAAATATTTAATCATATTTATAATATTTTCAAGCCAAAGATTTTTAGGTTTATTAACAAGGTATTGGTAATAGATGATAGGTATTATTAAAAATTATATTTAAATTTTAGATGGATTGTTCTAAATATCTCCCAAATTAGAGGGGGTAGTTTTGATATTTATATATTTAGAGAAATTTCTGTGTAATTAAGAGCTGGAGGAAGGGTATGTATAAAATCAACCTAGTAAATATGATACACTAGAGGGAAAAAAATAATTATAATAGCTTAATAAAAAATAACCAGTACTAAATATAGATTTGATACACAAATAATTACTTATATTTTTGTAATTTTCTTTTTTTAAATAAATTTCTAACTAATGATTTGGAAGGTCTTTATTCCCACTTAATTTTCTTTTAATTATAGAAAAGTATATGCCTAGCTTAATGAAAAAGAAATGACATGAAAAAGTAAATGCTAGGGATGTTATTTAGGATTCACATTATATTTAGAGGTATATCCTTCTTAGAAGGCTAATATTAAAACTATTCTTCTTACGTTCTAATTTTTTTTTAAAATACTCCGGAGCTGCCGTTATCTGTGTGAAATTATCATTTTGCCCTTTTAAATATATCCTTCTACCATAACCAACTTTTCTTATGTACCCTTAAAATTTTTAATAGTTTTGATAGATAGGGACAAAATAGGTATATCTGATAGTTTTTAATAACGGTGGAACATATGAAGAATATATTGGAAAGAAAAAAATAAGAGGGGTAAATCAGATATTTCTTCAGATTTTAGGGGTACACAGGCAATTATCTCTTATATTTAATATCCTACAACAAAAAGTTATTGTACATTTCTTGTCATTGATGGTATTGATGAAGGTGAAACTAAAAATTTGATAGTGAAAAAATAAAAAATTATATTGGTGAGGGTAAAAAAAATTTTATTACGTGATTAAAATTATTGAGAATTCTTATATATTAATATATTATCTTATAATTCATATGAGTAGAAGAGTTTTTAAAATTTATAATTTTTGATAATTTTTTTAAAAAAATAAATTTTATCCCATACTATTATTTATTTTTATTTTGGTACCTAAATGGTAAATATTTAAAAGTTGAATTTTTTTTAATGGATAAGTTGGTTAGATACTCCTATATAAAAAATTTTTACCATATATTAAAATAAGATTTGATTAATTTATATGCGCAACCTAAAAGTTATGTTTCCTAACAACATTATTTTTATATATTTTGAATATGTGGGTACACATTAATAATTTAGAAAACAATATATATATATATATATATATATATATATATATAGTCCGGCTAGAATACTATCGATAGCACAAAGTAATTAGTGCTATCAAGTTTTCTGTCGTTGGATGAAAAAATATGCAGTTGCGATTATAGTGGTCCCCTAAAATTTTTACTATTCAACCAACCACCTAGTAAACCCTAGGGGACCACTATCATCTTAACCACACATTTTTTAATCCAAAGGTTTAAAACTTGATAGCACCAATGACTTGGTGCTATCGATAGTATTCTAGCCTATTTATATATATATATATATATATATGATCCGACTATTATATTTTTATGAGTACAATTTTTTCGAACTCATAAGTTTTTGACTTTTGGATGAAGGAATGTGCAGTTTGGATTATAGTGATCCCCTATAATTTATACTATTTCACCAACAATCCAGTAAACCCTAGGGGGACCACTATCATCCTAACCGCACATCCCTTAATCCAAGGACGAAAAAGTTATGAGTATAAAGAGATTTATACTCATAAGAATATAGTAGCTCTACGTGTGTGTATATATATATAGTAGAGCTTATATGTTTTCAAAAGCACAAGCAAAAATATACTTATGAATTTTTTATCATTAGATTTGCATTGAGATTTGTGCTTCTGTAAAGTCAACTAAAGAGAGAGAAAGAAAAAATAAATAACACAAATTTCAATACAAATTCAATAGTAAAATATTCACAAGCATATTTTTACCTGTACTTTTAAAAACATATAAACTCTCGTGTATATATATATATATATATATATATATATATATATATATATATATATATATATATATATATATATGGTTCAGCTACTATACTCTTATGAGTAAAATTTTTTTGTATTTATAAATTTTTATTCCTTTGATCAAGAAATGTGCAGTTAGGATTACAATAATTTTTAGAATTTATACTATTTCACCAACAACCTAGTAAATCCTAGGGGGACCAAGAAATGTGCAGTTAGGATTACAGTAGTTTTTAGAATATTACAGTAGTTTTTAGAATTTATACTATTTCACCAACAACCTAGTAAACCCTAGGGGGACCACTATCATTCTAACCGCACATTATTTTATCCAATGACGAAAAAGTTATGAGTACGAAGAGGTTTATACTCATAAAAGCACAGTAGTCCTACGCTATATATGGGTTCGGCTACTACACTCTTATGAGTAAAATTCTTTCGTACTCATAAATTTTCATTTCTTGGATGAAAAAATTTGCAGTTAGAATTATAATAATTTCTAGAATTTATTATTTATATGATATATGTGATTATAAGCATGTGCCATTTCGAAATATCTTTAATTAATTATTAGGGGATATTATATCAGCGCTATATTATAATAAAAAAATCGAGGTACCTTACGTGTTCAATGTATCAACCACTCACAACATAATATCTAATTAAATTAAACACAAAAAGAGCAAATCCAACTTTGATAAGGCTCCCGTGAATAACACCGCAATTAACGTTGTAACGTATGGCGATTATATCTCTCACTCATTCTTTTATATATTTTTGAGGCTTTGTTTCTCAATTGGAAAACTTAAAAGTCAAAAACACCAGTTCACATGAATCGAGCACTCAACCAAAACCAGCTAAATTAACAAACACTAAAACAAAGTAACAAATAATCACCACCACCACCGATACCATCTCTCTCCAAAAATATATACAATTAATTAATTAAAATTATTTTAAAATTTAATCTAGCTCCACGTTATTTTTAATATAATTCGATTCAATTTTATTTTTTATCATATAACAAAACGCTAATATTTTTTATTAGCAAAGAGTGCACAAAGTAAAACGTGATTAAAAATAATTACTGTATAAAAATAAATCTCAAATGCACGATAAAAAAAATAAACACACATATTTACTTAAAAAAAAAAAAGTTGACTATACGAAGAAAAAGAAAATACAAAGTTATTATATCACTCCATCTCTCTAAAGCAAATATATATATATATATATATATATATATATATATATATTATTAACGAATTTTTCTTAGCGGATCTGCTCGGTATCGCGGAATGAAACACCGGACCCAGTTCAATTTTTTTTATTTCAAACATTTTATTAAATTTTATCGTGCATCGCAAAACTATTAACGAACGAAAAATATAAAAAAAATTAGGCTAAATTACAGAAAACCCCCCTGTCATATCCCGCTTTTCCACTTTACCCTCCGGTCATTTAAAAGTCGACAACCTGCCCCCTCGTAATTACCGAATTGTGCAATAATCCCCGCCATCAGTTGACCGTCAGTTTTTTTGAAAATATATTTTTATATACCCAAAATATCCTTGGGAAATATTCCCTAAAAAAAAAAAAAAAAAAAAAAAAACTTCGAAAAAAAAAAAAGACTTCGAAAAAAAAAAAAGAAAAAAAAAGAAGGGCATTTTCTTCAATTTATCATTTCTGTCAACGTCGTTGCCCTCTAAAGACAATTCGGTAATTACGAGGGGGCAGGTTGTCGACTTTTAAATGACAGAGAGGTAAAGTGAAAAAGCGAAATATGATAAAGGATTTTCTGTAATTTAACCAAAAAATTAAAACCATGTGAAAACGATTTCTAATTTCAGAATTACATCTAACACTTTTAAACCAACACAAAATTTGCTCCCGTTGTCTTCCTCTTCACCTCCCCATCCTTAGTTTTAAAATCAAATTAAAGTACTTAAACCCCAAAATACACCCAACAATCAATCTCTTTTGTGATCATGTGCTCCCGCAATAATTCATTCTTAGATCATAAATTATTATAATAATAAAGCACAATTAAAGCATCAGAAACCAAAGTAAGTAAATTCAATCACATCCAACTCTTCTTCTTCTTCCTTTTTTTCATGTTATAACTTTCAATCTTAGCTGTATTTAGATGGGGAGTGCTGCTACGTTTTCCAGCATGGGCAGAGACAGCAGCGGCGGGCGCGAGGCGTTGATGGAGCGGTGCACGTCGCGCGCGGAAGACGAATTGCGGTGGTTCCGATCGTGCCTGCGGTGGATCGGGATGGACCACTCGACGACTGTACACGCCATCATCTCCTGGTTCTTCTTCCTACTGCTGGCGGTCGCCGTTCCCGCCGTCTCCCACTTCGTGCTGATTTACCATCCCGGCCGGCGGCCCTACGACGCCGTCGTGCAGCTCTCCCTCTCGGCGGCGTCGGGGCTGTCTTTCCTCTCCCTCTTTTTCGGGACCCGCCGCATCGGCCTCCGCCGCTTTCTCTTCCTGCATCGCCTGCACTACAAGACCGACAGAGTTCGCATCCACTACTCGGCACAGCTCGCCCGCTCGTTCCGCCTGCTGGCGACCTTCGCCCTCCCCTGCTTGGCGTTGGAGGCCGGGTACAAGGGATGGTGGTACAGCGTGGGCGCCGGCGAGGGCAGAATTCCCTTCGTCGGGAGCGAGGTGCTGAGCGACGTCCTGGCCTGCCTTCTCGAGCTGGCGTCGTGGGCATACCGCACGGCCATCTTCCTCCTCGCGTGCGTGCTGTTCAGGCTGATCTGCCACCTGCAGATCCTGCGCCTGCAGGACTTCGCCGCCGCGTTCGACGGGGAGGCCACCGAGGCGGCGGCCGTGCTGGCGGAGCACCTGGACATCCGCCGGCAGCTCCGCGTGATCAGCCACCGCTTCCGCCGCTTCATCGTCGCCTGCCTGCTGCTCGTCACCGCCAGCCAGTTCGCCTCCGTGCTGCTCACCACCCGCAAGGACTCGCAGGACGATCTCTTCAACACCACCGAGCTCGCAGTAAATTTTTCATTTTCGCTCTCTCTCTCAGCTCTCCCCCTCCCCTGTTTGTGCTTTTGCCTCCGCCGAAGAAGATCTATTGAAGTCATTGAATTTCAATTCGTATCGAATGAGTGGCTCCAAAAATGATGCAGTAGCTTATTCAACTACCATGTCATCTTCACATATACGAAAGTCTTTTCAAAACCGTCAAACACAATTAGCATAATTTATCTCTTGAATTGATGTATTTTGGAAGGAAAATGCCATCCATAGCAAGTGGACAATGTCGAAAACAAAGAGGAGATTTACATGTTGTGAGTACTAACAAGTAGATGATCATGTTTTTTCTTGATGGGAAAATGCATGGTGAATCATTATGGGCAGCTTCTGATTGTATGGTTAATCCCATAAAGTTTCGGCAAATTTTGGAAATGGTGTTTCATCCTTTTGTTGTGGTGATTAGCTACTAAAGAAATGGTGTTAGCCAAGCAGGTCATGTTAGATATGTCTCGAATTCTAGAACCGAAAGGTTTTTTAATCCTATTCTGTTTTGCTTATCCAATTAAGATAAGTTTGGATTATATCTAATCTTATTAAGATTATTCCTAATTGGATTCGTATTTCTAATTGTATTAGGATTTAGCCACTATTATAAATATATCATTATTCCATTAATTTGGTGCGGCGGATGAGAAGGAGTATGAGTGTATTTTGGAATTAGGATTTTGTGAGAGAGGCATATTTTATACACCACTTTGATTATAATGGAAGGCTCCGCTCCGTCAGGCATAATCCAAACTTATCTTAATTGGATAAGCAAAACATAATAGGATTAGAAAATCTTCCGATTCTAGAATTCGAAACATATCTAACAGGTCATGTATAGAGTGGCTCCATTAAGTGTGATAAGCATGACAAAATAGAGTAATGAATAAGCGAATTTTCATCATATTAAAGGGAGTTAAAAGAGAAAATTTTAGAATTATTCTGTGTTTTTGGCATCTATGGCAGTAGTTTCATAAAACATGTTTATTCTTCTGGTTATAGCTGCTTCTAATGTAAGATGGAAGGATCATAATAGTATGAAAAATGGTTATACCGCGCATAGGGAAAGGTTTCTGAAGTTTTCTGTATCTTCACAACATTTTAATGAGAGATGTAATTGTCATATACTTGTTTTTAGCAGGGTTTTGATTGCAGATCCTCATTGAAAAACATAACAGCGGCTTTTCTTCTGTTCTAGTGATCCTCATTGCATTTGAGCTGATTTGATCTGTATTTTGAATACAAGGACTTATTTTTTCATACTTTGATCAATAATTGGCAGCTCTGTTCGATCGTGCTTGTGACGGGACTTCTCATATGCCTACGCAGCGCGGCGAAGATCACGCACCAGGCCCAAGCACTCACAGGCCTTGCCGCAAAGTGGCACGTATGCGCTACCACCGAGTTCTCCGATGTCGACATCGAGGCACCCTCCTCCGATGCTACTCCCAAAATGTACCGCTTGTACCCCACGATCGACAGCGAGGACGAATCGTCGTCGTATGATGGGACTGGTGATGAGGATGCACTGGAGAACACAAAGATTATCAAACCTCTTGCTAAGACAATTTCCTTTCAAAACAGACAAGCACTTGGTTAGATATCAAAACCGGCTTTTCATAAAAGCAGTAACAAGAAGCACTAGATTTGAAGGACCAGAAGCACTTATACACTGCTCTTTTTTTTTTTTTTTTTTCCTCCTTGCAGTGACTTACTTGGAGAACAACAAAGCAGGGATTACGGTTTTCGGGTTCACGCTCGACAGGTCATGGCTCCACACGATTTTTACGCTCGAATGGACCTTGTTCTTGTGGCTTCTGAGCAAAACAATCGGTATCTCGTGAAGCTGAAGATCTCCGATTTTGATATTCTTATTCGTTTGGTGTGTGGATTCTCAACACTCCTTGTGAAATGAAAAGGATTTGCTCCGCTTCAAGATATGAAAACAAAGTGGTGTGGTGTGGTGTGGTGTGTTCTTCGGTTGTTCACTCAAACAAATTGCTGATTCGCCGCCACGATTTGGATTGGTTTTGCATCTGAGTGGTTCTTTTTTTTTTGTGTTTTGCATCGATATATGTTGTTTTGGTGTTATACTTCTGAGTTCTGTAAATATGATCATTCATTTGTTTGTATTTTAGAAAACTTTATAAAAGAGTTGTTGTTTCTTGTATATGTGTAATGTTGCAGAATTTGTTTGACAACATATAAATCACCACTGAAGCAATTTTCTAGATACACTTGTGTGGTTGTTTGAGCCATATTCATTCCTGCTTTTTTTTTGTTTTAGTGAGTTTCTAATATTTGTAGTTTTTTTTTTTTTTTTTTTTTTTTTTCTTTTCTTCTGTAGTTTCTTTTGACAAATGGTCTTTTGAATATAAAATATTAAAATATTATTCTCCGACATGGTCTCTTGAATATAAAATATTAAAATATTATTCTCCGACAGCTTGTTTGTTTTTGCAGAAGTTCAGAATTGAAGTTGCGAGTTTGTGTAGCGAGAGATCATCGGCATTCGCGAACTCACAACTTCACATTCGTTACGCGCAATGCTGAGTTCTAATGTATGGATGAAACTGTGATATTTCAATAAATTATGATTATATTAAAATAATCACTCTTAAGATTTTAGAGAAAAATAAAATATTTTACTTGGTATCAATGAAACCACCATTTGCTTCACATTATCATTTCAATAACTAGAACCAAAAAAAAGAAAAAACAACATAGCATTCAAATACTCCCAACAATTCCAACAATTTTGTTGTGCAACAAATTCAGAAGTACCAAAGTAGAGCCTCCTTAATGCTCCATGTATAACTTTGTTGTTGAAGCCAAAAAAAAAATAGTTTTTTTATTTTTTATATTTTTTACCAAATGCTTTACTAAAGATTGATGTGTGAAATCACTACTAAGGAGTCGTTTGATTTGATATAATTGTAAATATAGTATAATTAAAAATATATGCAGTTGAAAATATAGTAATTATAATTATATGCATATTATTTGGTTGGATATATTAAAAAGTGTTGCAGCTATAAATATTTTGTTTGGTTATATACGATTGAGAAATATATTTACAAATTTGTAATATTTTATAAAGATGATGAGATTATCTCCTAGGAGGGAAAAAGAAAAAAAAAAAAAAAATCAATTTAAAAGGTTAATAAGGAGGTAAGTTTATTTTTATTTAAAATTATTTTTTGAAAGTGTTGCAGCGAAAAAAAAAAGTGTATATCCCTGTTTAAGGTATTTTTTGAATAGGGTATATCCCTGTTTAATCAAAAAAAAAAAAGTGTTGCAGCGAAGTTTCAACTACTACAGTTGAGCCTACTCTTGTAGTTGCAACTATAGTAATTGAATTCAAATGCTTCAAAACAAATGTCAAATTTAGATATGTAAACAATTACAATTAGAAATATATTTGTAATTACATGCAGTCAAAAAGCTTATAAAAGTAGAAGCAAAAGTGGAGTCAAACAAGCTCTATCTGCTTGATTAGTTGAACTGAATAGGAGAGTTTTACGATAAACTAATAAACAATGAGAATAAGTGAAAGCTCAATCTAAGTAATTCATTTCTTGAGTAATGGTGATCACTCTTAGTTAATAATTCCATTCGTGGTAATTAAATTCGGTTTATTAATACTTTGTTTCTCCTACGTGTTACAAATTGAGATCCCGAAAAACCTGAAAAATGCTAAATTAACAAAGATTTTACTATTCCCTTGTTAGCCTCCAGATGATGATCAAAATTAAGTATTACATATAATGCATTTATATACTGAAATATTAAATTATTTCGACTCAATTCGGTTTCAAAAAATTACAAAAAGATAAAATAAATAAATATAAACATCCAAATCAAACCAGAACATAAATTTCAGAACATACCGAGCCGTCAAATTTTTGTTTGTTAGAGCGTCCTTCGCCTGAAAAGGACTTTTTCTCCCAAGGGCATCACCCAAAAGTATTAAGATGTCCATCTAAAAAAGCTCAAGAATAGCAAATTAAAAGAGGAAGAGAAAGGCACACAAGTAACAAAGATGAGCTCAAAAAGTTGTATTACTATGATGACCAAATTTGGTTCTCCAAAGCCACAAAAACCATCCTACAAGGAAAATTTTCATTACAATACCTCATTCGGCCAGCTCATCGGCGCACGGCCTATCCGCGGTTCCGTCGAGCATTTTATTACCATTTACCATCGGTCATTTTTGACATATGCGGTACGCTTTATAAGAAAGAAAGAAAGAAAAAAGAAAGAAGAAGAAGCAATAAGTTTACTCATCTCTTTACGCGGACATATTGGATAACATAAGCTGGTCCAAGGAAATATATATAACTTAAACTCGACCCTGCAATTTATTCATCATAAAAGATCTTCACGCTTCTCGCCGTAGCCCGCGGTATAGTAGCTGTCCTTCGAGAAGAAGAAAAAAAAAAAAAAAAAAAAAAAAAAAAGAAGCCAAAAAATTTGAGGCGAGAGGGTACGGCAAAAACTGCCAAAATTTCTCCGGTGCCCATCCAGAGGAAATCGGTATAAGTTAATTTTGATCGGATTGATCTTGCGTGGAATGCGAGCGAGGCTCGTTGTTGTTCGAAGGAGAAGATTGCGAAGAAGGATCGGCGTGATCATCGTTGCTAGCCTCGGCTTTCAGAGGCGAACTTTGCGGTGCTGTTACAGTAACTTGAGAAGTCCTTTGGTTGGGGAACACGACAGATGGATCTTGGATGGAGAGCGTGGGCATGGCGTAATTGTAGTTGTAATTGTAATATCCGACCAACTGGGGGTGATCGAATTTGCAAGCGGAGCCGTATTTGCAGCTCCCGTACATTGTGTAGAAGTTGCACACCGGTTCGCCCTTCATGATGATCAAGCCAAAAACATATGAAAGTGATGAGGAAACAACAATCAGAAACAGGAATCGCAACTTAAGTGCCTAAAATTCTTCACTTGAGCAATTTAATAGTGAAATTTGCTGCATTTTGCAATTGCATCCCTGGAATCATTAATCTCGGCATGTAATATTTTTCTTGTAAAGGGACTATTTTTACTCTTTTTTTGTGTAAATTATTTTGAACAGGATTAAATTGGTCATTTTACATAAAAATGATCATGTGCCGAGCACACGGCATAACCGACATCAAGGATTTTAACAACCAATAGTGTTGGGAATGCAATTGCGAAACATACAAATGTTTATGGACTGTAATGATGCAGGAACACTCAGTACAATTTCCCCTCGAAGGAAACAAAAGCAGAGATAAAGAACGGAATATTTTACCGGTCTTAGAGGAAGTCCAAGGGGTCCAACGCTGCTCACAGCAGCTTGATTTGTCCTCTCTTTCGGGTGATGATATTTGCATGAAGTTCCATATTTGCAGGTTCCAGTTTTCATGAAGTATTGGCAGTCTGGTTGACCAGGCCTATCTGGAAGATTTGATGGGGTGCTCGAACCTGATTCTGCGTGATTCTTGGCAGAAGAAATCTGGCTTACACCGTCCTGCTGTATTTGAAAAAAGCGTGTGTGATTTTCAGTATGATATTAGAGCATGTTTGGTTGCATAATTTTTGTACTTGGAATGAGAATCTGAATGATCATCTCCTATTCTGACAGAGTTTGGTATGAGGGAATCTCATTTTGAATCCCATCCCAATGTGGAACAGAAATCGTCTGATCCCCTAATTTGAATCAGGCCTAGATGCCCAGAGTGGAATCTTATCCCGCGGTGGAATGGGCAATCATTCAGTCCAATACCTATAATGGTTGGAGGAAACCAAACGAACTAATGGTATTGGTGATCACCATTAGTAACGACCCGGCCCACTAGTAATAATAACTCGTTAGGTCCAAACCACAGTCCAAAATGTTTAAGCCCAGTTATTATTACTAGTGCCCATATCTCTTATATACCCAATCACAATTCCATTCCCATCCGATGTGGGACTATTGGGGTGTCACACCATTTCAATTGCAACCCATTCCAAATCTGTTACCAGTTCCGATTCCAATTTGCAAACCAAACATGCCTTAGAAGTTCTTAGCTAGAATTCTATCTGATATAGCAGTAAATGAAAAGGCAGCAAGTTCTCTAGATCCTAGATTAAATATTCGAAATATGACTTAGAAAAACAATTATTTTTTAACACTTAGTTTTCTATATCGAAATTTCATCATTATAGAGACTAGCCACAAATAGCAATGAGAAAAGAAAACCGAAAGCAGCAGAAGATCCATGAAAAAGAAGTGTAATAATGATTTTTAACACAACCAAATGTTTCAAGCAACAGAACAGGCAAAGAAGAAAAAGGAAAAGAAAACAAAAAGAGGAATATTCTCAGGCAAACTATCGGTACGCAAATAGTGCTGACAAACATTACAAGTCACTGAGCCTTTTGAAAGAGCTAATATCAACACGGTTCACAGACTTCATCATGCCTTTTCTTCAAAAGGCACCAGTGAGATAAAACAACATACAATGCAATACACAGGAGAGCTCAGTGTTAGCCGTTGGATCTCACGTCTGTTTGGTAGTTTTAGAGAACAGCTAAAGATAAATCTAGGTCAGGAGGGATGAAAATTTGATGGGGAGCTCTTCTTAGCTGATTATGTGAGTAGGGGTGGAGAAAGGTATCCCAACTATTAATCTCAATCAAACCATCCAACCAAGTTCTGAAAAGAAATAATTTTTAACTAAAGGAAAAGTGAAATTCACTAAGCTAGCACCATAGATGGATATTTAGTAAGTTTTGAACACATGGCAGCCTAGAGAACCATCCTCATATGATCATCTAAGAGGAGGTACTCATATAATTACCATATGCTTGGGAGAGAGAATATGTGACAACTGGTAGAGGGACTCAGACTCATTATTAATAACAAATCATGAACCACTAAAGTGATATGTTCATGGTAAAACTTATGTTCAAGTACGCCTGAGTAAGATTCACTTGAGTGACCCTTGGAAATAAAAACAAATTAAGGTGGTCTCCAACACTAATTGGTGTCAACTTCTGAATTACAGGTGAAACCATCTTCTGACTTCAACAAAAATAAAATGCAATAAACAGATTATTCTATGATGAATAATTGATCAACCAGAGAAACCACCTCCAAATTATATACATCGAACAAAGGACTAATATAAAACAACAGAAAAAGAGGACAAATAGCACAGTAACAAAAATTGCTCTCTTAAGGCAACTAAAGATTTCCTGAAAATAAATATGTACAAAATAGACAGCTCAAAAAAAAAGAAGAAGAAAACTGGCCCACGTCAAAAGGGGATTATGAACAAAGAATGTTTTAATACCTTTTGTAGTAGGTTAATTACAATTTATCCGCACAGAAACTTGGACATGGCCAAAAAGAATGTTTCAGTGTTTTCCGTAGTTGCAATGCAAGAAGATTGCTGATGACATTAGAACACACTGATAGAGAGGCATCTATTGACGTATCCAGGTGTACACAGCTATGCAATATAAGAAGCATAAAAGACTCGAGCACAGACTGTCTATTTTATGCTCCATTATTTTATTGTCCAAATCACTGATCTAGAAAACTGAAAAGTTTCCCAGTTCGATAAAGGCAACAAAATTGTCACTAATAAGGTAGAGCTTATTTTTTGTTTTTTTTTAAGAAGGAAAAGAAAAGAAAAAACTAATTTCTACAGGCATTCTTTGCACAACAGCAGATATATATATATCCTATTGACTGACTGACACACTACTATCTGTGAATGGTTTTGCAGTCAGTAATATTGATTGATTGACACTAGTTTCTACATATCACCGAAATAAGTAAGGCTGCTCTTCAAATTAGATGGGCGAAGCACTAAGTAGAAGATCTTGTGGAAGCGTATTAAACCCCGTAAACCAATCGTAGGCAGATACATGTAGCAAATAACTCTCCAATCTTTCTACTTATTAAGGTATGACTATTGTTCAACAGGAACTCCAAAATTTAGCATGTTGTACGTTGTAAGTAAATCCTCAAGATCATGCAAAGTGCAGCTGTAGTTATCTTCGATAAAAAGCTAAAGATACCAAGCATTATACCTATATATATATATATATATATATATATATATATATATATATATATATATATATATATATATATATATATATGGATGATAGCTGGAAATGGGCAAAGAACAAGAAGTCCTTTTGTCCAGCCACACTTATTAAGGATATTAAAACCAATAAATTGACAATGTACATAACCAAATGTTTAACTCCAAAATACTTTTGCTTCGTGTGCCAATTATAAGACAAAACAATGTTTTACTTTCATATGATAACAAGATATTACTACCCATTATCAGTGTACATGACTCAGCAGTTATATGGCTTCCGGTAAATAAGTTAAAACAATATGTTATTTTTTATCCGATACTGATATGGAACGGCAACAAAAGAAATTTTAGCCACCATACATGGTTATGGGAAGAAAAAGAATAAGTAAAACTTTTTCAAGATTTAATGGTTATGGAAAGAATTAGTTTCAATTTTAGATGCTGACCGTGTATGCGCTCCAACCGTGTTGCATGGGCATAGTGCTTTGGTTTGGTGGAAGAAGAAGATGCGAGTGAGCGGCATAAGGAGTTCTTGAAAATGGCCATGTTGAGAGCCCACCAATTAAAGGTAAACCGGACGGAGAAACCATTGAAGAAGCAGTAGATCCATAGGCAGAGGATCCGGATGTGACAGGAAACATGTATCCAGAAGTGGAAAGCTGGGGGTGATTGAACTTGCAGGCAACTCCAAACTTACATGATCCTGTCCTCATGTAGTAAGCACATGGTTTTTCACCCTACAAAATGTAGAAGTATCAAATATATATAAGTTGATGATGCCTATGTAAAATGGATTTAAGATACGAAAATAGTAATGGGGTGAAGGAAGCTACCTCTCTTATTGGCAGGCCCAGATAGTTCAGTTGGATAGGTTGTGCATTGACTTTATCTCGTGGATGATGGTATTTACAAGTTGCCCCAAACCTGCAAGTTCCTGTCTTCAAAAAGAACTGCACGAAACCCATAAACTGTTATTATTCTCGAAGCTTTCCAAGTTATGCCAACTCATCTATGCACAATAAACTAATATATGAATCTTGGAAATTAGGTTAACAATCATATTTTCTTGACAATGATAGTTCTACTGCTTGTAGGCTTAAAGGAAACATAGTTTTCAAAAGCAGTCTATGCGACAGCATATGCGGTCCGCTGACTTAAACGCACCGCATATTGATATACGGTAGTATGTACGGTCAGTCCGTATATGCCATAATAATATGTGGCAACGTATTAGCCGCATAATATAATTTAATATATGTTTTTTTTTACTTTTTGTAATATAGCTAATGTAATAACGTTAGCTACCTTTCTCTTGACTTTTGTTTGGTTGTTTTGTTATTTTCTTTCATGTTCTGTTTCGCAGTATTGTACTTTATATAAGTTATAGTCATTCATATTCCTAACTATAATAAGTGTATTACTATATATTCTCGTAAGCTATATATACTTTTTTATTATTAATAGCTAAACTGCATATGTGCCCGCATAAGTGCCTTATGCTGCCTATGTGCTATGCGATAGGTCAATCGCCTGCATACTGCATAGTGCTTTTTAAAGCTTTGGTTTGCGATTGGAATAGGGATAGCAAACCAAACTGGAATGCACCAAAATCCCAGTGGGAATGAACTAGTCTCTCAATTTTTTAGGTTCATTTGAAGATAAAACAGAAATCAAAAGAGTTTTCATTTTTCCATTGGCTAGACTCACAAGTCAATTTGGGTTATTCCTGATAATGAAACAGCTAGAACAAAATATAAAACTATCGCAGGCTATTATTCGCAAAGGCCAGCAATCGAAACACTAAGAAACTCAAAATTTAAAGTAGACAACAAAATCATCAATAAGTACGGATCTATTGATACAGAACACCCACATTCACAAAAGCTGAACATTCACAGAAGCTGACCATCCACTTTTTGATACAGTTTACAGTCAGCGATAATCCCGTTCAAGATTAGATCTCTATCATTGTGCAGCAAGAGAGAGAGAGAGAGAGAGAGAGAGAGAGAGAGAGAGAGAGAGAGTAAACTCCTTCACAAACAGTTATATAACTGAAACCCATATCCGTGGTACTTGTAGAGAGAGAGAGCGAGGAGTTTTTATAGGTCACATGTTGATGCTATTCCTGTTTTACTTCCACAATTGATTCACTAGGCGATGTAAGAAGTACGATACCCCTATGTAGAATACAGTAATATCATAGTTATCAGGAATTGAATGATTAAACCAAGAAAGTTTGATAAGAACATAGAAAATGCCCAGCCCCTATAACTTCTATTCAAAAAAAAAAAGAAAAAGAAAAAAAGAGAACTTCAATTGTTATACTGGTTCTTCTGAGAAGAATAGTCCTGTGTATACCATGGATAAATAGCGCATCAATGTACTCACTAATTGTCGTTCATCATCTTAAATTAGCACATTCCAACACTATAGTAACAGAGAAAATTAAATGACCTAATATTCAAAAAGAAATGAATTTCTGGAAATTTAAATTTGAAATTTGAATTTCTGAAGGGTATTCGCGATGAAACGGCTAAACTGACGAAACGAGACCCGATCCTAATGAAACGAAATGGTTACCTGATCAGTTTCGTCAAGCTGAACATCATGGTGGAGTCTGATTTCAGTTTCGATGAAGCAAAAGCACAAAAATATGCAAAACAATGCAATTTTCGACAGTAATTGTGAAAAACACGCGACATTTCATGTGCCAAATTGCACGATTTTTGAGGTGAAATTAATGGTGAACAGAATACCCTCGTAGGTGAGTTTTGAGTAATAAATGATGAACCATAGGGGTTAATTTGCAATTTGTACTAAATGAGGGAATGGGACAACGCGTATAGGGGTTAACATTTCATGTGTGAAATTTCAGAGATTTGACCAACAAAAGGATTCAAATGAAAGTAGACTCAGAGAGCAACGCCTGAAGCCAAGTTTCACTAAAAACGGAACTTCGGGTAAAAAGTTGCATGATCTCGAATCTGGAAGTCGCATGCAGTTTTTCTGCTGGACACCGAACACCGCGCGCATTCAAAATAGAAAATATCGCTGAATACCCAACGGATTTTAGCAAATAAAGGCTCATTGGAATCTACGCTCAGAGGCGAACGCGTCGGTCCAAGTTTTTCTGGAATCGGACCATGCATCGCGCAACAGTAGCATCTCGAAGTCACTCCTTGCACGCAGTCTGGAAGAATGTTGGCGAAATCTGAGAATTTGCGAGGCTTTTGCACAAGTGTGTCGCTCTAGTAAGGACGCGGCTGCGATGATTAGTGAAGGGTGGTGTCCGTGTGCACAATTTCAAAAAAAAAAAAAAAAGAATCTAGACCTGGACGCAATTGTGCGGCATCTTTTAGGTTTCGGGTGCAGGAAACCTAAGGGGTCCCTTTTCTTTTCGGTTTGCCCATACCCTAGCCGCCGCTCCCTCTTCCTCCTCTCTGCACCCTCTAGATCTCTACACCCCAGCCTTGGATGCAGCCACCTGAACCCAGCCTGCTCACCTAGCATGGTCGAGCATGGACCCCAAACTCTCTCTTTCTCCCTTTCATGATCTCTCTCTACCTCCTCCTCTTGGTTTGGGTTGAACCGAAGCTTTCCATGAATGACTGCACCGACTCTGGATCGCACACCGACATTCCCAGACCCTGACGACGCCGTCTCCATCACTGCAGGGCTCCCCCAAGCTCGGGTTCCTGTTTCCAAACAGGAACCCGAGTTAAGGTCCTTGCAGGCGCCACCTTCATAGTTGGGCCGCCGCCGTGCTGTCGCTTTGGTGTGCACTCGTCGCCACAGGCTCCTAGGAGGTTCGGCGACTCCCTCTAGTGTGCACTCGTCGCCACAGGCTCCCCCTGGCTGCTGGGTGCGGTGGGAGTGACTCCTTGCTCTAGTCACTTCCGATTGAGGCTTGTGGGTGGCCGCGCTCTTGGTTCCGACCTCCCCAACCGCCGGGGATTTTATCGCTGGCGAGCACGGCCTTCCTGAGGATGTGGGAATCACCGTGCTCACCTTTGAAGCCATCAAAACTGCCTTGGACTGCTGGTTGGTCGACGTCGCCCCGAAAAACGTCAAAAATCAGCACTTTACTTGGCCCAGCATGGTTCCCGATGCATAGCTTCGCTTCGGACAGCTAGCATGGAGTCTGGGATGTCGGAACCTTCGGGACGATGTCTTGGGACAGCAATAATAGTTGGATGACGTCTGGAGTGTTTCGAAACACTTCTAGACTGAATCGGACCTCAAAACGCCAAATCGGGTGTTATTGGATTTTTGCCGCACGAGTTGCTTCTGTCCGCAGCAATTGTTAGGCCTTAATTGCTGGTCATTGTGTGAGGTTTGACACCTCTGGTCGCAGCGAGGAGGCTGCGGGTGGTTCCGGTGCCAAAATAGGCATCCCGGAAACCTAGTAGGCGAGTTTCGGGACCTAGATGGTCCATTTTGGCGGACTAGTTGTACGGCTGTCCCAACGTCGAAGTTATTGATGTTTTGGGACAGCGGATGATCCACTGAGGCTTATGGCACGTCGTGTTATATTCCGGGGAGTTAGTTGAGTCTCGGTGGCCTTAGCGATGCTAATTTGCATAGCTCGAAAATCGGTTAAAGGAACCGATATTTCGATAGCTATTCGGATTGGGTTGTGGGCGACTTAGTATCGCAATGTGATGTCAGTTATTGTGGGAGCCTGTTAGAGTATGATTGAATCGGCTCAGTAGAGATTACTGACGAGTGGTACTTTATGCCTAGATTCCCTTGGCGCCTAGAGGCTTTAGCAAAGTCATGGATTCGAACTGTTGTCTTTCAAGTGGGTACTTCGATTCTGACATTAGCATAGTGAAACCTCACTAGGTACCATATTCGATTGGACCCTTTGATCTCTCACTTGATACTTGTCCTACACTTGTGCAGTTATATCATTTCATTGTACTTTGCTTCTTTACATGGCCGATGTTAGATTCTTGATCTCACCCTTGGTTATTGCCATGATATTGATCTCACCTATATATTTATATATCCGTCATCTGATATACGCCTGTGATTGCGGCCATGCCTAATTATATGTTTACGTCTCAGCATGCCTGTGTGTTTGCCTGCTAGTCACACTTGATCCTATACTTGACCACTAGCATGATGTTTTGATCTCGCTCTTAATCATATTGTTATTTCAACCATGCTTGACGGATAGTAGTTATCCTATTGATTATCTACTAGTACATGTCTGAGATTTTTATTGTGGTTGAGCACCCATCTGTTCATGCACCTGAGATACCTTGTGGTCGACTGATTGTACCTACTCATGACATCGTCGATTATTCTTGTTCATTCTAGTGGATTGTCATTGTATGATTCATAGAGTAGATGTTGTGACTCTCAGAAATGTAGTTTTGATCACCCTTCTTGGGTTGTGCACTTACAGTGGATTTGTGATGACTTTGGTTGAGTGTCTTTGGGCCTTGTGCCGTTGTCGATCGATAGACCGTGAGCTTTGATATGTGTGCATAGTCCTTGTGATCCCAGTTGGGAGTTTCTCGGCTTACTACCGTCTTTCTAGTCTCTAGATCGCGAGTTTGAGCATCAGCATTATGATCGCCATAGCACCGCTGTACATGTCACGTACGCCCGTGGAATTGATCCTCCACATTGGCGTTCTTTACCGGTAGAGTGGTCTAGTGTGACTCGTGAGCCCCAGATCGCACCAAGTGGTGCCGGGTTATAAGCCCGATAGGTGCCAGATAGTGGCATTAGCCTGAGATCCTCATGACCAATAGTAGCGCTGATTGGGTATTTTGATTTCCAGTGATTGACACATTGTTAGGGTACTTGGTTGTTTCTATATTGCATACCATTGATACTAGCTGCTTTTCATTTACGGCATGATATGAGTAGTACCTGATTATTGTTAGAACCTTTCATGCAAGGTTCGAAGTGCCGTGGCACGGGGGCGTGCCGCTCGCCGCCTGGCACGGTACGGTATCGGCACGCTTGCGTGCCGACACGTGACACGCTTGCGTACCGATGGATACGCATGACCTCCCAGTGGCACGCTCTGGCACGTTTTTTTTTTTATTTTTTTTGTTCCCAATAAACTCTTATAATATTGTTTTGAAATGTTTAGTCAAAAAATTATGAATATTGGCTATATATAGCTTACTATACTCACCAATTAATATATTGATATTTTTTTATATATATAAAGTACAATGGAGTTATTTTTCAAAATAACCTTCTAAAATTTTATAATTTGCGAAATAATCTTATCAAAATTTTATTTGTAAAACTAATCCTTTTTTTGCCATATCAGCTTGCCATATCAGCGCCACATACAGAAGGCTCACCGCCTTCTAAAGACGGTGGACCGCCTTCTAAAGACGGTGGACCGCCTTTAGCTATAATTTTCATGATTAAGTTAATTTCAAATAAAATTATAGAGAGATACGTAAATAAAATGGGAATGTGGGTACGAGCCAGATTTTAAGAGATTTAGGTTGTTATTGTAGAAAGATAAGATAAAATGAGAATGTGGGTACCGATTAGATTTTTAAAATATTTAAATTATTATTATTTATTAACTAATATAAGAAGGAAAAGAGATAAAAAATATTTTTAATCATAAAACCTAAATTTTTAAAAGATTTAGATTGCTATTAGTTAGTAAATAATAACAACTTAAATCTTTTAAAAATTTGATTTATAACCACATTCTCATTTTATCTTTATCTCTTTACTTTTTATATTAGTTAGTAAATAATAATAATCTAAATCTCTTAAAGATACTCACATTTATTAACAACCTAAATTAGTTAGTGAACAAAACAACCTAAATCTCTTAAAGATTAAAACAAAAAATATGTACCGTACAATATGTGATTTTTTAAAAAAATAATAATAAAAAATACTCTACGCATGTGAAAAAAAAAAAAAAAAAAAAAAAAAAAAAAAAAAAAGTGAAAAAAGGCCGTGCCGCTCGGCACGGCACGACGCCGATACCCAAAGGTATCGCTCGAGACGGAGGGGGGTGCGATACCCCCTCTGTACCGTGCCCCCATTTGAGGGGCACGGTACGTGCCGCCCGTGCCGCCGCGGCACGGGTGGCACTTTAAACCTTGCTTTCATGCTACATGAGTTGTTCACTCTACTTAATTTTCAGCATCACTGATTGTACCCTACTATACCTGATTTACATTAGTTTTGTATGATGATCAGCCTTTAGCTTGCACTTTAATTTACATGGTTATACTTGTTCATGTCTAATCTACTGATTTTGCTTATATCATGTGTTACCTGTTGATTACTCCGTAGATTGATTTCATTCTTGTTTACCTACCATGCTTATCTGTCCACCATGCTGATCATATCTGTTATTACCTGTTGATTACTTCTAGTCCATTTTGCTTATAGTATACCAGTAGGTACGACTTATTTGTTTCCGGTTCGTTGTACCCACTGGGATACATTCAGTTATATCTCACACCCTGGTGGTAACCCCTTTTTCAAGTACTACATGTTGTGGGATAGAGGACGATGTCGTGAGGACATTTGGTGCAATTGTTAGAGCCGTCCCAGTTATTGATCTCGATTTGTTGTGGTTTGTTAGCCTGTTATTTGAATTGTAGTAGCTGTGATTTAGTTGTATAAATTATTGAAGTTACTTTTAATTAGTAAGCTCTGAGTTGTGCAAATTGTGATATCTTGTACATTGCCTAGCCGTGCGTGTATAAGGGAGGCTCTGTCTGTTTGGACCAAAAATTTTGAATTCACGTGGCGAATCTCGCGTCCTGGGGATTTCGTTCGAACTCTGATTTATAAAAAAAAAATAAAAAATTTAGACCGCTTTTAATACCCACGGCGTGACAAACACTCTATGACCAAATATGATCACTAGCAGTGCCATTTAGATATTATAACTAATTGATCATAGGGCAAATGTATGCATGTATGGCCAGTTATAAAGTTAGTTTTCAAGTTGAAACAGCAAGAAAATCCCTAAAACTATCATGTATAATCATCCAAGCATTCTTCAACAATAGGTATATACACAATGTCATACATGTTGAAAGGCCTAACCTAACAAGTTCAGACATTTCCAAAAGAAAATCCAAGACGAAAAATCTAATTTGGAAAAGATATTTAAAACATTCTAGATTATGAAGATGTTCATTATATGGATAAACGTGTCGTTACCTTTAACAAGTATAGATGTAATATTTTATGCTTGTTCTCAGCTTGGAAGTTGCATACAAGTCAAAGCATTTATCCTCATGCAAAAAAAAGACTCATAATGACAAGCTTCCGTAGAGGTAATGCTACCAACTCTTCTAATGCATGCTTTTTATTATTTGATGCTTCAATTATTCTCAATTAAGTTTGTAATGTCCTTTTAGACTGTTTCTAGAAGAGTCTCTCTATGTCAGGAGCAAAAGACTAAGTGCTGGCAAACAATGAAAAGTATGGAGCTCCTTGCCATGAGGAATAAGCAGAAATGAGCTTCTAGGCCTAGAAGCATGAGCTCCCATTTGAAGATTCTGCTTCTAAATATAGCAGGAGGATATGGAGGATTTCAATAAAATGCCATCGCAGCTTTCTTAACCAATACTTTTGCAAAAACTGAGGACGCACTAACTGAGAGCCCATTGTGGTAACATGTTTGTGCCGTAGCTTTAACTTTTTGCTCAAAAAATTGCAAGCACTAAATATTCTAAAATACTAAAATTTGATAATTCAAGAAAAACAACAAAAGTATTATCAGTTCTCCAAACCGAACAATATGCTCGAGTCACCACAGCTGGTATATAGACATTTATCAGCAAGTCACTAAAGCAAGTATGGGAGGTGTTGACATTCATTTCATGATTTTGAAAGATTAGGTTCTTTTCTGGGGGAAAGATCCTGAAAATTTAGTTTGAGTACACATATCCACATAATACTATATATAGCTCTCTAGGGAGGAGAGATCTTCTTCACTTGCCTAGGGCGCCTAGTCGTTCATCTTTAATCAACAAAATGCATGAGCAGTACTCTCAACTCAATTGGATTTCACTTATTCCCTTGTTCTGAATCTGATCTTCTAATTAAGACGACTAGTAGACCTATAAAGCAGTCTGGCATAAATATGTCATTCCTCATGTACAATTCGATCAAACAACCATGCTGACTCACTTAAAAGAAATACTAAGCATCTTACATGATAAAATTAGTAACCATACATCTAAAGCATTAGTACCTGGCAATCAGGCTGACCTTCTCGCTGCGGAAGTTCGCCTCCATACTGAATTACCTATCACAAATTAATTAGTAAATAAATAAAGTAATCCTCTCAACACCTACAATCACTTGTACAAAAAGTCAAAAAGGAAAGTGAGAGAGATAAGCATTCTGAACATATATAGAAACTTAAGTCCATCAAAGATAAAAATAAATAAGCTATATCGGTTCTCAGCAGCAATAAAATTGCCTATGCACTCACCTGCCCAATGTAGTAACCAGGATGATTGTATCGGCACTTGCTACCATAACCACATGTCCCTGTCCTCATGTAGAAAATGCAATTCGGCTCGCCGGGACGATAAGGATAGTGATTCCCGTGGCCGTCGGCCCAATCTGGCGGCCCATCGTCCACTTTTAACCCCCACATCCTCTCTGCACCCAAAATCACTAGTCAAGCCCATCTCAATAACTTCTAGTAGCCCTAACTATCACTTCCCACAAATAGAGCAAAATGATGCATTCAAAAGCAATTTAACAACAGATCAAACTAGGAAAGATGAAGCAGCAGCAAATATAGTACATAAAAAAGTAGATGTTGCCCAAAAATTATTCGGAGATAATCTTAACAACCCTACTCGCATGCATGATGGATATCTGACACACCATACTAAGTAGAGAAAACTGAAAAGACAATATGCCACTAAATGTCGAATGTAAGAATGCAAAACCACAATGCTCTGATATCATATTATTCAAAAGATTGATCGGTAACGAAACGGCGCAGAAATAATCATACAAAAAGAGAGAAAAAAATCTTAAATTAAACCTTCGAGCTCGCCGTCGGGAGAAGCATTGGCCGGATTCGACACGGGACGATTCAGCTCCCCGTTCTCCGGCATTGGCGCGAACCAAGCACTCCAAACCAAAACCCTAACACTCCAATCCAATCCAAATTAATCCAAACCAATCCAATCCCAAATCCCTCCCCAATCCGAGCAACCAAAAACGACAATCTCAAATCCACCAACCCCTCGCCCAATCGCACCAGCAACAACACCACCAACAACAAAAGATCAACCGATCGATCAAGCTGCGGAGGGTTTCCACATTTGGGAATCGAATCAAATCGATCGCTCCCAAATTTCGAATCAAACGCGAAATTTAGCGATCGATTTCGACCCCACCATCGATCGAATTTCGCGAATCGATCGATCGATTTAATCGATCTTTATTCCACTCTTTTCATCTCCTCTCTCTCTCTCTCTCTCTCTCTCTCTCTCTTTCTCCTCTTCGCACTCTTCTTATGAATACATGAAGAGGTTTTTTTTTTTGTTTTTTTTTTTTTTGTCCTTTTTCTTACATTTGTGTATATATATATATATTTATATTTATATTTATATTTGAAATAATTTTTTTTTTTTTTATTCCCTATAAAGAGATGAGTTTATGACCATTGGTTTAGGTAGTAATTACAATTTATTTAATTTTATAATAATATTTAAACATTAATAACTGTTGTAATGTAATTAATTAGGACTTTATACGCCGTTATATTTTATTAATTAAACTCAATCTTTTAAATTTTCTTTGTTAATGAGAATTGTACGATGATGTAGATATTTTACAGGTGAGGATGTTCGCAGATCCCCTCTAGCTATTGGTTATTTTGAAATAGGTCCTTGAACTTTATTTTTTTAACTTTATAGTTTTATAATATAAAAGATTTTAAAAATAGGCCCTTTTCTTATATATTCATTTTCTTAATACGAATTTTACTAAGATAGAGCTATGAAATTTAATGTAATTTCTAATTTAGGTTACTAAAATATCTTATTAAAAATTGCCACTCAAATTTAATATTTACTATCATTTTTTAAGAAATAAAATGTTAAATTTACACAAATTTATTAAGTTAACTAGCTTACGAATAATTTAAATAAAAAATTAAAAGATAAGAACATGTTAATCAAAAACAAAAAACAAAAAAGTACAACTAAGGGGTCATTTTCAAAATATCCTATAATTGAAGGGTATAATTTATATTATTTTATTTTAAAAAAAAATAATGTAGTAGTAGAGAAAGCGTGTCGCCGTAATCGCGCGCGAAAGCGCTGCAGAATGGCGCGGTGCGTGTATAAATGGAATCCGCTGTTGTTTCTGCAACATGAAACAGGAACTCGACCAATAGTATTTTAACGCGTGTATCCAAATACCTGTGATTATCCTACGTGGACGGTAAGATAGTGTTTGCTGTTTGGTACAAAACAGGTAATCAACGGCTAAACCTAAACTGCCAAAACCATAATCACACGTTCCGCATTCGTTTTGAATTTGGTAAAGTTTTTTTTTTTGGTTCTCCTCAAAATTGTGGTAAAGTTGTTGTTCTTTTTGAAATAAAATTATTTTATTTATTTAGTTGCTTTTTATTTTTTAATTTTATATTTTTTCTTATTTTTTATTTTTCATTTTTCAAGTTTGTAGGTATTTTATAATTTGAGCGAGGCTCGCAAATAAGCGAGCTGGCTCACGATCGTTTTGATATTCAATTTGTTTGAGCTTAATTCAAAATTAAATGAGTCGAATTTAAATAAAAAAATAAATTTTAAAATTTATTTTAAGTTGAGATGTAGTATTATTGAGCTTGCTTGAATTTGACTCCAAAAACTTGAATATATATATATATATATATATATATATATATATATATATATATATATATATATATATATATATATATATATATATATATATATATATATATATATATATATATATATATATATATATTAAAAATATTTATAAATAAAGAGTTTTGCTACTATGCTTGTAAAAGCGCAAATATTTGGTGCTTATAAGTTTTTTACCGTTAGATTTACCCTGTTGACTAATTTTACCCATTAGATCATACTATTCTACCAATCACCCACTAAACTCAAAGAGCCCACTATCATCCTAATCACACATCCTTTCATTAAAGGGCTAAAAATCTATAAGCGTCAATGACTTGTACTTTTACTAGCATAGAAGCTCAATTCTATAAACAAATACAATTATATATAATAATAATATATATTATGTATTTTAATTATTCGTATATAGAGTTTAGGCTATGGGACTAAATTGGCTAGCCCACAAGATAAAACAAGTAAAATCTTGCCCTAATCCAAGGGTTGAAAGCCTAATAGCATTAATGACTTGATGTTATTAATAGTTGTTGAGACCAAAATTTTCACCACCTTGGGAAGTAACACTTGGCGTATATCATCGGCCAAAGACATCAACCGACAGGAGAGAGAGACCCGCATCTTAACTAAGACCGACTTCAGTCACGTGAGATTGCAGCAGCGACATACAGCATTGGCTAAAAGTATCAGCCGATAGGAGAAGCGGCCAAAAAAAGGATTATCGTCTC
>CM055072.1:3578178-3594965 GCA_029204045.2 Tillandsia leiboldiana
TCTTTTATTATTATGAGGATACTTGCATGCTTATATGGACATCTAGATAGGCCACCTTTTTCTGCTACACTATCATGCTGGAATTTGACTTAGGAGAAACCATGATTTCCATTTTTCTCCTTTTATTCTTAAACTCAGGGTACTTGTTGTTCAGGTGCGAGCAGGGGGTTGGGATAGTGTAGTCAGGATCTTTGGGGTCGGGGACAGGTTGGACTTGTTAGTCGGGTACTGCGGCGACCGCGAACCTTGGGCGGTTGACCGGATGTTTACTTGTGCACCAGATTAGGGACGGGGGTTTCGATAGTGGATGGGTTTTCCCACTTGAACATAGTCTTGATCCAGTCCTGCTATTTTGACATACTTGTGACAGAGATACTATACTCGTGTGGGTAGCTCCCCTCGAGTGCCACTCCGGAGTGTGCTATTACACCGGGCAGGTGCCGGTGGGTTATTGGGTTCATGATATCACTTTGGTGCTATGCGTAGGCAGGCAGGCCCGATGATGATGGCAGAGCAGGCAGTACCAGGGGTTACTGGTCATTTGATTTGGTTTATTCAGGCATATGCTTTTACTGATGCATTCATATAATTACTCTTGCTAGCACCGCATTTAGAGGCATAGTAGTGGTAGCTTCATTTCTTTTATCGGCAATTCTGTTTACAGCCTACCACCTTTCTTTCCCATTTTGCCTCTGGTAGACCTAGTGGGCACGTCAGAGTTTGAGGTTTTACCCACTAGGGGAGGCTACTGATTTTATAGTAGTTCTCACCCCCATTGTCCTTTTTTCTTTTTCTCCCTTTGTTTTGCAGAGTCCTCTACGGGAGTTGCTGGGCCGTCAACGGCAGATCGAGGTAAGAGGATTGCGGACTAGATAGATTGTCTACCCCGACTGCGAGTTTAGTTGTACTTTTGGTGGTACCCCTATCTTCTCAGACAGTTGTACTTTTATTTTTGGGTCTGGCTTTAGCCAGCTTGTTGTATTTTTGGTGAGCTGCGAGAGACATATGTACTTTATTTACAGTTGTACTTTACTTTATTTCCAGCTCCAGTCTGAGATGTAGTAATTTTAGTTCAGCTCTGTTTTTTTTTTATGCTCTTTTATTATATCTTTTATATTTGAGCAGGTTACCAGCGCTTCGTGTATACGGAAAATTTCATGTGCACGGCGGATCTATAGACGGGCCTGAGTTCTGGTTTACACCCAGGGTGTGACATCAGCATTCTTGATCTTGAATTCAAAAGTGCTATCCTCAAATTTTAAAGATTATTCAATTTTCATCGCTCATTTTGACATGATTTACTTACTAAGTAAACGATGTCGAAAAATTATTAAAAAAAGAATTCTAAGAACTTCATATATTTTAGATCATATTTAACGATATGGAACGTTGATTTGAATACCCTAAAATCAAAAATGGGACTATAGTAGTAAGACCCTGTTGGGCCGAAAAGTCACGTTCCACGATCGGCCCTTGTGGAGGTGACCCTCTGAGTGTGATGTGACGTGTGCCAATGGATCAAGCAATCGGACCGAGGAGAGATCAACTCGGCCGAGTTCTTCTCAATCAACTCTCGAACGAGTTTAGCTTAGATTAGCCGGACTGGGGTTGCGAGGGATACAGAGTTCGGCCTAGAGTAGCCGAACTGAGATGAGGAGACAAAGATTTGACACGGCTAAGGAGTCGATTAAGAAATTGTATTGCTTGGAATAGGGTTACAAAAGGAACCAGTGTGGAGATCCGAGTTCCGTTGGTTGACCTGGACCCGTGATCAGTGACTTTATGACACACTCGTTGAGTGCCGGAGACGTTTTCACGCAAAACGGACGCAAAAAAAAAAGATCAAAAAACACCATTTTTGTGTTTTTTCAGGGGATTCGGGCACCCATTATTAGATTCGGGTGCCCGGATGTACGAGCACACTACAGCGCTGACCGGGCGCAGTCAACGCGGGCGGGAGAAAGGGCTAGCGAATCTGGGTTGGTGGGCTGGCGGCCCGTACCCGCAAAGCACTAGAACCCGCCTCGGGCACGGTCGCCGAGAGCGTGCCGGCGACCGTGCCATATGGTGGCATGCGATTGGGTGGTCGCCGCCCCTCGATCCCCGCGTGCCACGTGGCGACGCGTGATTGGCTGCTCCGTTGCCTCGAGCGTGGAGTGGATAAGACCACCACGTGGCAGTTGGTGATTGGTCGAGCACGAATTCGGGCGCGGCTGCGAGCGCGCGCGGATGGTTGACGCGTGGCACACACGTGGATTCGAGTGCGGATTCGGGCACGTGGGAGGTGTTTTCAGGCACCCGAATCTTGTCCCCTGAGCAGAGAATTGATGTTTCTCCCTGCTGGTCCTGTTTTAGCTCCGTGGGTGCATCTTACACTACCCCTAAGGCTATAAAAAGCCTCCCTTTGTCCCCTGGAGACTCTTTTCCCCTTTTCCACCATTGATGCTAGCTTTGGAGAGCTTGGAGAGTTTCTTCAACCTTCCACCACCACCATTGTTGGCCTTGGCTCACTTCTCCAACCTTTGGCAGTACCGTCGACAAATCTTCCTAAGCTTCCCCTGGGCTAAATACATGGAGTTTTGAGCTGATTTTTGGAGGAGAGCTTCAACACTCGTGGATCTACAAGTTTCCTATTTGTGAGGAACTCCCATTTTGACTTCAAACCAGGTATTTTGAGCCATCTCTAAGACCCTCGGGCACAGTCTGGATTTCTGAACAACACTTAGTGTTTACCTTCCCCTGGACATAATACTTAGAATTTCAAACTGATTTTTGGAGGGAAGCTGCACTGCTGGTAGATTTACAAGTTTGCTTTTGGTGAAAATTGTTCATTCCATCATTTGAACAGGTATTTATTGTCATCTTTGAGCTCATTGTGCAAAGTTTTGATATTCTGGACAGAGATAAATAATTATAGGTTTTCCTTATTTTTTTCTTATGGAATTGAGGATTTAAATGCTTGGGGAATGATCTAAACTCCAAGAGGAACCTTTGAACAACTTGTTTCTAGATTTTCAAAGGTATTTGATATATTTTACTAGGTCTTTTTTGTTGGGTCGTATATAATACGGATCTAAATAGGGGAAGAAACACCTAGAGGGGGGTGAATAGGTGTAAACGTATAAACACTCCAAAAATCATTGCGATAAAACCCAATGCGGAAAATAAAATAACACGCAAGATTTTTACGTGGAAAACTCCATCACCGGAGTAAAAAACCACGGGACCGATAACACGGCAGAAATCCACTAGAATTAAAACACGTACAAGGTGATTTACCGTACACACTTACGACTCAACCTTTTCATACGCTCCTAGAGGATCTTCTCCGCTCGCTCCGACGCTTCTCGAATCCACGATCTGCGCCCAACGCCGAATCCACGGCGTCCAACGTCGAATCCACGACGTCCGACCGAATCCACGGTCTTCACCCAATAGCACCGTTCGAATCCACGAACGTGCCTCGCTCCGAATCCACGAGAGCGATTGAACCTTGAATCCACAAGGACACGCGAATCCACGCGCCGATTTTTGGGGTAAATCGTTGTTTTTGGGTGGTGATGATCCGCCGAATACTTAGATCAAAGATAGATCGGAAATACCATCTAAGTATTCATTAGTTTGATTCAACTCAAGATGTGAGTATGAAAACCTAGAATCAAACTAATCAATATAGATGAAGAAACATAGAGTATTCTCTAATGATTTCCTTTCTTCTCTATATGTGGATCTATAGCCGTAAAAGATGTTATATGAAAATGACGGCTATGTGGATTCACCCTAGAAAAGGAGTCATAGGGTGTATTTATAGGTTAGAAACCCTAGGAAGGAGATAAGAATCAAAAACCTGCCATTTCTGGATTTTTACGGACGGCGATCCGGATCGTGATAACTAGGATCCGGATCGTCATAACAAAACAGCCAATTCCAGAAAAACGAAGGTTCGGGATCCGGATCATGTGACTACGATCCGGATCGTTCATACAGTTCACCAAACATCAACGTTCGGGATCCGGATCAAGAGACTACGATCCGGATTGCGACGATGTATGAACGAACCACCTTCGGGATCCGGATCGAACAACCTGATCCGGATCCTGAACATGTCCCAAGTCCAGTTTTTTGATTTTTATGCAATGAAAGATTCTTCCAAGTGTTTCTACACTACAAGAAGTATTCGGATCACACAAATTCTTTAGTTAAACATACCTGATCCTTTTGAATTCTTCTTTCTTGAGATTGAGTTAAATGATTCAACTTTCTTCACCTTCAATCTTCAAGACTTGAGACTTTCACGAAACTACGCCAACTCAAATTCCGTAACAATCTCCCCCTTTGGCGGTTTCGTGACAAAACATAGATCCACTAAAGAAAATTCAAAAAGATATTTTTGTTGCTATCACCATACAACAAAAATTTACAATGGAGATCCAAAATACAATACATGAGTTAAACTCCTAAAACAGACTCTAGACTTAGACATCTGTACTCTCTGCAAAAAAAAATCATTCTTGACAAAAGAAATCGTTAGATACCTCAAGAATTTTGTATCATTCAAAAACCACAAACAGAGATGAAGTTTAAACTCATTTATACTTACCATGACATTTATATTCAGATATGTAAACTGATCATAGTTAAAGAAACACCAACATATCTTCTTTGCACGTAAAAACCAAATGTCATGAACATGTTTGTGACAAACTTAAATATATATAGATATGTAATTGATCAGAGTTAAGAACCAACATATCTTTTATGCAATCAAAAACCAAGTGTCACAAACTTGTTAGTGAACATCAACTTGTTAGTTATATTACATGCCCAAATAGTTAGCAAATAGTTAGTCGAGGCATGCATTCAAACAAATGGAAAAACCAAAAGTTGAAGTTCTACTTACCTTTGTGTTTCAACTTACCTTTGATGTTCCAACACATCATCATGTTCAATCAATCATTGTTCAAGTTCTCTATAAACTCTCTCCCCCTTTTTGTCACAAAATTAGCCAAAAACACAAAACTTTAAGGAGAGTTAAAGATTTCAAAAAAAAAATTGTTCCGAAAAATAAGAACTAGAACTAAAAGTAAGTCCTAAAAGCTGAACTAAAGTCTAAAAAGGTAAAATCCTGCACAAATCTGCACAAAAATTATTAAAGCACAAATTAGTCATCCGAGTCTGAGTCCTCAGACGCACTATATCCCATCTTAGTGAACATGTTCTTGATCAATTTCCTCATTGAATTTACTTTCTTGGTCAATGTAATTTGGGATGCCGTTATGATCTCGAGTTCTTCAGACATTCGCCTTTGTTCTGATGCTTGTTGAGACAGTGAGGCCGAGGTGCCGACACAAGGTTTCTTTCCAGTGGAATGTGTCGGAGTAACATGTGGTAATTTATGAAGTGACTTCACAATCGTTGACTCATCTATCATCCCCCAACAGTGTTGATAAGATGTCGAGCTTATATCAATGTCAAACTTTTGTAAGATCCTCATGATGATTAACGGAAACGGAAGTCGCTCAGAAGGATGAGGATGCACAATATATCTTGACATTCTATTCCAAATTATGTAGGGGATATTCATGTTCAATCCTACAGCCTCAGAGGGATGACCTAAGAGATATAGGAACAGCAGTCTCTCCCATCTCACGACCTTAGTCTGCATGTTAGGTAGAATGTTGTAACACGTGATGAAATTTAGAAATCGGTACTCCAGTCGAAGATGTTTGGATTTTACACTTTTACCATTAGCTGAATTCGTTCCTTCCAAACAAATTTTATCTATCACTGTTCGCCACAAGGCATTCGTCAAACTTCTTCCTTTCAAAAAGTTGAGTCCCGATGTGTTAGATTCCATTCCAAGGACTTCGCCAATTAGCTGCGGAGTGATTTTAAGTTTCATCCCTTGAATATTTGTATAGAAATGCATTGATCCATTTTCATCTTCTCGAAGATGTCTTGCATTCGTGTAAAAGGTTCTTACACGATACAAACAATACCCAAGTAGTTCGGGGAATCGGCAGACTTGGATGAGATTAGCTTGCTCAATCAAGGTTCCAAACTCAGGTGAGTGATTTCGGAGAGCTTCAATGTTGACATGACGTTCACCGATGCATTCACGACGTTCAAACGCTCGAACGCGATCCATGCTGACGAACACTCCTTCCACGCGAGGCGGGGAGTCAGGAACTATCGGTGTGTTAAAATCAGCGTCTCGTCGTAGTCCAAAACGTCTAGTTACTCGTTTCCTTTTCACAGAGATGGTTGGTTTAGTCATAGGCGCTTTTCCTTTGTCCATGGGTGCTTTTCCTTTCGAAGCATCGGACGCCTTTTGTTCAGGCAATGATTCATCATCATCTGTCAATGCAGTCCAATCTATCTCGTGACAATCCACCTCTGTATCACTGACCTCGACAAATTCACCTTTTTGTTGTGTTTTCTTAGCTCTCTTTAATTTGTTTGTGGCCCGAGTGTGCACTATTGTGACCAACAAAAGACTGATCCATGAGAATCCCATTGATCCAAGTGCTTTGAGAAGATTTAAATCCTGTGAAGACCAACTCAAGAACACAAAAATTCTTAGTTTTCAAAAATTGAAAAATTATATCCAAAGAATCATTATCATGTAGAGAGACTAAGAATCAAATTAGTTTTGCAAAAGGACTTCTGAAAATAGATCAATTGCATGAATTTCGAAAATCCTTATTATATGCCCTAAGACCGAAATTTTAGAAATCGAAGCCTAAAAATCCGTTAATCAGGAGAAAACCTAGCATATAATCAAAACTAAACAACCCAGAGTTCTTATTTCAAAAGAAATTTGATCAAAAACCATCCACAAACAAAGTTGATCCAAGAAATTCGTGCGTTTGAGGAGGAAAAGAGAAAAACGGTGAAAAACCGAGATTTTTATCAATAAAACTTACTTGGAATTGAAGAACTTGAGTTTGAAAGCTTCCAAGGAGGATGAAATCTAGAGAGAAGCGCTCTGGAAACTTTTGAACAAAAGATTGGAGTAAAGAAATCAAAAACCCTTTTGTTCTTTATAAAAACCTAGCCGCGATCCGGATCCTCCCGAGCTTGCGATCCGGATCGGCTACCCGCAGTAAAAGAAAACTGCGTTCGGGATCCGGATCGGCAGATATAATCCGGATCGTCAGCCCGCAGAAGAATTCCTGCGTTCAGGATCCGGATCACCTTGCCCGATCCGGATCGGCCCCAACTTTTTCTTTAGAAAAATTTCAGAGAAATTCAAGAAAAACCAGAAAAAGATTGTAAGCACAAAGGTGTATTAACTTTAAACAAAAAGCATCGTTTCACACAACAAGAATTAGATTATGCTAAATCTATCAGTAATATCCAAAAATGAAACGAAAATTTACAAGAATTAAATCCCTTAAAGTTGAACACCTTCAATTACATCTAACTTGATCTTATGAGTAATGCCTTTATCAAATAATCAATTCGGTAAAGAAAATGAAATACAAAGATCAATAGATGTTTGAAATCCCAAATATAGTAGATAATATTTCTAGACAATCTGTTGAAGAGAGTGGCTCTTTGAGCATCTTTCTTTAAAATCCCACCTTATACCAACCTTGAAATTTGACAGAGTCAAGTATTTCAACATGCATTTTACTTAATCAAAAATTTGAACAACCATGCTTGGTATACATGTGGTAGCTGCACACAATACTCGGACGACCGAGGTGGTAGCTCTTTCCTCCATGTGGTGGTAGTTTTCACACTCCTCATTGGGATGTAACTCTTTCCACATCTTTTGAGCATTTTACATTATCTTTGACTCCCCCTCAATTGGCTATCAATTATTTAAGATATAAAGTATTCAACCAAAAATTGATCTCGATTTCATACTCGACTAAACAGTCAAATAAGATAATGACTATACCAAGAGATCATTGAGAGAGAAATTGACTTTGATCACTTTAGAAGATGATTTAATTAACATAAACGATCATTGCAACAATGAAATATTATGATGGCAAAAGCATAATAAATTTCTAAATGTGTGAACAGATGCAATTAAAGTCAATTAAGATCTATGCTCAATTACTATCCTATGTATAAACATAGATATTGAATAGAACAAAACAAATACAAAACCTATCTTAAGCAAAGGTTTCAAAAAGAAGTTTATTTCAAAAAAAAGCATACCAATTGCTTTTCGCAAATGAATAAAACGTTTTTGATCCAAAGGTTTTGTTAAAAAGTCAGCTAATTGATCTTCAGTTGAAATATATGAAAGTTGAAGAGTATTTGATTCAACTAGCTCTCTAAGAAAATGATATCTAAGTTCAATATGTTTTGTTCTAGAGTGCAACACAGGGTTTTTAGAAATGTTAATTGCACTTGTGTTGTCACAAAGAATTGTTACCAAAGATGCTGAAATGCGGAAGTCACTCAATACGCTTTTCATCCAAATGAGTTGAGTTGAGCAACTTCCAGCTGAAATGTATTCCGCTTCGGCAGTCGAGAGTGCTATGCAATTCTGCTTTTTACTGTGCCATGCAACAAGGCAATGGCCAAGATAGAAGCATGCACCACTCGTGCTTTTCCGATCATCCACTGATCCTGCCCAATCGGCATCTGAGTATCCAACAATGTCCAGACTTGTTCCCATAGGATACCAAATTCCGAAATTAATTGATCCTTTGATGTACCGGATGATCCGTTTCACCGCTTTCAGGTGAACCTCCTTTGGTGCTGATTGATATCTCGCACAAATCCCAACACTAAAGGATATATCCGGGCGACTAGCCGTGAGGTAAAGTAGACTTCCAATCATACTTCTATACAGTTTCTCGTCTACATTCTCACTATGTGATTCACTTCCAAGTCCCTTGTGGCTAGTTCCCATTGGAGTTGGAAAATCTTTACAATTTTCTAGATCAAACTTTTTGACCAACTCCATTGCATACTTGGATTGACTCAAGTGAATACCTTCATCATTTTGTTTAATTTGCAATCCAAGGAAATAAGACAGTTCGCCCATCATGGACATCTCAAATTCGCTTTCCATGGTCCTCCGCGAATTTAGAAGCATCATTATCTTTTGTTGCACCAAATACAATGTCATCGACATAGATTTGTGCTACAATGAAATTATTTTGATAATGCTTCACAAAGAGAGTCCTGTCAGCTCCCCCTCGAGTATAGCCCTTCTCCAAAAGGTGCTTTGTTAACCTTTCGTACCATGCTCGCGGTGCTTGTTTCAGACCGTAAAGAGCCTTTTTCAAACGAAAAACATGGTTAGGTTGTTTATGATCTACAAAACCTTTCGGTTGAGCTACATAAACTTCCTCATTTAAAAACCCATTTAGAAATGCGCTCTTGACGTCCATTTGAAATAATTTGATTTTAAAATGACAAGCAATAGCAAACAATATACGAATGGACTCGAGTCTAGCTACAGGGGCGAAAGTTTCGTCAAAGTCTATACCTTCTACTTGAGAGTAGCCTTGAGCAACTAGTCGTGCCTTGTTCCTGATGATAGTACCATCTTCATCTTTCTTGTTCTTGAAGATCCATTTGGTACCTATCACATTATGTTGCTTTGGAGGCTTCGTTAATTCCCAGACTTTGTTTCGCTCAAATTGATGAAGCTCTTCCTGCATTGCTTTAATCCAGTAGTCATCCTGAAGAGCATCATCTATTGTCTTTGGTTCGATTAAAGATACGTAGCAAGCAAGTCCGCAAACCAACTGCCTTCGAGTTCTAACTCCTTCTTGTGGATCTCCAATGATGTTCGATTCCGGATGATCCTTGGAGATTCGTAGCGTTTGTTGAAACGGAGTACTCGGAGGTACACGAGATGATTCCTGCACATTAGATAAACTAGAAGAACCATTAGATGCATCATTAATATTGGAAGTATTATTATGAGAAGATGCACTAGCAGGAGAATCATCATCTAGAGAGATATCGAGGGTAGATTTTTCAGATTCAAAATGAGAAGCTTCATCTACTTTAACATTTATAGATTCTACGATCGTCTTAGATTCAATGTTAAATACTCGATATGCTCTGCTATTCGTAGAATAACCCAAAAAAATCCCTTCATCACTTCGAGAGTCGAACTTTCCAAGATTTTCACGGTCACGTAAGATGTAACATCGACTCCCGAAGATACGAAAGTACTTGATATCCGGTTTTCTACTAAACCACAGCTCATATGGTGTATTTAGAGTTCCTGGGCGCAAATACACTCTATTAATGACATAAACAGCGGTGTTCACAGCTTCAGCCCAAAAATGTAGCGGTAATTTCCGGCTATGAAGCATCACACGCGCCATCTCTTGAACAACCCTGTTTTTGCGCTCAACAACACCATTCTGCTGAGGTGAATAGGGTGCCGAGAATTCATGCTTAATGCCATTTGAAGTACAAAAGTCAATGAATTTTGAATTTATGAATTCTCCACCCCTATCACTTCTAACACGAATGATCTTTTCATTCTTTTCAATCATAATACGATGGCAAATCTCATGAAAAGAGTCAAACGTATCAGCTTTCTCTCTCAAAAATGCTACCCAAGAAAACCGAGAGAAATCATCAACCAATAAAAAAAAAATTTACCTTGCAAGGATGGTTGACGAGTTGACCAAAAGAAAAAGAAGAAAAGAAAATAGTCTACACAAACTATACAAGATTTAATCGTAGAACGATTAAGGACAAGGAGGGGTTTCACCTTTGCATACCCAAACCTTTCGAGTTTTGGAGTATGTTGGTAAAGGTTGAGAGATTCTCCTTGAAGACGACGTCTTGTATGATTGATCTTTTTCTTTTGTCATCGTCTTGTTTGAGGTGCTACCAATGTTCTTTCCTTTTGTAGAATCCTTCCTTGAATTCCGGGAAGTGAGCTTATTGGTAGCAATTGCAAGATGTGGTTGATTTGTTCTTTGAGCTCCAATCTCGCAATTTCTTTCGATGTGCCCTGCAGAATTACAACGAAAACATACCTTTGAGCTTGACGATTCTGAAGAGGATGAGGTAGGTTTGTTGTCGTTGTTTGTCTTGAATTCCGATGTCGGAGGAGGAGATACCGACTGAGGCACAAAGACTGTCCCACTCGAACTTGGACTGTTTCCAGTTTGAGTGTACCCGAGGCCGAACCGATTTGTTTGACCAAGACCAAGGAGTTTATCCAACTTACTCATTCCTAAAGAGAATTGCTGTAAGTCATCCTTGAGTTGGAGAATGGTCTCTGTCATTTCCCGTCTTTCCTGTCGGCCCTCGCCATAGAGCTTCAAGAAGTAGTTTGCTTTGTTCACCATATCTATATAGTTCTTCTCGAGCTGCTCATTGGACTCTTGAAGGGAAACATTTGCTTTTATCAAACTATCCCTTTCCACTTCAAGATCGGTCGAGAGAGAAGTTACCCTTTTTACTTCTTCTTCGAGATCCTGCAATCTCCCTCTCAACCCCTTGTTTTGCTTAGCCGGTTTCTTTAAATCCTGTAAAGATCTGTGATAGGCTAGAGCAAACTCTTCACCTTCCGAATCATCCGGTTCATTGTCCATTGCATTCTTTTCAACAGTGGAGTTGGACAATGATTCAGACGTACTTGCCATAAAGCACATGAATGGTGAAGATGTGGACGCGTGGAATGCCGTGGAGCTCTTTTCTTCATCACTTGAAGACGACTCATTTGACGTTGAGTTGTCATCCCAAGTGACGACTTGCATCGCCTTCTTCTTTGCCGGATACTTGTTAGGACACTCCGTTGCAATGTGGCCGTAGCCTCGACATTTGAAGCATTGCAGTTGTCCTTCTGAACTTTTCTTATCCTTTGAGAAGTTCTCCTGCTTTCTTGACTTGTGACTTGGAGTACCCTTGCCTTTGTTCCACTTTCTGAAGGATGGAGATTTGCTTGAATTACCCCTTCGAAAGTTGCGGCAAAAATTCCTTGTCAAGAGAGCGAGCTGCTTCTCAAATTCCTCCATAGAAAGGTTCTCGTCATCGTCCGAGGAGGATGTATCCGCGTCTTCTTCCTTAGTTGTTTTCAACGCATAACCTGAAGACTTAGAAGTGGATGCTTTTCCAGAAGAATTGTTAGTATTAAAAGTCATTTCATAAGTTTGTAATGAACCAACTAATTCTTCTACACGTATTTCGTCCGGGTGTTTAATAGTTTCAATGGCAGTAACCTTTGGGCGAAATCGTTCAGGAAGAGTTCTTAAGATTTTTCTTACAATCTTAAATTCTGGAATCTTCTCTCCCAGATTAGCACATGAGTTTACGATGTCTTGCAATCGTGTATAGTAGTCCGTGAAAGATTCATTTTCTGCCATCAAGATGGAGTCAAACTTGCTCGTAAGCATCTGCAGTTTCTGAATCTTCACGAGGTTAGTTCCCTCATGTGTAACCTGGAGAACATCCCAGATTTCTTTCGCAGTCTCACATGCCGAGACGCGGAGAGAATTCAGTTTGAGATAAGGCATTAAAAATAGCATTAATTCCCTTTGCCATTGTAAGAAGATAACTCAAACTCTTCCTTGGTCCATTTCGACCTAGGTTTTAAGGTCGTGAACATCAGAGATAAGTTCAGTTGGATTAGACCATCCTGATTCAATTGAATGCCACACCCTTTCGTCGATGGAAGATAAAAAGGCTTTCATCCGTACTTTCCAGTACGCATAATTTGTTCCATCAAAGAAAGGGGGTCGATTGATGTTTCCACCTTCAACCATTGTTCACAACCCTATTCCCGCTCTGATACCACTTGTGGGTCGTATATAATACGGATCTAAATAGGGGAAGAAACACCTAGAGGGGGGTGAATAGGTGTAAACGTATAAACACTCCAAAAATCGTTGCGATAAAACCCAATGCGGAAATAAATAACACGCAAGATTTTTACGTGGAAAACTCCATCACCGGAGTAAAAAACCACGGGACCGATAACACGGCAGAAATCCACTAGAATTAAAACACGTACAAGGTGATTTACCGTACACACTTACGACTCAACCTTTTCCATACGCTCCTAGAGGATCTTCTCCGCTCGCTCCGACGCTTCTCGAATCCACGATCTGCGCCCAACGCCGAATCCACGGCGTCCAACGTCGAATCCACGACGTCCGACCGAATCCACGGTCTTCACCCAATAGCACCGTTCGAATCCACGAACGTGCCTCGCTCCGAATCCACGAGAGCGATTGAACCTTGAATCCACAAGGACACGCGAATCCACGCGCCGATTTTGGGGTAAATCGTTGTTTTTGGGTGGTGATGATCCGCCGAATACTTAGATCAAAGATAGATCGGAAATACCATCTAAGTATTCATTAGTTTGATTCAACTCAAGATGTGAGTATGAAAACCTAGAATCAAACTAATCAATATAGATGAAGAAACATAGAGTATTCTCTAATGATTTCCTTTCTTCTCTATATGTGGATCTATAGCCGTATAAGATGATATATGAAAATGACGGCTATGTGGATTCACCCTAGAAAAGGAGTCATAGGGTGTATTTATAGGTTAGAAACCCTAGGAAGGAGATAAGAATCAAAAACCTGCCATTTCTGGATTTTTACGGACGGCGATCCGGATCGTGATAACTGGATCCGGATCGTCATAACGAAACAGCCAATTCCAGAAAAACGAAGGTTCGGGATCCGGATCATGTGACTACGATCCGGATCGTTCATACAGTTCACCAAACATCAACGTTCGGGATCCGGATCAAGAGACTACGATCCGGATTGCGACGATGTATGAACGAACCACCTTCGGGATCCGGATCGAACAACCTGATCCGGATCCTGAACATGTCCCAAGTCCAGTTTTTGATTTTTATGCAATGAAAGATTCTTCCAAGTGTTTCTACACTACAAGAAGTATTCGGATCACACAAATTCTTTAGTTAAACATACCTGATCCTTTTGAATTCTTCTTTCTTGAGATTGAGTTAAATGATCCAACTTTCTTCACCTTCAATCTTCAAGACTTGAGACTTTCACGAAACTACGCCAACTCAAATTCCGTAACATTTTTTCACACTCTTGATGCTGAAATCTGCATGTTGTGAATGTTGAACCCTTATGTGTCATTTCTGTTGTGAAGGCAATTTTTGTGGCTTAATTGGGGATTTATTGATGATATAAGAGATTAATTACAACATTAAGTTGCGGTGAGCATTTCCTTTTGATTCCCTTTGTGATTTTATTGGAATGGACTCCAGACTAAGAGAACTTTACATGTACATATTTGGATAGCATCTTCAAAGCAGGTTATTAGATAGATTTTAGGACTTAAAGATAGTTTTTGTGATTTGTGGATGCTCCTATGTTAGGGAAGGACTTAGAAACCAAATTTGGATTATTACATTGAGGTATAAATATCAGATTTTATATCTTTTCTCACTTGTATCGATTGTTGAATTTCTGCGCTAAGGATGAAGTATTTGCATTGCGCTTAATCCGGAAGGAGTTTTTGGCAGCTTTTTGGTTCGTTGGAACCATGGGAGCCTGAGGAACGTGCACGCCAAGTTTTAGCTCTATAGGATTTCGGATCGCTATGTTCCAAGTGGTTTGGATTTCTTCCAAAAGCGGTGGACTCCCCTCTATGTCTATTTGTCAATATGTGCATGTTAGGCGCAGTATCTTGTGATATGATTATTGCTGAACTTGTTGGTTGTTTGGAGATATGTGTTGGTAAGACCTCGAACCCAAGATGTTTTTGGATACACATGTTTTCTGTAAACTGATATTTTCTCTCCGAACTTCAAAGGGTCGTCGGAACCTGTTATTGTTTGATTAAGATGAAGACACTAGCCTTTTGGGGTTTGGAAAATAAAACTTCTTTTAAATTGATTTCCTAGAAACTAAAAATTTACTAAATAGGTTTTCTCAAATCAAGATGGTTTTCCAACAAAATAGCTATCTTTTCTCCTCACCCAAAGGGGGTTCGAGTGAAAATAATTTTTTGGAATAAATGTCATCTTTTCATATAAACCTTCTCATTTGAAGAGGGTTCGAGCGATCTGGGTTCGATGGACTTCACTCTATTCGTGCCTGCGGGGCCGAATATGGATCATAGTATATAGCATTTTTGGGAACTTTGACTAGCACCTCTATCATATGCTGCATGTTGAACCTTGAACCCTAGAAAACTCTTAACATGGTTATATATATACACATATTCGAGACTCATTAGTTTTGTTGCATCCCCTTGTCTTGTGTTGTTATCCTCGCCCCGGGGAGTGGGTGAGTGATTGGGTTAGTATAGGATGCATGTTAGAGTCTTGGAGTTGTGGTATGGGTGTTCTGTTTTGGAGCCGTTTGGGTTGACGGTTGTCCCGGCTGTTGAGTACCTCTAGCCAGTGTGTGTTAGTGTTGTGAGTTGTGTGTTGTCGATCTGGTTGATCGTAGGATTTGAATTATAGCATGCATAAGCCATATTGAGCTCGACAGAGATGCATGATTTTCCTCGGTGAGGTCGCTCCCCTCGAGTGCCGCTCCGGAGTTGGGCCTGTTACTTGTGCCCCCGGTGTCGATGCAGTCTAAGTAGACGCCCTACGTAAATCCCGTCTTTGCTGGATGTGTGGTAGTAGTGGGTGTAGGTTCGACTGGATACTATGTGGCAGTCGTTGTAATTGGATTTATTAGCACCTCGAGAGCGAGTAGTTGTTGTTGTATCCCCCAACCCTTCATTGAGCATTGTAGAAAGAGGTATGGTAACTATAGATTTATTTCCAGGTTTTATACCTGTTTTCATACCTGTCAGTTTTATCTTGCCTCTAGTAGACTTAGCGGGTAGACTATTGGTCTTGGTGATGGTACCCGCTAAGTACTACTAAATTTGTAGTTCTCATACCGCTGTGGTGACTTTTTTACAGAGATTTTCCCTTCTGTCCCTGCACCGACTGGGTTTGTCGAATTGAGGTGAGGGAGTCGCAAGCTAGATCCCTACCCGTGCTGTACTTTGGTGAGATAGATGCACCTCCCCTGATAGTGGGTTTTATCATGTACTCTGACTGTATTATTTTTAGTTTCCCCTTTGTGAACTGACTGATGTTGTATACGAGGTATTTTGGGATGTATACAGTGGTACAATGGATTTTGAGGCTTTATTTTAGCAGTTTTATTACAGCTTTGATATCTGTTAGTTGTAGACTTTATATTTTGCAGGTTTGACACTTCGCTTATGCGGGGTTTCCTGTATAGGTGGCGGATCTGTTAGCGGGTCCGGGTCGCAGTTTCGACCTCGGGGCGTGACAATAAGGAACCAATTACATTAAGCTACTTCTAGGAAATGCGGTAAAGGTATCTAGGAAAGTAGTAAATGCAGATAGAAAGATATGAAAAAACATGGGTGTCACGGCTTACGAGATTGCAGGACCTATTTTTCTTCGATGGTTCGCTTATTTAACATTTACGAATCATGTGTATAATCGCCAATTTTAGAAATCGACGATCTAAGGGGAATTATTGTAAATTCTTCAACTACTCCTTTTGAGTCGATTCTCCTCAGTAGGATAGTAGACGTTTTCTATCTAGATTCATCCCCTAATCGACGCGCCGAAGCGTGATCTTCGGCGTTTGCCATTTCGGTGCCTATTATGAGATTCGCGCCCAAATCTCGTACTCTTTCCTTCCAAGGTCTTTCCTTCTGTGGGTTCGATCAGCTGAGAATTGACCCTGACTCTGCCTTTTCGTCGCTTGACTAAAATGGTCTGGTATTTGCCTTCAGCCGAGGTCAATCCTGGATGAGGCGATAATCCTCTTGTTGCCGCTTTTCCCTATCACCTGATACTTTTAGTC
>CM055072.1:3595065-3617755 GCA_029204045.2 Tillandsia leiboldiana
CGTGGAAAACTCCCAAACCAGCGAGTAAAAAACCACGGGACCGATACCACGTGAAATCCACTAAATTATAACACGTACAAAGGTGATATAACGCCTCACAGAAGACCAACCTTTTCCATACGCTCCCTTAGTTGATCTTCTCCGCCTCGCTCCGTAACGCGTCTCGAATTCCTACTTAGCGTCCATCCGAATCCACGGCGTCCAACGTCGAGTCCACGACGTCGTGACCCGAATCCACGTCTCACCCAGTACACGCTCGAAAGCACGAACGGACCTCGCTCCCGAATCCACGAAAGCGGTAGCACCTTGAATCCGCAAGGCCACGCGAGTCCACGCGCCGATTTTGAAAATCGTTGTTTTTGGTGTGTGATCCGCCGAATACTTAGATCAAAGATAGATCGAAAATACCATCTAGTATTCATTAATTTGATTCTACTCAAAATCTGCGTATGAAAACCTAGTATCAAATTAATTAATATAGATGAAGAAACATAGAATTAAATCTAGTTTTTCTTTCTTCTCTATATGTGGATTTTCTCTTTTTCGACTATATTTTGGATTACCCCTATTAAAAGAATCAAGGATTTATTATAGGTTAGAAACCAGTGGAAGAGGAGAGGAATCAAAAACACCTTATATTGAATTTTTCAGGACGACGGTCCGGACTGGATTACTACTGTGAGGACCTGGTTTCCCCCGCGGGGAGTTTTCTGGTTGTTTGGCATCTTTCGATGGCGCTGCGAGGTGTGTTGGAGGTGTTTGTGCGCAATTTGGACACAATGGTCGACTTGGGGCTTAAATTGATCAGGAGTATTTGGAGGACCCGTCGAGTGTTTAGGATTGATTTCGCAGCGACACGGATGTCAAATTTGGACTCAGGGCGAATGTTTTGGATAAAAGATCACCTCTCCGAGATGCCTTCGAGAATGTTTAGAGATGGAATTTTGGCCAAGTTGGATTTTTGAAATGGACCGGGCGAAAGTTGTTGGGTCGTATATAATACGGATCTAAATAGGGGAAGAAACACCTAGAGGGGGGTGAATAGGTGTAAACGTATAAACACTCCAAAAATCGTTGCGATAAAACCCAATGCGGAAAATAAAATAACACGCAAGATTTTTACGTGGAAAACTCCATCACCGGAGTAAAAAACCACGGGACCGATAACACGGCAGAAATCCACTAGAATTAAAACACGTACAAGGTGATTTACCGTACACACTTACGACTCAACCTTTTCCATACGCTCCTAGAGGATCTTCTCCGCTCGCTCCAGACGCTTCTCGAATCCACGATCTGCGCCCAACGCCGAATCCACGGCGTCCAACGTCGAATCCACGACGTCCGACCGAATCCACGGTCTTCACCCAATAGCACCGTTCGAATCCACGAACGTGCCTCGCTCCGAATCCACGAGAGCGATTGAACCTTGAATCCACAAGGACACGCGAATCCACGCGCCGATTTTTGGGGTAAATCGTTGTTTTTGGGTGGTGATGATCCGCCGAATACTTAGATCAAAGATAGATCGGAAATACCATCTAAGTATTCATTAGTTTGATTCAACTCAAGATGTGAGTATGAAAACCTAGAATCAAACTAATCAATATAGATGAAGAAACATAGAGTATTCTCTAATGATTTCCTTTCTTCTCTATATGTGGATCTATAGCCGTATAAGATGATATATGAAAATGACGGCTATGTGGATTCACCCTAGAAAGGAGTCATAGGGTGTATTTATAGGTTAGAAACCCTAGGAAGGAGATAAGAATCAAAAACCTGCCATTTCTGGATTTTTACGGACGGCGATCCGGATCGTGATAACTAGGATCCGGATCGTCATAACAAAACAGCCAATTCCAGAAAAACGAAGGTTCGGGATCCGGATCATGTGACTACGATCCGGATCGTTCATACAGTTCACCAAACATCAACGTTCGGGATCCGGATCAAGAGACTACGATCCGGATTGCGACGATGTATGAACGAACCACCTTCGGGATCCGGATCGAACAACCTGATCCGGATCCTGAACATGTCCCAAGTCCAGTTTTTGATTTTTATGCAATGAAAGATTCTTCCAAGTGTTTCTACACTACAAGAAGTATTCGGATCACACAAATTCTTTAGTTAAACATACCTGATCCTTTTGAATTCTTCTTTCTTGAGATTGAGTTAAATGATCCAACTTTCTTCACCTTCAATCTTCAAGACTTGAGACTTTCACGAAACTACGCCAACTCAAATTCCGTAACAATCTCCCCCTTTGGCGGTTTCGTGACAAAACATAGATCCACTAAAGAAAATTCAAAAAGATATTTTTGTTGCTATCACCATACAACAAAAATTTACAATGGAGATCCAAAATACAATACATGAGTTAAACTCCTAAAACAGACTCTAGACTTAGACATCTGTACTCTCTGCAAAAAGAAATCATTCTTGACAAAAGAAATCGTTAGATACCTCAAGAATTTTGTATCATTCAAAAACCACAAACAGAGATGAAGTTTAAACTCATTTATACTTACCATGACATTTATATTCAGATATGTAAACTGATCATAGTTAAAAAACACCAACATATCTTCTTTGCACGTAAAAACCAAATGTCATGAACATGTTTGTGACAAACTTATATATATAGATATGTAATTGATCAGAGTTAAGAACCAACATATCTTCTATGCAATCAAAAACCAAGTGTCACAAACTTGTTAGTGAACATCAACTTGTTAGTTATATTACATGCCCAAATAGTTAGCAAATAGTTAGTCGAGGCATGCATTCAAACAAATGGAAAAACCAAAAGTTGAAGTTCTACTTACCTTTGTGTTTCAACTTACCTTTGATGTTCCAACACATCATCATGTTCAATCAATCATTGTTCAAGTTCTCTATAAACTCTCTCCCCCTTTTTGTCACAAAATTAGCCAAAAACACAAAATTTAAGGAGAGTTAAAGATTTCAAAAATTGTTCCGAAAAATAAGAACTAGAACTAAAAGTAAGTCCTAAAAGCTGAACTAAAGTCTAAAAAGATAAAATCCTGCACAAATTTGCACAAAAATTGTTAAAGCACAAATTAGTCATCCGAGTCTGAGTCCTCAGACGCACTATATCCCATCTTAGTGAACATGTTCTTGATCAATTTCCTCATTGAATTTACTTTCTTGGTCAATGTAATTTGGGATGCCGTTATGATCTCGAGTTCTTCAGACATTCGCCTTTGTTCTGATGCTTGTTGAGACGGTGAGGCCGAGGTGCCGACACAAGGTTTCTTTCCAGTGGAATGTGTCGGAGTAACATGTGGTAATTTGTGAAGTGACTTCACAATCGTTGACTCATCTATCATCCCCCAACAGTGTTGATAAGATGTCGAGCTTATATCAATGTCAAACTTTTGTAAGATCCTCATGATGATTAACGGAAACGGAAGTCGCTCAGAAGGATGAGGATGCACAATATATCTTGACATTCTATTCCAAATTATGTAGGGGATATTCATGTTCAATCCTACAGCCTCAGAGGGATGACCTAAGAGATATAGGAACAGCAGTCTCTCCCATCTCACGACCTTAGTCTGCATGTTAGGTAGAATGTTGTAACACGTGATGAAATTTAGAAATCGGTACTCCAGTCGAAGATGTTTGGATTTTACACTTTTACCATTAGCTGAATTCGTTCCTTCCAAACAAATTTTATCTATCACTGTTCGCCACAAGGCATTCGTCAAACTTTTTCCTTTCAAAAAGTTGACCCCGATGTGTTAGATTCCATTCCAAGAACTTCGCCAATTAGCTGCGGAGTGATTTTAAGTTTCATCCCTTGGATAATTGTATAGAAATGCATTGATCCATGTTCTCTTCTTGAAGATGTGTTGCATTCGTGTAAAAGGTCCTTACACGATACAAACAATACCCAAGTAGTTCGGGGAATCGGCAGACTTGGATGAGATTAGCTTGCTCAATCAAGGTTCCAAACTCAGGTGAGTGATTTCGGAGAGCTTCAATGTTGACATGACGTTCACCGATGCATTCACGACGTTCAAACGCTCGAACGCGATCCATGCTGACGAACACTCCTTCCACGCGAGGCGGGGAGTCAGGAACTATCGGTGTGTTAAAATCAGCGTCTCGTCGTAGTCCAAAACGTCTAGTTACTCGTTTCCTTTTCACAGAGATGGTTGGTTTAGTCATAGGCGCTTTTCCTTTGTCCATGGGTGCTTTTCCTTTCGAAGCATCGGACGCCTTTTGTTCAGGCAATGATTCATCATCATCTGTCAATGCAGTCCAATCTATCTCGTGACAATCCACCTCTGTATCACTGACCTCGACAAATTCACCTTTTTGTTGTGTTTTCTTAGCTCTCTTTAATTTGTTTGTGGCCCGAGTGTGCACTATTGTGACCAACAAAAGAATGATCCATGAGAATCCCATTGATCCAAGTGCTTTGAGAAGATTTAAATCCTGTGAAGACCAACTCAAGAACACAAAAATTCTTAGTTTTCAAAAATTGAAAAATTGTACCCAAACAATCATAATCATGTAGAGAGACTAAGAATCAAATTAGTTTTGCAAAAGGACTTTTAAAAATAGATCAATTGCATGAATTTCGAAAATCCTTATTATATGCCCTAAAACCGAAATTTTAGAAATCGAAGCCTAAAAATCCGTTAATCAGGAGAAAACCTAGCATATAATCAAAACTAATCTACCCAGAGTTCTTATTTCAAAAGAAATTTGATCAAAAACCATCCACAAACAAAGTTGATCCAAGAAATTCGTGCGTTTGAGGAGGAAAAGAGAAAAACGGTGAAAAACCGAGATTTTGATCAATAAAACTTACTTGGAATTGAAGAACTTGAGTTTGAAAGCTTCCAAGGAGGATGAAATCTAGAGAGAAGCGCTCTGGAAACTTTTGAACAAAAGATTGGAGTAAAAGAAATCAAAACCCCTTTGTTCTTTATAAAAACCTAGCCGCGATCCGGATCAGTTCCCGAGCTTGCGATCCGGATCGGCTACCCGCAGTGAGAAAACTGCGTTCGGGATCCGGATCGGCAGGTCCAATCCGGATCGTCAGCCCGCAGAAGAAAACCTGCGTTCGGGATCCGGATCACCTTGCCCGATCCGGATCGGCCCCAACTTTTTCTTTAGAAAATTTCAGAGAAATTCAAGAAAAACCAGAAAAAGATTGTAAGCACAAATGTGTATCAACTTTAAACAAAAATCATCGTTTCATACAACAAGAATTAGATTATGCCAAATCTATCAATAATATCCAAAAATGAAACGAAAATTTACAAAAATTAAATCCCTTAAAGTTGAACACCTTCAATTACATCTAACTTGATCTTATGAGTAATGCCTTTATCAAATCATCAATTCAGTAAAGAAAATGAAATACAAAGATCAATAGATGTTTGAAATCCCAAATATAGTAGATAATATTTCTAGACAATCTGTTGAAGAGAGTGGCTCTTTGAGCATCTTTCTTTAAAATCCCACCTTATACCAACCTTGAAATTTGACAGAGTCAAGTATTTCAACATGCATTTTACTTAATCAAAAATTTGAACAACCATGCTTGGTATACATGTGGTAGCTGCACACAATACTCGGACGACCGAGGTGGTAGCTCTTTCCTCCATGTGGTGGTAGTTTTCACACTCCTCATTGGGATGTAACTCTTTCCACATCTTTTGAGCATTTTACATTATCTTTGACTCCCCCTCAATTGGCTATCAATTATTTAAGATATAAAGTATTCAAACCAAAAATTGATCTCGATTTCATACTCGACCTAAACAGTCAAATAAGATAATGCTATACCAAGAGATCATTGAGAGAGAAATTGACTTTGATCACTTTAGAAGATGATTTAATTAACATAAACGATCATTGCAACAATGAAATATTATGATGGCAAAAGCATAATAAATTCTAAATGTGTGAACAGATGCAATTAAAGTCAATTAAGATCTATGCCTCAATTACTATCCTATGTATAAACATAGATATTGAATAGAACAAAACAAATACAAAACCTATCTTAAGCAAAGGTTTCAAAAAGAAGTTTATTTCAAAAAAAAGCATACCAATTGCTTTTCGCAAATGAATAAACGTTTTTTGATCCAAAGGTTTTGTTAAAAAGTCAGCTAATTGATCTTCAGTTGAAATATATGAAAGTTGAAGAGTATTGATTCAACTAGCTCTCTAAGAAAATGATATCTAAGTTCAATATGTTTTGTTCTAGAGTGCAACACAGGGTTTTTAGAAATGTTAATTGCACTTGTGTTGTCACAAAGAATTGTTACCAAAGATGCTGAAATGCGGAAGTCACTCAATACGCTTTTCATCCAAATGAGTTGAGTTGAGCAACTTCCAGCTGAAATGTATTCCGCTTCGGCAGTCGAGAGTGCTATGCAATTCTGCTTTTACTGTGCCATGCAACAAGGCAATGGCCAAGATAGAGCATGCACCACTCGTGCTTTTCCGATCATCCACTGATCCTGCCCAATCGGCATCTGAGTATCCACAATGTCCAGACTTGTTCCCATAGGATACCAAATTCCGAAATTAATTGATCCTTTGATGTACCGGATGATCCGTTTCACCGCTTTCAGGTGAACCTCCTTTGGTGCTGATTGATATCTCGCACAAATCCCAACACTAAAGGATATATCCGGGCGACTAGCCGTGAGGTAAAGTAGACTTCCAATCATACTTCTATACAGTTTCTCGTCTACATTCTCACTATGTGATTCACTTCCAAGTCCCTTGTGGCTAGTTCCCATTGGAGTTGGAAAAATCTTTACAATTTTCTAGATCAAACTTTTTGACCAACTCCATTGCATACTTGGATTGACTCAAGTGAATACCTTCATCATTTTGTTTAATTTGCAATCCAAGGAAATAAGACAGTTCGCCCATCATGGACATCTCAAATTCGCTTTCCATGGTCTCCGCGAATTAGAAGCATCATTATCTTTTGTTGCACCAAATACAATGTCATCGACATAGATTTGTGCTACAATGAAATTATTTTGATATGCTTCCAAAGAGAGTCCTGTCAGCTCCCCCCTCGAGTATAGCCCTTCTCCAAAAGGTGCTTTGTTAACCTTTCGTACCATGCTCGCGGTGCTTGTTTCAGACCGTAAGAGCCTTTTTCAAACGAAAAAACATGGTTAGGTTGTTTATGATCTACAAAACCTTTCGGTTGAGCTACATAAACTTCCTCATTTAAAAACCCTTTAGAAATGCGCTCTTGACGTCCATTTGAAATAATTTGATTTTAAAATGACAAGCAATAGCAAACAATATACGAATGGACTCGAGTCTAGCTACAGGGGCGAAAGTTTCGTCAAAGTCTATACCTTCTACTTGAGAGTAGCCTTGAGCAACTAGTCGTGCCTTGTTCCTGATGATAGTACCATCTTCATCTTTCTTGTTCTTGAAGATCCATTTGGTACCTATCACATTATGTTGCTTTGGAGGCTTCGTTAATTCCCGACTTTGTTTCGCTCAAATTGATGAAGCTCTTCCTGCATTGCTTTAATCCAGTAGTCATCCTGAAGAGCATCATCTATTGTCTTTGGTTCGATTAAAGATACGTAGCAAGCAAGTCCGCAAACCAACTGCCTTCGAGTTCTAACTCCTTCTTGTGGATCTCCAATGATGTTCGATTCCGGATGATCCTTGGAGATTCGTAGCGTTTGTTGAAACGGAGTACTCGGAGGTACACGAGATGATTCCTGCACATTAGATAAACTAGAAGAACCATTAGATGCATCATTAATATTGGAAGTATTATTATGAGAAGATGCACTAGCAGGAGACTCATCATCTAGAGAGATATCGAGGGTAGATTTTTCAGATTCAAAATGAGAAGCTTCATCTACTTTAACATTTATAGATTCTACGATCGTCTTAGATTCGATGTTAAATACTCGATATGCTCTGCTATTCGTAGAATAACCCAAAAAATCCCTTCATCACTTCGAGGTCGAACTTTCCAAGATTTTCACGGTCACGTAAGATGTAACATCGACTCCCGAAGATACGAAAGTACTTGATATCCGGTTTTCTACTAAACCACAGCTCATATGGTGTATTTAGAGTTCCTGGGCGCAAATACACTCTATTAATGACATAAACAGCGGTGTTCACAGCTTCAGCCCAAAAATGTAGCGGTAATTTCGGCTATGAAGCATCACACGCGCCATCTCTTGAACAACCCTGTTTTTGCGCTCAACAACACCATTCTGCTGAGGTGAATAGGGTGCCGAGAATTCATGCTTAATGCCATTTGAAGTACAAAAGTCAATGAATTTTGAATTTTATGAATTCTCCACCCCTATCACTTCTAACACGAATGATCTTTTCATTCTTTTCAATCATAATACGATGGCAAATCTCATGAAAAGAGTCAAACGTATCAGCTTTCTCTCTCAAAATGCTACCCAAGAAAACCGAGAGAAATCATCAACCAATAAAAAAAAAATTTACCTTGCAAGGATGGTTGACGAGTTGACCAAAGAAAAGAAGAAAAGAAAATAGTCTACACAAACTATACAAGATTTAATCGTAGAACGATTAAGGACAAGGAGGGGTTTCACCTTTGCATACCCAAACCTTTCGAGTTTTGGAGTATGTTGGTAAAGGTTGAGAGATTCTCCTTGAAGACGACGTCTTGTATGATTGATCTTTTTCTTTTGTCATCGTCTTGTTTGAGGTGCTACCAATGTTCTTTCCTTTTGTAGAATCCTTCCTTGAATTCCGGGAAGTGAGCTTATTGGTAGCAATTGCAAGATGTGGTTGATTTGTTCTTTGAGCTCCAATCTCGCAATTTCTTTCGATGTGCCCTGCAGAATTACAACGAAAACATACCTTTGAGCTTGACGATTCTGAAGAGGATGAGGTAGGTTTGTTGTCGTTGTTTGTCTTGAATTCCGATGTCGGAGGAGGAGATACCGACTGAGGCACAAAGACTGTCCCACTCGAACTTGGACTGTTTCCAGTTTGAGTGTACCCGAGGCCGAACCGATTTGTTTGACCAAGACCAAGGAGTTTATCCAACTTACTCATTCCTAAAGAGAATTGCTGTAAGTCATCCTTGAGTTGGAGAATGGTCTCTGTCATTTCCCGTCTTTCCTGTCGGCCCTCGCCATAGAGCTTCAAGAAGTAGTTTGCTTTGTTCACCATATCTATATAGTTCTTCTCGAGCTGCTCATTGGACTCTTGAAGGGAAACATTTGCTTTTATCAAACTATCCCTTTCCACTTCAAGATCGGTCGAGAGAGAAGTTACCCTTTTTACTTCTTCTTCGAGATCCTGCAATCTCCCTCTCAACCCCTTGTTTTGCTTAGCCGGTTTCTTTAAATCCTGTAAAGATCTGTGATAGGCTAGAGCAAACTCTTCACCTTCCGAATCATCCGGTTCATTGTCCATTGCATTCTTTTCAACAGTGGAGTTGGACAATGATTCAGACGTACTTGCCATAAAGCACATGAATGGTGAAGATGTGGACGCGTGGAATGCCGTGGAGCTCTTTTCTTCATCACTTGAAGACGACTCATTTGACGTTGAGTTGTCATCCCAAGTGACGACTTGCATCGCCTTCTTCTTTGCCGGATACTTGTTAGGACACTCCGTTGCAATGTGGCCGTAGCCTCGACATTTGAAGCATTGCAGTTGTCCTTCTGAACTTTTCTTATCCTTTGAGAAGTTCTCCTGCTTTCTTGACTTGTGACTTGGAGTACCCTTGCCTTTGTTCCACTTTCTGAAGGATGGAGATTTGCTTGAATTACCCCTTCGAAAGTTGCGGCAAAAATTCCTTGTCAAGAGAGCGAGCTGCTTCTCAAATTCCTCCATAGAAAGGTTCTCGTCATCGTCCGAGGAGGATGTATCCGCGTCTTCTTCCTTAGTTGTTTTCAACGCATAACCTGAAGACTTAGAAGTGGATGCTTTTCCAGAAGAATTGTTAGTATTAAAAGTCATTTCATAAGTTTGTAATGAACCAACTAATTCTTCTACACGTATTTCGTCCGGGTGTTTAATAGTTTCAATGGCAGTAACCTTTGGGCGAAATCGTTCAGGAAGAGTTCTTAAGATTTTTCTTACAATCTTAAATTCTGGAATCTTCTCTCCCAGATTAGCACATGAGTTTACGATGTCTTGCAATCGTGTATAGTAGTCCGTGAAAGATTCATTTTCTGCCATCAAGATGGAGTCAAACTTGCTCGTAAGCATCTGCAGTTTCTGAATCTTCACGAGGTTAGTTCCCTCATGTGTAACCTGGAGAACATCCCAGATTTCTTTCGCAGTCTCACATGCCGAGACGCGAGAGAATTCAGTTTGAGATAAGGCATTAAAAATAGCATTAATTCCCTTGCCATTGTAAGAAGATAACTCAAACTCTTCCTTGGTCCATTTCGACCTAGGTTTTAAGGTGTGAACATCAGAGATAAGTTCAGTTGGATTAGACCATCCTGATTCAATTGAATGCCACACCCTTTCGTCGATGGAAGATAAAAAGGCTTTCATCCGTACTTTCCAGTACGCATAATTTGTTCCATCAAAGAAAGGGGGTCGATTGATGTTTCCACCTTCAACCATTGTTCACAACCCTATTCCCGCTCTGATACCACTTGTTGGGTCGTATATAATACGGATCTAAATAGGGGAAGAAACACCTAGAGGGGGGTGAATAGGTGTAAACGTATAAACACTCCAAAAATCATTGCGATAAAACCCAATGCGGAAAATAAAATAACACGCAAGATTTTTACGTGGAAAACTCCATCACCGGAGTAAAAAACCACGGGACCGATAACACGGCAGAAATCCACTAGAATTAAAACACGTACAAGGTGATTTACCGTACACACTTACGACTCAACCTTTTCATACGCTCCTAGAGGATCTTCTCCGCTCGCTCCGACGCTTCTCGAATCCACGATCTGCGCCCAACGCCGAATCCACGGCGTCCAACGTCGAATCCACGACGTCCGACCGAATCCACGGTCTTCACCCAATAGCACCGTTCGAATCCACGAACGTGCCTCGCTCCGAATCCACGAGAGCGATTGAACCTTGAATCCACAAGGACACGCGAATCCACGCGCCGATTTTTGGGGTAAATCGTTGTTTTTGGGTGGTGATGATCCGCCGAATACTTAGATCAAAGATAGATCGGAAATACCATCTAAGTATTCATTAGTTTGATTCAACTCAAGATGTGAGTATGAAAACCTAGAATCAAACTAATCAATATAGATGAAGAAACATAGAGTATTCTCTAATGATTTCCTTTCTTCTCTATATGTGGATCTATAGCCGTAAAAGATGTTATATGAAAATGACGGCTATGTGGATTCACCCTAGAAAAGGAGTCATAGGGTGTATTTATAGGTTAGAAACCCTAGGAAGGAGATAAGAATCAAAAACCTGCCATTTCTGGATTTTTACGGACGGCGATCCGGATCGTGATAACTAGGATCCGGATCGTCATAACAAAACAGCCAATTCCAGAAAAACGAAGGTTCGGGATCCGGATCATGTGACTACGATCCGGATCGTTCATACAGTTCACCAAACATCAACGTTCGGGATCCGGATCAAGAGACTACGATCCGGATTGCGACGATGTATGAACGAACCACCTTCGGGATCCGGATCGAACAACCTGATCCGGATCCTGAACATGTCCCAAGTCCAGTTTTTTGATTTTTATGCAATGAAAGATTCTTCCAAGTGTTTCTACACTACAAGAAGTATTCGGATCACACAAATTCTTTAGTTAAACATACCTGATCCTTTTGAATTCTTCTTTCTTGAGATTGAGTTAAATGATTCAACTTTCTTCACCTTCAATCTTCAAGACTTGAGACTTTCACGAAACTACGCCAACTCAAATTCCGTAACATTTTTTTCACACTCTTGATGCTGAAATCTGCATGTTGTGAATGTTGAACCCTTATGTGTCATTTCTGTTGTGAAGGCAATTTTGTGGCTTAATTGGGGATTTATTGATGATATAAGAGATTAATTACAACATTAAGATTGCGGTGAGCATTTTCCTTTTTGATTTCCCTTTGTGATTTTATTGGAATTGGACTCCAGACTAAGATGAACTTTACATGTACATATTTTGGATAGCATCTTCAAAGCAGGTTATTAGATAGATTTTAGGACTTAAAAGATAGTTTTTGTGGATTTGTGGATGCTCCTATGTTAGGGAAGGACTTAGAAACCAAATTTGGATTATTACATTGAGGTATAAATATCAGATTTTATATCTTTTCTCACTTGTATCGATTGTTGGAATTTCTGCGCTAAGGATGAAGTATTTGCATTTGCGCTTAATCCGGAAGGAGTTTTTGGCAGCTTTTTGGTTCGTTGGAACCATGGGAGCCTGAGGAACGTGCACGCCAAGTTTTAGCTCTATAGGATTTCGGATCGCTATGTTCCAAGTGGTTTGGATTTCTTCCAAAAGCGGTGGACTCCCCTCTATGTCTATTTGTCAATATGTGCATGTTAGGCGCAGTATCTTGTGATATGATTATCTGCTGAACTTGTTGGTTGTTTGGAGATATGTGTTGGTAAGACCTCGAACCCAAGATGTTTTTGGATACACATGTTTTCTGTAAACTGATATTTTCTCTCCGAACTTCAAAGGGTCGTCGGAACCTGTTATTGTTTGATTAAGATGAAGACACTAGCCTTTTGGGGTTTGGAAAATAAAACTTCTTTTAAATTGATTTCCTAGAAACTAAAAATTTACTAAAATAGGTTTTCTCAAATCAAGATGGTTTTCCAACAAAATAGCTATCTTTTCTCCTCACCCAAAGGGGGTTCTAGTGAAAATAATTTTTTGGAATAAATGTCATCTTTTCATATAAACCTTCTCATTTGAAGAGGGTTCGAGCGATCTGGGTTCGATGGACTTCACCTCTATTCGTGCCTGCGGGGCCGAATATGGATCATAGTATATAGCATTTTTGGGAACTTTGACTAGCACCTCTATCATATGCTGCATGTTGAACCTTGAACCCTAGAAAACTCTTAACAATGGTTATATATATACACATATTCGAGACTCATTAGTTTTGTTGCATCCCCCTTGTCTTGTGTTGTTATCCTCGCCCCGGGGAGTGGGCTGAGTGATTGGGTTAGTATAGGATGCATGTTAGAGTCTTGGAGTTGTGGTATGGGTGTTCTGTTTTGGGAGCCGTTTGGGTTGACGGTTGTCCCGGCTGTTGAGTACCTCTAGCCAGTGTGTTTAGTGTTGTGAGTTGTGTGTTGTCGATCTGGTTGATCGTAGGATTTGAATTATAGCATGCATAAGCCATATTGAGCTCGACAGAGATGCACTGATTTTCCTCGGTGAGGTCGCTCCCCTCGAGTGCCGCTCCGGAGTTGGGCCTGTTACTTGTGTTCCCCCGGTGTCGATGCAGTCTAAGTAGACGCCCTACGTAAATCCCGTCTTTGCTGGATGTGTGGTAGTAGGTGGGTGTAGGTTCGACTGGATCCTATGTGGCAGTCGTTGTAATTGGATTTATTAGCACCTCGAGAGCGAGTAGTTGTTGTTGTATCCCCCACCCTTCATTGAGCATTGTAGAAAGAGGTATGGTAACTATAGATTTATTTCCAGGTTTTATACCTGTTTTCATACCTGTCAGTTTTATCTTGCCTCTAGTAGACTTAGCGGGTAGACTATTGGTCTTGGTGATGGTACCCGCTAAGTACTACTAAATTGATGTAGTTCTCATACCCGCTGTGGTGACTTTTTTACAGAGATTTTCCCTTCTGTCCCTGCACCGACTGGGTTGTCGAATTGAGGTGAGGGAGTCGCAAGCTAGATCCCTACCCGTGCTGTACTTTGGTGAGATAGATGCACCTCCCCTGATAGTGGGTTTTATCATGTACTCTGACTGTATTATTTTTAGTTTCCCCTTTTGTGAACTGACTGATGTTGTATACGAGGTATTTTGGGATGTATACAGTGGTACAATGGATTTTGAGGCTTTATTTTAGCAGTTTTATTACAGCTTTGATATCTGTTAGTTGTAGACTTTATATTTTGCAGGTTTGACACTTCGCTTATGCGGGGTTTCCTGTATAGGTGGCGGATCTGTTAGCGGGTCCGGGTCGCAGTTTCGACCTCGGGGCGTGACAATTAAGGAACCAATTACAATTAAGCCTACTTCTAGGAAATGCGGTAAAGGTTATCTAGGAAAGTAGTAAATGCAGATATGAAAGATATGAAAAAACATGGGTGGTCACTGGCTTACGAGATTGCAGGACCTATTTTTCTTCGATGGTTCGCTTATTTATACATTTACGAATCATGTGTATAATCGCCAATTTTAGAAATCGACATGATCTAAGGGGAATTATTGTAAATTCTTCAACTACTTCCTTTTGAGTCGATTCTCCTCAGTAGGATAGTAGACGTTTTCTATCTAGATTCATCCCCTAATCGACGCGCCGAAGCGTGATCTTCGGCGTTTGCCATTTCGGTGCCTATTATGAGATTCGCGCCCAAATCTCGTACTCTTTCCTTCCAAGGTCTTTCCTTCTGTGGTTCGATCAGCTGAGAATTGACCCTGACTCTGCCTTTTTCGTCGCTTGACTAAAATGGTCTGGTATTTGCCTTCAGCCGAGGTCAATCCTGGATGAGGCGATAATCCTCTTGTTGGCCGCTTTTCCTATCACCTGATACTTTTAGTCGATAACGCATGTCGCGTGTAGCACTCTCACGTGATCGAGACCGATCTTGGTCAAGATGCGGGTCCCTTTCTACTGATTTATTCTTTTATCGGCCGATATCCTCAGCCGATGGTATACACCACGCGTTATTTCCTAAGGTGGCGAAAATTTTGGTCTCAATAGCCCCTAATACAATCAATAGTATATGAGCATTACTCTCTAGCTATATATATATATATATATATATATATATATATATATATATATATATATATATATATATATATATATATATATATATATATATATATAGTAGGACTGGGCCGTGCTCCTAAGCCCTTTTTTTATAATGGAACTTCTGAATCAACGATCGGCTCAATTAGATTTGATTTAGCATATTTGAAGTATCTATAATTATTTTTTTTTATAATTTTTCGATATTATTTATCCAGTGATAAAAAAAACTCAAAATGGAAGGGTGAAAATAAAAATCTCATAAAAAGTTATGATATAGAATTAAAATTTTTGATTAGAGATATTGATTTTGCTTCACATAGTATAAAGAATTTTCTATCAAAATTTCATCCGATTTGAATACTTCTACACCGTTAAACTTGCAAACGGCACACATTAACTATAAAAAATTATTTATTTTGAACCCTTTCGATCAATAGGTAAATTATATCGATAAACTGAAAAAAAAAATTTCCAGATACTTTAAATACGTTGGATCAAGTTTAACGGAGCCAGTCATCGATTTGGAAGTTCTATTATAAAAAATGGCTTAGGAGCATGTAGGGCTCCGTGCTCTTAATAGCACAACATCCCTACTCTCTCTCTCTCTCTCTCTCTCTCTCTCTCTCTCTTTATATATATATATATATATATATATATATATATATATATATATATATATATATATATATATATATATATATATATATATATATATATATATATATATAAAGTTAGGCTGGAATGCTATTAATAGCACAAAGTCATTGGCCCTATTAAGTTTTTAACTCTTAGATTAAAAAATATGTGGTTGAGATAATAGTGGGCCCCTTGGGTTTAATGGGTGGTTGAGAAAATAGTAAAATTTAACTAGTGAAAATAATTAAAGGGGTTGATCTAAGGATAGAAAACTTGATAGCACCAAATGCTCGATGCTATCGATAGCATAGTAGCCGGACTCTATATATATATATAGAGAGAGAGAGTAATGCTCCTATACTATTGATACTATTAGGACCTTACTGTTATAGTCCAATTTTTTATTTTAGTATGTTCAAATCAACGATCCACACCGTTAAATATAATCTAGGGTATATGAAGTTGTTAAAATAAAAAAATTATAATTTTTCTACATAGTTTACTTTATAATAAAACCATTTCAAAATTATTAATTTCTAATGGCTACTATGGCGAGTTTATAGTTTAACGGTGTAGAAGAATCTAAATTTATTCAAATTTTTATAGAAAATATTTTAAACTATTTAAATCAATATCAGAATTCTTCATCTTGAATTCAAAAGTGGTATCCTCAAATTTTAAAGATTGTTTAATTTTCACCGTTCATTTTGACATGATTTACTTATTAAGTAAACGATATCGAAAAAAAATTTAAAAAAAATTTCAAGAACTTCATATATCTTAAATTATATTTAACAATATAGATTGTTGATTTAAACATCCTAAAATCGAAAATGAGACTATAGTAGGAAGGTAATAATACTATCAATAATATATGAGCATTACTCTATATATATAGAGAGAGAGAGCTAGGTTGGAATACTATTAATAATACCAAGTCATTGGTGCTATTAAGTTTTTAACCATTGGATTAAAAGATGTGTGGTTGAGATGATAGTGGGCCCCTCGGGTTTAATAGGTGATTGGGGAAATAGTAAAATCTAACGGGCGAAAATGATCAAAGGGGTTGATCTAAGGGTAGAAAACTTGATAGCACTAATAACTTGGTACTATTAATAGTATAGTAGCTGGACTTATATATAATTAGGCTGGAATACTATCGATAACACCAAGTCATTGGTGCTATCAAGTTTTTAGTCTTTGGATTAAAAAATATGCGGTTAGGATGATAGTAGTCCCCTAGGGTTTAATGGGTGGTAGGTTGAATAATAAAATCTTAGGGGACCACTATAATCCCAACCACACATATTTTTATTCAAGAACTAAAAACTTGGTAGCACCAATTGCTTGGTGCTATCGATAGTATATCAGCCGGACTCTCTCTCTCTCTCTCTCTCTCTCTCTCTCTCTCTCTCTATATATATATATATATATATATATATATATATATATATATATATATATATATATATATATATATATATATATATATATATAATTAGGCTAGAATACTATCGATAGCACCAAGCCATTGGTGCTATCAAGTTTTTAGCCGTTGGATGAAAAAATATGTGGTTGGGATTATAGTGGGCCCCTAGGGTTTACTAGGTGGTTGGTTGAATAGTAAAAATCTTATGGGACTACTATAATTCCAACCGCATATCTTTTCATCCAACGGCTGAAAACTTGATAGCACCAATTGTTTGATGCCATCGATAGTATTCTAGCCGGACTATATATATATATATATATATATATATATATATATATATATATATATATATATATATATATATATATATATAAAAGGAGAAGTGATAGGTGTATACTCCAAATGGGGTATATGTGGTGACCCAGATCTCCGCAGGGCTTCTACAGTGCGATTAGCAGCTTCTGGAGGCCTATGTGGCATGTCGGCGGTGTTTCTGCACCAATTTGGACTCAAGTGATGACTTCGGGTGTATACTGGATCACGTGAGTGATCGGAGGACCCCGTCGGATGTCTTGATGTGGTTTCGCGCGAAATGGTTATTAAAATTGGACTCAGCGCGAAATTTGAGTAAAGAACACTTCTCCGGGAATTTTCGGCAAATTTTAGAAGAGGAATTTGGCAAATTGGACTTCGGATTTGGATTCAGCGCGCGGAAAACGGTCACGATGGACTATTTACTTGATTTTTTCGGAGGTCCGGATGCGAAAACAACGCATTTTCGAGGATTTTGGTACTGTCCGGCCGCGGAGGGGCGCCGGCGGCGGCGGCGGGCGGCGGAGCGCGGCGGTTGTCGGCGGCGGAGGGCTGCGCGGTCCACCGCGGGGGTCGTGCACCGGGCAGGAGGACGCGTGGCGCCTTCCTGGTGGCCGGCTCAGCGGGCGCGGTCCACGGAAGAGGCGGGGTGCACGGGGACCTGGGTGCGGACACGTGGCCGAGCGTGGTTGGCGGGTCCTGGTGCGCGCGGTCCACACGGCAGCGGGCGGCTGCCTCGCGGATGCGTGCCCGACAACGGTGCCGCGGGCGGTGCGGCCGCGCACGTGGGCGCGGCGTGGGCGCTGCCGGGCGACGTGGGGGGGCGCCACGTGGCGCACCCGTGGTTGGTCGGGCGCAGCCGCGCACGTCCGCGTGTCGGGGACACGTGGCGTCGCGCGGTTCTCGCGGGGCGCTGCGTGCGCCGGGCGCGGGGAGCAAGTGCGGGGCCACGTGGCGATCCCTCGTTGATTCGGGCGCGCACAGGTGTCGGGCCGGGCCCAACACTGTAGCCGCCCGAAACCTGGCGGGCGCCCGGAACTTGGGCCCAAAAGTCCAAAGTGTTGGACTTTCGGGCTGAGCCTATAAATAGGCGGTTGGCTGGGGCTTTTTGCCCCCTTTCCCGAGCTCCCTTCCCCTTGCACCCTTTAGCAAAGTTGGAGATCTTCATCTTGCGCATCTTCTGGCAGAGGCCCGGATTTTTTGGAAGCCGCGGCGTCGACGACTTCGGCATCGGAGCGCAGTGTGGCGATCTTTCATCGGAGGCCCGTTATCGTCGCAGTTTGATCTGAGAGGTCTACAGAGCTAGTCCGTCAGTATTTTTGGACGGTTTTCTACGGCGTTGGAATCACGAGAGGTACGTCTTCGACTTTTCGTGTTGATCATCTTGCTGGATACAGAGTTTATGACACGGTTTTCGAGGCATTTCTAAGCCGCTGTTTTCTGGTGGAGTTTTTGGACAGCGGCCCCTTGCCGGAATTTTATCTCCGCACCCGAGTGTCGGATCGAGACGAGCCTATACACTTTTTGGATCTACTCGTCGCAAGGATTATCATTGTATTTTTCTGGGATTTTTCTGAGGCTTGCCCGAAGGTATACTATTCCCTTTTTTCTGTGTTTGAGTTTACAGTTGGTGGTTGTGAGTGTTTGCGCACCTGTACTGTGGAATTTGTAACTCGGCCTACGGGGCTCGGATTTGGGCGTGCAGGTACCCGTTTCGAAGGTCTCGACGAGACGCTCGCTGTGATATTTTTATTGGAATTTTGGAGTTCGTTTTACAGGTGAAAATTTCGTATTAAGGGGACTGTTCCCAGCAGATTTGTGATGCTTGGATTTTATGGAATTAAGTGTAACTTTGGGTTGTGTTTTTGTACCTAGGAGGTATTGATCACTGTTCCTGTATCGTTGGATTGGTGGGTATGTAGAGATATCTGTTTCTGGACTTGTCTCAGCTGTGCGACTCCGGACAGTTAGCATTTTCAGGTGGGTGGCCTTGTCTCCAAGATTGATGGACTGTGCTTTAAATCTGCTATAGTAGGACTATGCATGATAGTGAAATGCTTGTGCAGCATGTTAGAATGTAGGAATTGCTATTCCTTGTATTATCTGATGGTATTGTCATCTCCTTGCTTTCTACCATCTGTAAATTATAGTTATTGGAACTTGACCTAGCACCCCGTCATATGTTGCATGAGTAACCGACTAGTAGAAAACCTCACTTGGGCTAGGTTATTTCTCTTTAGACATCCACATTCTACTTTCCTGGACATAGTGTCTTCCTCGCCCGGGTAGTGGGCCGAGTGGTCAGGTGTTTCTTTTAGTGTGGGATGCATGTTACACTAGTGCTTGGGAGCCAGAGTGGAGTCTGGTAGATGTAGTTGGTTGTTCATTTGTAGCGGGAGCCGTTGGGTAGACGGCGGTCCCGAGATGTTTATTTTTCTTTTGTGTTTATCTGTCGCCGCTGTGTTAGTTGGAGCGGTAGATCAGGTTAGCAGGACCTTAAACCAGAACGTTTTGGGACACACATCTGATTTTTGTCAACAAATTTTTCTTCCAAGCATCGTAGGGTCGCCTGAGTCGTTCCTGTTTGATTGGACGAAGGCATTTAGCCTTCGAGGCTTAGATGTAAAACTTGGTTTCAACTGTTTTCCTAAAAAGAACTAAAAATCATTAAATATGGATTTCTTACAGATCAGATGGGCTTCAGTAAAAAATGTCAAAGTTTTTTCCTATAAATTAACCACCGAGATGATTGAGGTGGTCTGGGTTCTAAGGTCTGACTTTTCTTGGGACAGAAAACAAAGAGAGGCTATGCCTAGAGCCTGTTCTTGTTTGATTTGGGTTGTAGGTTCTAGTCTTTCGGTGTTCCGGACCCTTCATTTTAGTGGTTGAGATGTCGGCTGTTGGCCTGTTGAGTCAGTGTTTGCAGTGATGCGATGGGACTGTTGAGGCAGGTTTTGCAGTGCGAAGTTGGCTCGTTGTGCCTGTTGAGAGTTTCTGCGCAGTGGATGGACTTGGTCCATGAGGTTAGAGGTGATCTAGAGGTTGTTTCTCTGATTTGTGGTGGAGATGGTTCTCCCACTTAGCTTTGAGGATCTTGGGGTTCTGCAGATCGAGTCGTGGAGGTTTACCCGACTCAGCCATGGTCGTGCATTATCAGATTGAGTCGTGAGGGTTCTCCGACATAAGCGGTGAGCGTGGGGCTATTCCTGTTCGAGTCGAGGTTCTTTTTCCGACTGAGTTGTGCTTTTGAGCTTGGGAGTTACCCGATCTGTTTGATCGTGGATCATAGCCTGCATGAGCCACAGTTTGAGCTTGACAGAGATACTTTACAGAGATACTGAGATGGTACTTTGACTCGAGGGGTCGCTCCCCTCGAGTGCCACTCGGAGTAGGCGAGACCGGGTTGTTGTACGGCGGGAGATTGAGCTTTTCTATCGCGACTTGTCGTTGCATTTGTCCCTCTGGCTGTGTGCTGGTGTGGCAGTCATGGACGTCCTACGTAAGTCCGCTCCATCGGGAACTTAACCGCAGTAGATCCTACGTAAGTCGCGTCCTCCGGGACGTAATGCAGTACGATCCACGTAAGTCGTTCCTCGGGTACTGTAAGGCACGTAGGTGGATGGCAGGCTTGACTGGACCGAGGCGGCAGTCAGTTCAGATTGGGTGATCAGAGATGAGAGTTAGGTTGTGGCATCATGTTCCTTTCTGTCACAACTCTTGAGCATCTAGTAGAGGCATAGTAGCTGTGAGTACGTTTCCAGCTTTCTCTACAGCACTGCTTTTGTTACTTTATGCCTCTAGTGGACTTAGTGGGCAGACCGTCGGGCTTGTTGGCGGCACCCACTGAGAACTACTTGGGACGTAGTTCTCACACCATCGTGGTGTCTTTTCCGCACAGGAACTTCTACTCCGGTTCCTGTTGTTCCTGTTGCTGATCCTTCTGACCGAGGCGAGGGAGTCGCGAGCCTAGTTCCCTACCCGTCGTTGGAGTGTAGCGGGACCCCTTAGAGGAGAGCTTCAGTAGATTAGTTATTTTATTTTCCTCCTTTGAGAGATGTTGTAGTGAGGATTGTTATGTATTGAGAGCCTGTACACTGCTGTATTTATTGGAGATACCTCCCGGTTGAGTTCTGAGTTTGTATATGAGGATCGCGATGATTCTGTTTTGGGATGACGACATTGTTGTGTTATTTCCAGTTGTACATGATTGATTTAGTTATACAGCAGATTTTTATTTATAGCTTGAATATGTTTAGCTGTAGTACGCTTTTCTTGCAGGTAGGGACGCTTCAACTATGCGGGTTGGAATAGGTGGCGGATCTGTTGGCGAGCCGGGTCGCAGTTTCGACCCGGGGCGTGACAGTATACATTCCTGCGACACCCCATCTTGGAGGGAATTCATCCCACTCGTGCACATCGATGTGACGAGTGGAATTCACCGACCAGATGGGGTGGGTTGACAGCTTTGTACACCCCATTTCCCATCTAGCATTTTTCTTATAAGAATATTTGATGATAATATTTAAAGCATTTAATTAAATTAAAATAGAAATTTATTTTAGACAATATTAATTTAAAATATATAACTTATGAATACAACTTTATTACTTTTTATGTGCTCGCAACTTATAATAATTTTAATAAAAAATTAATATTTATATATAATAAATATATAGTATTATATTAATAATATAATATTTTATTATTGATATTATGTCCTGGTTTATATATCGTGCTATAGGTAGTAACTTTCCATTCAACAAACAAAAGAGGCTAAAAACATAATACAAAAAGTTATTATAAAATTTCGTCTTTTCACTCATCTTGATTTAAAATTTATATATTTTTTAGTTCTTAAAATTTTTTTTTCTAAAAAATATTTTCAGAAGAATTAACTGTTGTAATGGAGAGATGATGAATGACCAAATTCACTATGTATTATCATAATGAAAAATCAATTTTTAATATATTTCATCTAGATTTTAAAATATTTTCGATATAAATTATAAGAAATGAAGGAAATAGTGACAAAATTTTAAAACTAAATGAATTAACTTGAATTATTCAGGGAGTAAAATATAAATTTTTGAGAAACTAAGTGGAAGAACAGTTAAAAAAATTAAAACTATTCTTTTGTAATTAAGCCACATAAAAAATTTGGTACCGCAATTGAAATACGGAAAAAGTTTAGGGACCATTGTGAATATTTCTTGACCTAAGACAAAAATCGTTAAAAATAATAATTAATGAATAATTGACGCGTCCTCTGAGAGTGTATGGGGGATCGAACGTGCGAGTCGATTAGTAAAAAATTTCGCACGTTAGTGGAACAGTAAATATTTATTTATTTATTTACTTATT
>CM055072.1:3617855-3620355 GCA_029204045.2 Tillandsia leiboldiana
TTGCGGTGAGTCATTTTCCTTTTTGATTCCCTTTGTGATTTATTGGAATTGGACTCCCGACTAAGATGAACTTTACATGTACATATTTTGGATAAGCATCTTCAAAGCAGGTTATTAATAGATTGTAGGACTTAAAAGATAGTTTTTGTGGCTTTGTGGATGCTCCTATGTTAGGGAAGGACTAGAAACCAAATTTGGATAGTACATTGAGGTATAAATATCAGATTTTATATCTTTTCCTCACTTTATCGATTGTTGGAATTTTCCCTGCGCTAAGGATGAAGTTTTGCATTTGCGCTTAATAATCGGAAAGTTTTTGGCAGCTTTTTGGTTTCGTTGGAACATGGGAGCCTGAGGAACGTGCACGCCAAGTTTAGGCTCTATAGGATTTCGGATCGCTATGTTTCCAAGTGGTTTGGATTTCTTTTCAAAAGCGGTGGACTCCCCCCTCTATGTCTATTGTCAATATGTGCAGTTAGGCGCAGTATCTTGTGATATGATTATCTGCTGAACTTGTTGGTTGTTTGGAGATATGTGTTGGTAAGACCTCAACCCAAGATGTTTTTGGATACACATGTTTTCTGTAAACTGATATTTTCTCTCCGAACTTCAAAGGGTCGTCGGAACCTGTTTTGTTTGATTAAGATGAAGACACTAGCCTTTTGGGGTTTGGAAATAAAACTTCTTTTAATTGATTTCCTAGAAACTAAAAATTACTAAATAGGTTTTCTCAAATCAAGATGGTTTTCCAACAAAATAGCTATCTTTTCTCCTCACCAAAGGGGGTTCTAGTGAAAATAATTTTTTGGAATAATGTCATCTTTCATATAAACCTCTCATTTGAAGAGGGTTCGAGCGATCTGGGTTCGATGGACTTCACCTCTATTCGTGCCTGCGGGGCCGAATTGGATCATAGTATATAGCATTTTTGGGAACTTTGACTAGCCCCTCTATCATATGCTGCATGTTGAACCTTGAACCCTAGAAAACTCTTAACAATGGTATAATATATACACATATTCGAGACTCATTAGTTTGTTGCATCCCCCTTGTCTGTGTTGTTATCCTCGCCCCGGGGAGTGGGCTGAGTGAGTGTTATGTAGTAGGGTGGGATGCATGTTAGAGTCTTGGAGTTGTGGTATGGGTGTTCTGTTTTGGGAGCCGTTTGGGTTTGACGGTTGTCACCGGCTGTTGAGTACCTCTAGCCAGGGTTTGTAGTGTTGTGAGTTGTGTGTTGTCGATCTGGTTGATCGTAGGATTTGAATTATAGCAGGCATAGCCATATTGAGCTCGACAGAGATGCACTGATTTTCCTCGTGAGGTCGCTCCCCCTCGAGTGCCGCTCCGGAGTTGGGCCTGTTACTTGTGTTCCCCCGGTGTCGATGCAGTCTAAGTAGACGCCCTACGTAATCCCGTCTTTGCTGGATGTGTGGTAGTAGGTGGGTGTAGGTTCGACTGGATCCTATGTGGCAGTCGTGTAATTGGATTTATTAGCACCTCGAGAGCGTAGTTGTTGTTGTATCCCCCACCCTTCATTGAGCATTGTAGAAAGAGGTATGGTAACTATAGATTTATTTCCAGGTTTTATACCTTGTTCATACCTGTCAGTTTTATCTTGCCTCTAGTAGACTTAGCGGGTTAGACTATTGGTCTTGGTGATGGTACCCGCTAAGTACTACTAAATTGATGTAGTCTCATACCCGCTGTGGTGACTTTTTTCTTTTTACAGAGATTTCCCTTCTGTCCCTGCACCGCTGGGTTGTCGATTGAGGTGAGGGAGTCGCAAGCTAGATCCCTACCCGTGCTGTACTTGGTGAGATAGATGCACCTCCCCTGATAGTGGGTTTTTCATGTACTGTATCTGACTGTATTATTTTTAGTTCCCTCTTTTGTGAACTGACTGATGTTGTATACGAGGTATTTTGGGATGTATACAGTGGTACAATGGATTTTGAGGCTTTATTTTAGCAGTTTTATTACAGCTTTGATATCTGTTAGTTGTAGACTTTATATTTTGCAGGTTGACACTTCGCTTATATGCGGTTTTCCTGTATAGGTGGCGGATCTGTTAGCGGGTCCGGGTCGCAGTTTCGACCTCGGGGCGTGACAATTAAGGAACCAATTACAATTAAGCCTACTTCTAGGAAATGCGGTAAAGGTTATCTAGGAAAGTAGTAAATGCAGATATGAAAGATATGAAAAAACATGGGTGGTCACTGGCTTACGAGATTGCAGGACCTATTTTTCTTCGATGGTTCGCTTATTTATACATTTACGAATCATGTGTATAATCGCCAATTTTAGAAATCGACATGATCTAAGGGGAATTATTGTAAATTCTTCAACTACTTCCTTTTGAGTCGATTCTCCTCAGTAGGATAGTAGACGTTTTCTATCTAGATTCATCCCCTAATCGACGCGCCGAAGCGTGATCTTCGGCGTTTGCCATTTCGGTGCCTATTATGAGATTCGCGCCCAAATCTCGTACTCTTTCCTTCCA
>CM055072.1:3622855-3702855 GCA_029204045.2 Tillandsia leiboldiana
TATATATATATATAATTAGGCTAGAATACTATCGATAGCACCAAGCCATTGGTGCTATCAAGTTTTTAGCCGTTGGATGAAAAAATATGTGGTTGGGATTATAGTGGGCCCCTAGGGTTTACTAGGTGGTTGGTTGAATAGTAAAAATCTTATGGGACTACTATAATTCCAACCGCATATCTTTTCATCCAACGGCTGAAAACTTGATAGCACCAATTGTTTGATGCCATCGATAGTATTCTAGCCGGACTATATATATATATATATATATATATATATATATATATATATATATATATATATATATATATATATATATATAAAAGGAGAAGTGATAGGTGTATACTCCAAATGGGGTATATGTGGTGACCCAGATCTCCGCAGGGCTTCTACAGTGCGATTAGCAGCTTCTGGAGGCCTATGTGGCATGTCGGCGGTGTTTCTGCACCAATTTGGACTCAAGTGATGGACTTCGGGTGTATACTGGATCACGTGAGTGATCGGAGGACCCCGTCGGATGTCTTGATGTGGTTTCGCGCGAAATGGTTATTAAAATTGGACTCAGCGCGAAATTTGAGTAAAGAACACTTCTCCGGGAATTTTCGGCAAATTTTAGAAGAGGAATTTGGCAAATTGGACTTCGGATTTGGATTCAGCGCAGCGAAAACGGTCAAGATGGACTATTACTTGTATTTTTCGGAGTCCGGATGCGAAAACACGCATTTCGAGGATTTTGGTACTGTTCCGGCCGCCGGAGGGGCGCCGGCGGCGGCGGCGGGCGGCGGAGCGCGGCGGTTGGCGGCGGCGGAGGCGCGCGGTCCACCGCGGGGGTCGTGCACCGGGCGGAGGACGCGTGGCGCCTTCTGGTTGGCCGGCTCAGCGGGCGCGGTCCACGGAAGAGGCGCGGGTGCACGGTGGACCGGGTGCGGACACGTGGCCGAGCGTGGTTGGCGGGTCCTGGTGCGCGCGGTCCACACGGCAGCGGCGGCTGCCTCGGGATGCGTGCCCGACACGGTGCCGCGGGCGGTGCGGCCGCGCACGTGGGCGCGGCGTGGGCGCTGCCGGGCGACGTGGGGGGGCGCCACGTGGCGCCCCGTGGTTGGTCGGGCGCAGCCGCGCACGTCCGCGTGTCGGGACACGTGGCGTCGCGCGGTTCGCGGGCGCGCGTGCGCCGGGCGCGGGGAGCAGTGCGGGGCCACGTGGCGCTCCCTCGTTGATTCGGGCGCGCACAGTGTCGGGCCGGGCCCAACACTGTAGCCGCCCGAAACCTGCGGGCGCCCGGAACTTGGGCCAAAAGTCCAAAGTGTTGGACTTTCGGGCTGAGCCTATAAATAGGCGGTTGGCTGGGGCTTTTTGCCCCCTTTCCCGAGCTCCCTTCCCCTTGCACCCTTTAGCAAAGTTGGAGATCTTCATCTTGCGCATCTTCTGGCAGAGGCCCGGATTTTTTGGAAGCCGCGGCGTCGACGACTTCGGCATCGGAGCGCAGTGTGGCGATCTTTCATCGGAGGCCCGTTATCGTCGCAGTTTGATCTGAGAGGTCTACAGAGCTAGTCCGTCAGTATTTTTGGACGGTTTCTACGGCGTTGGAATCACGAGAGGTACGTCTTCGACTTTCGTGTTGATCATCTTGCTGGATACAGAGTTTATGACACGGTTTTCGAGGCATTTCTAAGCCGCTGTTTTCTGGTGGAGTTTTTGGACAGCGGCCCCTTGCCGGAATTTTATCTCCGCACCCGAGTGTCGGATCGAGACGAGCCTATACACTTTTTGGATCTACTCGTCGCAAGGATTATCATTGTATTTTTCTGGGATTTTTCTGAGGCTTGCCCGAAGGTATACTATTCCCCTTTTTTCTGTGTTTGAGTTTACAGTTGTGTGGTTGTGAGTGTTTGCGCACCTGTACTGTGGAATTTGTAACTCGGCCTACGGGGCTCGGATTTGGGCGTGCAGGTACCCGTTTCGAAGGTCTCGACGAGACGCTCGCTGTGATATTTTTATTGGAATTTTTGGAGTTCGTTTTACAGGTGAAAATTTCGTATTAAGGGGACTGTTCCCAGCAGATTTGTGATGCTTGGATTTTATGGAATTAAGTGTAACTTTGGGTTGTGTTTTTGTACCTAGGAGGTATTGATCACTGTTCCTGTATCGTTGGATTGGTGGGTATGTAGAGATATCTGTTTCTGGACTGTCTCAGCTGTGCGACTCCGGACAGTTAGCATTTTCAGGTGGGTGGCCTTGTCTCCAAGATTGATGGACTGTGCTTTAAATCTGCTATAGTAGGACTATGCATGATAGTGAAATGCTTGTGCAGCATGTTAGAATGTAGGAATTGCTATTCCTTGTATTATCTGATGGTATTGTCATCTCCTTGCTTTCTACCATCTGTAAATTATAGTTATTGGAACTTGACCTAGCACCCCGTCATATGTTGCATGTGTAACCAGACTAGTAGAAAACCCTCACTTGGGCTAGGGTTATTTCTGCTTTAGACATCCACACTTCTACTTTCCTGGACATAGTGTTCTTCCTCGCCCGGGTAGTGGGCCGAGTGGTCAGGAGTTATCTTTTAGTGTGGGTTGCATGTTACACTCGTGCTTGGGAGCAGAGTGGAGTCTGGTAGATGTAGTTGGTTGTTCATTTGTAGCGGGAGCTGTTTGGGTAGACGGCGGTCCCGAGATGTTTTATTTTTCTTGTTTTATCTGTCGCCGCTGTGTTAGTGGCAGCGGTAGATCAGTGTTAGCAGGACCTTAAACCCTGAACCTTTTTGGACACACATATGATTTTTGTCAACCAAATATTTTCTTCCAAGCATCGTAGGGTCGCCTGAGTCTGTTCCTGTTTGATTGGACGAAGGCATTAGCTCTTCGAGGCTTAGATGTAAAACTTGGTTTCAACTGTTTTCCTAAAAAGAACTAAAAATCATTAAATATGGATTTCTTACAGATCAGATGGCTTCAGTAAGAAATGTCACAGTTTTTCCTATAAATTAACCACCGAGATGATTCGAGTGGTCTGGGTTCTAAGGTCTGCCTTTTCTTGGGACGAGAACAACGAGAGGCTATGCCTAGAGCCTGTTCTTGTTTGATTTGGGTTGTAGGTTCTAGTCTTTCGGTGTTCCCGGACCCTTCATTGGGTTAGTGGTTGAGATGTTCGGCCTGTTTGGCCTGTTGAGTCAGCTGTTCGCAGTGGATGCGATGTCGGCCTGTTGAGGCAGTTGTTCGCAGTAGATGCGACGTTTGGCCTGTGTGGCCTGTTGAGACAGTTTCTCGCAGTGGATGCGACTTGGTGCCATGAGTTGGCAGAGTGTGATCTAGAGGTTGTTTCTCTGATTTAGTGGTGGAGGTGGTTCTCCCACTTAGCCTTGAGGATCTTGGGGTTCTGGCAGATCGAGTCGTGGAGGTTTCCCGACTCAGCCATGGTCGTGCATTTATCAGATTGAGTCGTTGAGGGTTCTCCGACATAGCTGTGAGAGTGTGTTGGGCTATTCCTGTTCGAGTCGAGGTTCTTTTTCCAACTGAGTTGTGCTTTGAGCTTGGAGTTACCGATCTGTTTGATCGTGGATCATAGCCTGCATGAGCCACATTTGAGCTTGACAGAGATACTTTACAGAGATACTTGAGATGGGTTACTTTTTACTCGAGCGGGTCGCTCCCCTCGAGTGCCACTCCGGAGTAGGCGAGACCGGGTTGTTATACCGGCGTGAGATTGAGCTTTTCTATCGCGACTTGTCGTTGCATTTGTCCCTCTGGCTGTGCTGGTGTTGGCAGTCATGGACGCCCTACGTAAGTCCGCTCCTCCGGGACGTAACGGCAGTAGATCCTACGTAAGTCCGCTCCTCCGGGACGTAACGGCAGTAGATCCTACGTAAGTCCGCTCCTCAGGGACGTAACGGCAGTAGGTTGGCGCAGGCTTGACTGGACCCGAGGAGGCAGTCAGTTCAGATTGAGTGATCAGAGATGAGAGTTAGTTGTGGCATCATGTTCTTTCTGTCCCACTCTTTGAGCATCTAGATAGAGGCATAGTAGCTGTAGAGTTTACTTTTCCCAGCTTTCCTTACAGCACTGCTTTTGTTACTTTATGCCTCTAGTGGACTTAGTGGGCAGACCGTCGGGCTTGTTGGCGGCACCCACTGAGAACTACTTGGGACGTAGTTCTCACACCCGTCGTGGTGTCTTTTCCCACAGGAACTTCTACTCCAGTTCCTGTTGTTCCTGTTGCTGATCCTTCTGACCGAGGCGAGGGAGTCGCGAGCTAGTTCCCTACCCGTCGTTGGAGTGTAGCGGTACCCCTTCAGAGGAGAGCTTCAGTAGATTAGTTATTTTATTTTCCTCCTTTGAGAGACTGTTGTAGTGAGGATTGTTATGTATTGAGAGCCTGTACACTGATGTATTTATTGGAGATACCTCCCGGTTGAGTTCTGAGTTTGTATATGAGGATTCTGCATGATTATCATTTTTGGGAGACGGACATTGTTGTGTTATTTCCAGTTGTGCAGTGATTGATTTAGTTATACAGCAGATTTTTATTTATAGCTCTGATATATGTTTAGCTGTAGTACTTTTCTTGCAGGTAGGACGCTTCACCTATGCGGGTTTGGCATAGGTGGCGGATCTGTTGGCGAGCCGGGTCGCAGTTTCGACCCCGGGGCGTGACAGTATACATCCTACGCCCACCCCATCTTGAGATGGATATTCATCCACTCGTCACATCGATGTGACGAGTGGAATTCACCAACCCCAGAATGGGGTGGGTGTAAGATGTACACCCCATTTTCCATCTAGCATTTTCCATATAAAAGATAAATATTTAAACATTTTAATAAATAAATAGAAATTTATTTTAGACAATATTAATTTAAAATATATAAATTATTAATAAAAATTTTATTACTTTTTATTTGCTCGAAAATTATAATAATATTTTAATAAAATTAATATTTTATATATAATAAATATATATTATTATATTAATAATATAATATTTTATTATTGATATTTATGTCCTGTTTTATATCTCGTGTATATGTATGTAACTTCTCAATTTCAACAAACAAAAGAGGCTAAAAAATATATAAAAAAGTTATTATAAAAATTCGTCTTTTCACTTTCACTCTTGATTTTTAAAAATTTATATATTTTTTTTCTTAAAATTTTAAAAAATATTTTCAGAGAATTACTGTGCTAATGGAGATGATGAAATGACCAAATTACTCTTATTTATTCTATAATGAAAAAATAAATTTTTAATATATTTATATAATTTTAAAAATATTTTCGATATAAATTATAAGAAATGAAGGAAATAGTGACAAAATTTTAAAACTAAATGCATTAACTTGAATTATTCAGGGAGTAAAATATAAATTTTTGAAAATAAGGAAGAAAAGTTAAAAAAATATTTATAAAATAATTTTTTGTAATTAAGCCAATAAAAAATTGGTACCGCAATGAAAACGGAAAAAGGTTTAGGGACCATTGTGAATTAGTTTCTTGACCTAAGACAAAAACGTTAAAAATAATAATAATAATAATTGACGAGTCCTCTGAGATGTATGGGACCCACGTGCGAGCGATTAGTAAACAATTTCGCACGTGTGAACAGTAAATATTTTATTTATTTATTTACTTATTTAATTACTCTTCTACATCTGGGACCCGTACAAAAAAGCACGTTGATTCTTCCAACCTGGAATATTCTGGTAAGGTCTATTTTAATTTGGGAAATGTATTTGTTGGTGATGACGTCACTTTTTCTTTCACCTACTTTTTTGTTTTTTGTTTTTTTTTTTTTTTTTTGGTAGGTAATAAAAGTGATAGATGGGAAACATGAATTGGAATTCAAACCGAAAAAAAAAAAACAAAATATAAATACAAATTAAAATTATTGAATCGGATTTAGAGTTTGTTTGTTTGTTTATAATTAATAAAATTATTTTAAAATTATTTTTTATTCGATAAAAGGTTTATATGCATAAGTGAAAATGAATTCACAGTCAAATTTTGTAATGATCCGGCTCGCATAAATTTATTATTAGTGTCCATCTCTCTTATATACTCAATCATAATTTTATTTTCATCTGATGTGAAATTTTTTCATTCGATGTGAAATTATTAGGATGCCATAAATTTGAATTCAAAAAAAAAAATGTGAATATATTTTTTTAAAAAAATCTGACTATATTCGAGTGTGTTTACTCTTAAGATATGAGATGATTATTAATATATATTGTAGGAAAAAAAAAAGTAACTTTCTATATTGTTTTTCATTTATTTACTATAAATTTTATGATAAAATTATATTTATAATTATTGTAATATTAAATTTTATTGAATAAAATATAAATATATGAAATTTAAACACAAATGTGAATTCTTAATTGTATTGTTGCGTGGTATTCGTACTAATTTTAGTTTATATTTTTATATACATATTAATATGTATTATTATTTGAATAATATTCGAATATAAATCCGATTCATATTTAAATCTGAATTCGTTTTAGACGAATATAATAACAAAAATTTAGCATCCAACACATATCAACATCCGAACTCACATTCGAAGAAAAATTCGCTCGTATTGGATCGTTTTCACCCTTACACATATAAGGAGGTAAAAAAATATTATGGTAGTTAACTTATTATTATTATGGCTAAATTATAGAAAATCTCTTATAATATATCATTTTTTTACTTTGTCCTTGTCTTTAAAAAGCCTATATTTTGTCCCCTCGTAATTACGTAATTATTTTTAGGGGACAATGGGTTAACAAAATAGGCAAAATGATGATAATGCCCTTCTTATTCCTGTGCTTTACAATGACGGCAGAGCAGAGCCCTAGCGTTGCTCCCATCCGACTCCACCGCCGCCCCCGCCCCCGCCCCATCCCCGCCGAGAAACTCTCCTCCTCCTCCCTACCCTGTCGTCGTCGTCGTCGTCGTCTCCCCCGCCGTCGGAGAGGTCAGGGTGCCCAGGGAGCCGCGTCCCCGCGCAGCGCGTGAAGCCTATGGGGGCCCGCCACGTGGCGGCCCCCCTCACCCCGCGCTGACCCGTGCCAGAGGAGATGCGGGTCCCCACGCGCTGACCTGCGCCAGCACGCGGCGCGCGCTTCCCTGCGCGCGCATGCTGCGCGCAGTGGTGCGGCGAGTGGGGCGCCGCCACATGGCGCCCCACCAGTCTCGGGCCGCACCTGACCTGGAGCGCCGTCGCCGTGGAGGGCCCATGCGGCGACTGCGCCGACGATCGCCGAGGGCTCCCGATAACGGCGACGGCGGGATCCCTCACGGAGCGACGGAGCTCGGCCTCGGAGCGATCAGGAGAAGAAGAGGTTGAAGGTATTTTCGGTATATTACCTAAGAAGTTGACGGCTCACTAACGGAATGCTGACGGCAGGGGTGTAAATATACAATTCCATAATTACGAGAGACAAAATGTAGGCTTTTTAAAGACAGAGGGTAAAGTAAAAAAATAATATATTATGAAAAAAATTTCTGTAATTTAGCCTATTATTATTTTTTATTTTTATGTTCTTGCGTTTGATGTTCGCTGAGTTAGGACCAAATAACTGTACTTTTAGTAAAACAAATAGGCTCTCAACACATCATATAGAGATAAGGAGAACAATAATATTAGACCATATTTATCGAAATATTGATCTTATAAGAAATAATTTAGAACTAGTCTTAATCAGTTTAAACTATGGGTATATATAAGTGTACACCCCATAAGGAGTGTACATCCTACACCCTACCCTATTCTAGGATGAAGTGAATTTCACCCGTCACTCGAGAATATCCACTCTAGAATGGAGTGGGGTGTAGGATGTACACCCCTTATGGAGGTGTACACCTAGTATCACCTTTAAACTATTTGCCTTAGATTGAGGTTTGGATATTGAATTTTTTTGTGAATTTGAATTTGGATGCATTTCTCTTTGTTAGGTGGTTGATTTGGGTTATCTGAATTAATTTGATTTTGATACTCAACATGACATCTAAACATAATGCTACTCTTTTTTTTTTTCTTTTTTTCCTTTTTTTTTTTTTTTTTTTTTTTTTTTTGTTTTCTTTAGTTTTCTCAAGTTCTTTTCTTTCATTTTTTTTTTCTTGATCTTTATGAACTTTATATAGAAATAGGGCAATTTTAAACGTACTCCTCAAAATTTTAAAAATATCACAACTACTAATTATCTTTCAAAGTTAAAATATATAAATTATATCGTAAATATTTTTTTTCGTCACATTACCACTTCGTTATCGGTCAACAATATTTAGTCTTATATGATGGCTCATACGAATCACATGAGATTTCTCCGGTCTATTTCAGTTAAAGCGCAAGAAAATGATGTTTTGTACTCAACTTTAAAAATTAAATAATTTTAGCCAAACAAATTAAAAATATTAATAAATACCATCAATTTTAATAATTTTTATTATTTTTAAGAAATAAAATTAGAGTGGTTAATGGGCAAGCAAAATTTATAGCTTAACTATGTTAAATATATCAAATAAAAGCATAAAAAAATAACATTAAAAGGTAAAGTTGAGTGGCCTACTCCAAGATGGCCTAGTACAGTTGCAAGGAATAGGACATCAATATTGCCATCATCTTAAATAATTTTTATTATTATTTTTTACCAAAAAAAAAAAATAGACCAATTAATGGCCAAACAAAATTTCTAACTTAACTAATCTAAAAAAATCAAATAAAAATAAAAATTAAAAATTTGTCAATATGAAAAGGTACAGGTGATGGTCCATTTCAAAATGCCAAAATTTCCGTACCAATTTTATAAATTTATGTCACTCAACCTGCTAGCAATAATAACTCGTTGAATTCAGTCCAAAATGCTTAAGTCCAGTTATTATTATTAGCGTGTATGGTCTCAAATATTCAATCAAAATTTTTTTCTTATCCGATGTGAGATTATTGAAATGTTACAAACTTTCTCTATTTGAATCCTGACGTTCTCGTCGGGTCCAAATCAGATCACAAACACAGAACATATCATGCGACGGGTCCAAATGAGATCACAAACACAGAAAGTAGCAGAATTACCAGACGATGTGAGATTCTAGAGATAGCTCATGTGGATTCAAGAGGTGGCTTCCACCAAACCCATAGTGTAGCACTTTGTTCCGTATAGCACTTAGCTCTCACACTTCCGACCGGTAACCTGTCTCTGATACTGTTTGTGACGATCCGATCTGCTAATAATAATAACTCGTTGGGCACAAAACACAACTCAAAATATTTAAGCTCAGTTATTATTATTAGCGTATACGGTCTCAAATATCCAATAAAAACTATTTTTTCATCCGATATAAAATGATTAGTGTCTTACAATATATCAATATCAAAATTAGCTAATAAAATAACATCACCGATTTCAAAAGTACGTAAGTGCGTCGACAAATTAACTACATCAGCTGTAGAAATTGAGTCCCATTGATACAGCCACAAAATACGACCCAATTCAATTGATCGATTTGAAGCGACGTGAAAAGTACTTAACTCCAAACATCATCATATAGAAAAAACTGCATTAGTAAAAGACATTTTAACCAAATTTAAATTCTCTATTATAATTTAGAGGAACCTAATCATTGATACCAGGATTACAAATATTAGTTTAAATAAGTTAATTTTATTAGTTTAATATTTCGTGCTCTTGACAATTTTTTTTTTTTTTTTTTTAAACTATAGCAGGTACATCTAAAATTACAATAATTTAATTATGAATATACAAAATTTTAAAACTACAAGTTTTCTGATTTTGAATGCATTAATTATAAATGTGATGACTTGTTTGGAACATAACTATGCTAACACTCATATTTCCAAGTATTCGTCTTTGATATTAATATTTACGATCGGATCAACTAACAATAATAATTTATTAGATCCAAACCGCTGGCTTAAAATACTTAAGCTCAGTTGTTTCAACAAAGGTATGTGATCTCATATATTTTCAATAAATTTTTTTTTTTCAATCCGATATAAAATTATTAGAACTTTATAAATAAACTAGAAAGAGCTGAGTGAACATTTGAATCTACGATCAATACTAGCTATGAAATCAAATTTCATAATTTTCTAATATTATTTACAGAACGATCAAAACATATTAGAATTGATAATTTTAATAGTCGATACGAATCGTTTGTTAGTTTAGGAGTGCGAGCAATCCAAATATGTGAAAATTTTGATCAAAAATATTTCTCACTATCCAAACTGAGATCAAAACTAACAAGTCCTACGACAACCGAAGTCTTCAATTAAGAGAAAAAAAGCCAACTTGCCTAAACCATTGATAAGATGTTGGAAAACGAAAACGAAGCAGATGAATGTTTGAAACTCCAAATGTCGAACAGCTCGATGAACCTTTGATCGGAAATCCGTGCTTTCGCTGCAGCGAAACGCCGGTACTCGTCGAATATTGAGGAGAGGCACCACCTTTGTAGCTTTCGTAGGCATCCGACCAAACAACCGGTTCGATGCTGCACAAGTAAATGTTTCGAATATCAGAGCAATATCTACATATATAACCAACGTGGGATAGCCCGATTCCACTTTACCACCCAGCCTTGTAGATTGTTGTAACACCCTCAGATGGAAAAAGAGTTCTGATTAGATATATGAGACCATACACGCTAGTAATAATAACTGAGCTTAAGTATTTTGGACTGTGGTTTGAGCCCAACGAGTTATTATTGCTAGCGGGTCGGATCGTTACAAATGGTATCAGAGACGAATACTAGCCGAAAATGTGAGAGCTAAGTGCTATGCGGAGCAAAGTGCTACACCATGGGTTTGGTGGGAGCCACCTCTTGAATCCACAAGAGCGACCTCTAGAATCTCATATTGCCTGGTAATTCTAATCTGTTTTGTATTTGTGATCTGGTTTGGACCCGACGAGGACGTCAGGATCTAAACGGGAGAAATTTGTAACACCCCAATAGCCCCACATCGGATGAAAAAAGAGTTATGATTAGATATATAAGACCATACACGCTAGTAATAATAATTAGACTTAAACATTTTGAACTGTGGTTTAGGAACAACGAGTTATTATTGCTAGCGGGTCAGGTCGTCACAATTGTACAGATCAATTTGCCGTGAAAAATAAAGCGTTGTAAATAAGAACGTAGTTTCGTAATCTTATTAATTGTTGTAATAGATAACTGCTTAGTGAGCCACATGATAGCTCCGTGCCTAGTTTTAGCAGGCACATTATCGCAGGTAGGTTCTAAGAGGCAAATGGAACAACAAAAAAAGAGTGGTAAAGCGCGACACTTTGAATAACTGGGTGGAAAAGTGGAAACCGATGATTCTTAGGATTCCCCTACACACAAACATACACTACATACAGAGAGAGAGAGAGAAAGAGTAACAGAAGTTTTGAATCTGGTTCTGTACCTTTCCTCGTTTGCAATGAATAAGAATTGGATGATTTCTGACATCTGCAGCACAGAAATTTTTTTTTTTGACTCAATAAATAATAAGGGATTCAATCAAGAAGAAGAACACCAAGCAAGGAGAGAAAGAAGAAAAAAGATTATTAAAAAAAAAAAAAAAAAAACAGTGCACGCTTCATACCGAGAACAACTTTGAGAGCTTCGCGGATTGTATCTTCTGGAATGTTGACAAAAGGTTCCTGCAGATGGCAGAAAAGAGTGAAATAAATACTTAAATTCTCTATAAGCAAATGAACAGAAAAGAGTTAGGTGATAGTTTGAGTCACTTTGAACATTAATTGGTTCCTAATTGAGTTTAATCAAGTCATTAATGAAATCCTAGAAAATTAATCATACAGAAAACTCCCGCATTAAGTAATGCAAATTTGTTTCTCTTCTAAATATGGGGACAGATGTACAGCAGAAAAACAACTGCATTAAATAAACTCATCACATCTACAGAAACCTTAGTTTACTCCGGATTATTATCATAGAACAGCAAATTGGCATCCAAAGAGCATCAAATTCTCATCTATGATGATATACGACAGTTTTTATCCATATCGCTACATCTGCAATTGCAGAATGAATGGTTTTAGTGATGATTGGGGTGTGTCAAAACATTTGGACAACAAGAAACAGTACTTGATTAGAACCTAGGGAATATTAATGAAGGGTCTGCCTATTTAATTCTATCAATACGTAGCCGAGGACATTACTCAAACTAATATTGGTAATGAATCTTGTGACAAAGTTGGTAAAAAAATGGTTACCCTTCCTAATCAATACGCTAGTGCACAGGATGTGGAGCAAGGGAGCGATAATTGATTGTGATTTTTTGGTTTGGACTACATAAATTTTCTGCGACTAATCAAGATGCTATTTTGTTCAGTATAAGCTGTAGTGAGCTTTAGCCTGTTTGTTTGGATAGTTTCATAGAAGAAAAACAAGAAGAACAAGAAGAAGAATACGAAGACGAAGAACCACAAGAAAATACACGTAATTTCTATGGTAGGTGCATGATAATCACAAGTTTCTCATGTCTTAAGCACATGAAAACCTCATTCTCTTCTTTTCTTCTTTTTTTTTTTTCATTTTTTCCCTTCATGCCTAGTAGAAGACAAGCAACTAAAAGAACGGTTGCACAAAAGCATTTCATTGACTACTCCAAATAGAGAATAGAAACACACAAAACAAAGTCTTCGACGAGAAAGATGAGACGTCGGAGAATAGGAAAAGAAGTAGACAGAGACTGAGAAATGGGGAGAATTTTTCTTTCCGTAGTTATAAAGAGGCATAAGCTAATGTAGAATAAACTAACATGAACATTTTGAAACCTCTTTGTTTAACACAAAATATTAAATATCATTCTCTAGCCGCTTAAGGTTTTAAAGACAAATTGTTATTTGCATGGTATCAGCACGGAGGTGGTAAGTACAAGTCTTTCTAGGTTCTTAGTTTCGTTTAATTTCCTCCCATTTAATTCAAATCCACATCTTAGTATATCAAAATATATTGAGCCTAGAAGTGAACGAAGTGTCAAAATACAAATTATATGGTTTATAGAAGCTTAACCTTTTAGAAACAAACATTGATAATTAAAATCAAAGTGTAGGCATAAGAATTCAGCCTTTCCTTCCTTTTTTTGTTTTTTTACCTTGCAGCCATCAATGCCAAATTGGAAGAGCCTGATCCCATTGGTGTGAAGGAACTCCATGTTGGCCTCCGGGTAGGGTTCTGGGCAAAGGCACCTGCGGTGAATCAAAACCATCATCATCCACCAAATCAATGCAAAGCCTGTAACTAGGGTTTGTTTGGCCTACTACTGCTTTCGCTTTCAGCTGCAGTTACCCATAACAGAATGCTTGATTGACAACAACAAAAAAAAAAAAAAAAAGAATTTCAGCTATAGGAACAGTATTATGATTTTGAGTCTGAAATCAAAAGCCCAATTTGGAGCTTCTTATTCTTATTCCACTATAAATAGAAGCTGCTGTGAAGAATTCAATATATTGTTTTTTTCTAACACACCTGTCAGATCGTACTTCATCAAATAACACTACACTCTATAGCAGGGACTACATCCTATAAAAGGGCAAAATACGCCTTTAGGTTGTTTCTACTTTTTCTTTCAACTGAAATTATTGATTAAAGAGCATTAAAATACTAGAAAAATCAAAGCTTTTGCAGTTATGGAAAACTGAAATATAATTTGGAAGCCCAAAATCAGAAGTCCAATTTGGAGCTTTAGATGCTAGTGCAAATAAAAGTAGTCGTGGAGAATATACTATATTTCTTTTTCTAATAGCACTAATAATAAAATGCTTCATCAAACAACACTACACTTTATATCAGAGCCAAGCAAGCCCTTGCCCTCATGCTTCTACTTTCCACTAAAATTATCCAAAATATAGCATAAATGAACTTCTGATCCTCAAATGCAGAAGCATTAATACGAAGCTTCAGATTATACTAAAAATGCCAAAGCTCCATCTGACTCTATAATATATAAGAGACTCTGTCTCACGTCGTGCTGTTTGATGAAGTGCTATTTGATGAAGTACAAAAGTACCATCAAATATATTCCTGAAGCTTCTAATTATACTGAAAAAGCTGAAGCACCATCTGACTACAGTTTTTATAGGGGGTGTACATCTTTACACTCTTAATCCAAGGGCTAATAAACTCCTTTGGGCCATGTTAGAATAAGTTATTCTTAAATAATTATTCGACATGAAGTTTTTCTTGTGTGATTAGAGATAAAAAGTTTAATTTTTTGCTCCTTAAAAGATTATGTCATCTATGATTTGGCGGGATAATATATCCCACCTCCAATGTGATTTATCTTATTCCAAAATAATTGACTAGAACATTTCTTTCCTACCAAATACTGCAACTTCTTGAGTAAATCAAATGTATATTTAGAATGAGACATTGATAAGATATTCATGCATTCAAATAGAAACTTCTAAGATTTTAATAAAGAAAAAAAAAAAAAAATTGATAAGACAAGTCGGCTTATGGAGAATATATGATAAATATATGATAGTCGAGATCAAAATTTCTATTCTTATGAAGGTATGAAGGTTGATTTTCAATCGAACTGCAGTTACATCAATCGATTGATTGGGGATTTGAGAGGAGGGAGAAATGGGAGTGGAGTTCTACGAACAAGACGGAGCGGAGGCTGAGGGTGCGCAGGAATCCGAAATTGGCGGCGTCGGGGAAGCCGGAGCGGAAGACGCCGTGGTCGACCATCGCGAAGTTGAGCGGCGGCGCCACCACCCACACCTCCTCCTCCTCCTCCTCCTCCGCCGCCGCCGCCGCCGCCGCCGCCTCTCTCTTCTCCTCCTCCGTCTCGACATCGCCATTTGGGGCGGCGGCGTAGAACGGAGAAAACGACGGCGACATCGGAGACGAAGCTTCCTCCTCTACCTCCTCCTCCTCTTCTTCTTCCTCGGATTCAAATTGTGGTCGCAATGGGGATTGATGGGTGATCTCCAGCTTCATTCGTAGGTCGTAGAGTTTGTACTTTGTAAGCGGAGGAGGCGATGAAGGAGTATATTCTCTGCTTATTCCGTTTTTTGTAATTTATTTTAAGACTAAAATATTGAAAAATTTCAGCCTACTTCGAATAAAAAGTTCACAGATTTTACAATTTTGTAAAAAAAAAAAAGAAAAAAATTGCTATTTTAAATTTTGCATATTTAATTTAAATTTTTAAAAAGCTGGTCAAAATATATATTTTTTTGTTTCTTCATATTTTTTTTTCCATTTTTTTATCTCTATTTCGTCTTTCTCTTCTCCTCCCCCTCTCTAACATTTATGTCGCGCTCCAATATCTTATGTCGACTATACTTTCGCAAACGCCCGTTGAGATCTGATACTGATATAGATCGCGAAAGTGAGTTTGTGGCGAAGCACATGGCCGTGGATGGCGATGGCGATGGCGATGCCGACGTGAGCACTGAAGGATATAAGGACGATAGGCTGGGAGAGCTCTTCCGGCGAGAATGGTGACTACTGCAAAGGGTGAGAGGGCGATGGCAAAAGAAGATTTAGATGGTAGAAAAAAATAAAGAAAGAATAAAAAAAATAAAGAAAGGATACTTAGATACCTGTCCGATGAACTATATGAAACGTATAAGAAATGCCTTACTGCAATATTTTTTTTTCTTCTAAGAAGACTATTATATATCGTCACTACTACAGGAAAGGCAAAAAACTAGAGAAGAAAGAAGAAAAAAATGAGTTGAATCAGTTGCGGTGAGCCGAACCGATTTGAGAATAGCCGAATACTTTGTGGCGATGTGAGGACAATATTTCGGTTCGTGCAAATGCGATCGACTCATGCATAAGTCATTGAATCCTGTTGGTGATTGGACAGCTGCCGAAAACTGCACTGACACTTGGAATTGTTATTGTGAGGATAGCTGGGGTGACGTGCCGTGTACTCAACTCTGTCACGCCGCCTGCGCCACTCGGTTAGCCTGCCCAATCAGTTTTGTTCTCTTCGTACTCGATAAATCTGAGCCGAAGGTTTGGTTTGGTTGAGTGTTGGTGAGGCATCTGGGGTGTTCCTTTAACCTTATTGCTTTCCTTATCTGTTTACCTTATTCTATGTTTGACTTTGTAGATGCCTCCTGTAGATCAAGTGTAGAATATTCTTTCTCGGTGGTTGAACCCACTGAAAACATTAATTAGTTCTCACTCCCTGGGGTTTACTTTTTTCAGGTGTTGGATTAGTTTGTGAGGCATTCGATCGTGACAAAAACATGGTCGAGAAGCGGAGCTAGGAGTCTAGTTGGTCGTCCGGTGTACCCGTGTCGTTCGGTTGTTGTTTGTTGAGTCGAGGACTCAGTTGTTTGTTTCTTTTTATAACCGAACTAATAGATATAATAAAGTTATATTTGATCTTTTATCTCTTATACTCTAATATTGTGTATCCTTTTGCTTTCTTTTTATGAAGCGCGATTGGGATTGATCGTTCTATTCGGGTAAAGCGTGGCTTATCCATTCGGCGGGAAGTCTGTGCATGCTCTCGAACCGATCAATCGACGGTTTCGTGACGTGACAAACCCTAACCTTGACCACGAGCTCTCACGTATGTCGAAAGCTTGATTTGCCACTCCCATACGACTCCCGAAGTCAAACTCCGCCGAGGTGTCGAGTTTTAGGAAGACAGATGGAGAATCGAGAGGGAAAGGGAGAGGAAGAAAAGGTTCTTCCCTCATTCTCTCACTGTGCATGGTGTGTGTGTGTGTTGGGTGTGTGCATATAGAGAAAAGGGAGAAAAGGAGTCCCTCTTAAAGGCCCCTCCCTAGTGAAATTATAGAAATGCCTTATTGGGCATTTCTGTCGCCGAGGGTCCGGACCCTCCTCCAGGGTCCGGTCCCCGAACATCCTTCAGAGACTCCCCGCTGATGGTCCGGACTCTCCCACAGGGTCTTATAGTAGCCCCGATTCCCGTGTAGCTTCTCCCATGACCCATGATGTAGAACACCTATTGTTGGTGTGTCGGACTCGCAACGTGTCAAATGGACGCGTTGGACGGACTCTGTGAGGCTTCAGGATTGAGCCTGCCTTCCGGCTATTTTTGTCAGAATTTAGAAAGGGCTTTAAGCTAATCCGAGGTCATATTTGGATTCAGCGCGGAAAAACGTCGAAAATCGGCTATTTACTTGCCTTTTTCGGAGTCTGGATGCCCAAAAACGGACTCCCGGAAGTTTTCTGCCCATTTTGGTGTATGGGGGAAGCTGTGGACCAGCCTTGTGCCACGTGGCAGCCTCGGATTGCCCAGCGCATGCGGTGCGGTCCACAGAGAGTTGGCGCTGGTGCATGGACCGGGCGCGGGGGACACGTGGCAGCCCGTGATAGGCGGGCTCTCGCGACGCGGTCCACGGAAACGCGCCGGCTGGCGTATGGACCGGGGCGGGCCACGTGGCGGCCTCAGAGTGGCCGGCTCACGCACGTGCGGTCCACGCGCCAGGGGGAGCAGGCGGGGCAGGTGGGGCAGGTGACAGCCGATGTGGGGGCGCCACGTGGCGCCCTGCGATTGGCGGGCGCCACCGCCCCACGTTCGGCGGTCGGGGCCACGTGGCGCAAGCCTGCTGGCTCCGCACGCGCTATCCACCGTTTGGGACACGCGTCGGAGCCAGGAGGATTCGGGCGCTGATCGTGGGCCGGGCCGGGGCATCTTTTGGGCTCACTGTAGCAGCCCGAAAGTTTCGGGCGCCCGAAATCTGGGCCCAAAAGCCCAATAAGGGTGGATATTTGGACTTTTTTGTTGAGGGCCTATAAATAGGCCGAGTTCTTTGGCCTTTTACCCCGTTTTCCCGAGCTCTTTTGCCTTTGAGCTCTCAAGTGAGTTTGATCTTCATCTTATTTTGCATCTTACGAAGGAGTTTCGGAATTTTTGGAGGCCGTGGCATCGACTTCTTCGGCGAGTTAGCGCAGTGCGACGTTCTTTCGTTGGTGGCCCATTTCCATCGCGTTTCGGTCCACGAGGTCCACAGAGCTACTCCGATGGAATTTTTGGACGATTTTCATGGCGTAGGATTCACAAGAGGTAAATCTACGATTTTTGTATTTTTCACTTCTTCCATATTTGAGTTTTTTTAGGGGTTTCTGGTACATCTTTAAGCCCCTAGTTTGCTGGTGGTTTTTCCTGGACAGCAGCGCATTGTTGGATTTTTATCTCTGCACTCGAGCATCGGATTTCAACGAATAAGGACTCGATTGACATCTATACTTTGCAAGGATCGCCGTCGTATTTTTATTGGAATTTTTGAAATTTATCTCGCAGGTGATAATTAAGCTTATTTGGGACTGAATTTTCAGCAGATGGTACACTTGGAAATTTTGTGTTGATTGGAATGTTGGACTATTTTTTTGTACCCAGGAGGTGTTTTTGGACCCGTTGGCATTGTAGAACTCTGAGGATTGTCCCCGTGCAGTTTCAGCCTTTTTGGACTTTGGATCGATTTGCACTTCCAGGTGGGTTGCTTCGTCTTCAAAACCGGTGGACTGATAATTAATTCTATATTGTAGGAAACATGCATGATTGTGAGTGTATTAAGAAGCATGCTAGTAAGAGAGAATTGATTTTCCTTGTGTTGCTATGATGATCATATTGATTTATTATTTCCTAAATATGTTAAATTAAATGCTCTCTTTGGAACTTGACCTAGCACCCCGTCATATGCTACATGCTTAACCAGACTAGTAGAAAACTCCAACTTGGGCTAGGTTATTTATGTTTTAGACATTCCCACACTATTATCTATTATTTTACCTGGACTTAAAGTTTCCTCGCCCGGGTAGTGAGCCGAGTGGTCGGGTTGTTGTGGGATGCATGTTACACTCACGCGCGGGGACCGAGTGGAGTCTGGTAGCAGTGTTTAGATCAGTGTTTTATTTTGGGAGTTGTCTGAGTCGACGGTGGGTCCCGGCTGTGTGGTTTTTCAGCCTGTGAGTGAGAGTTGGTATTGTTGGTTACTGTCGATCTTGGTGATCGTGGATTTGGACTATAGCCTGCATGAGCCACATTTGAGCTCGACAGAGATGCGCGGATACTTTCCTCGGTGGGGTCGCGCCCCTTGAGTGCCACTTCGGAGTTGGGCTTGTTACTTGCTATCGCGACTTGTCGACGCAGTCTCTCTGGCTGGGCCAGTTTTGGCAGTCACGGACGCCCTACGTAAGTCCGGTCCTCCTTGGATGTAACGGCAGTAGGTAGGCGCAGGTTTGACTGGACCCTATGTGGCAGTCAGTGTAGATTGGGTGATTATATGTGAGAGATAGTAGATGCATCATGTTTCCATCTGTTCCACTCCTTGAGCATTTAGATAGAGGCATAGTAGCTGTAGAGTTATTTTTCAGCCTTTACTTTCAGTACTGCATTTGTTACTTTATGCCTCTAATAGACTTAGTGGGTAGACCGTCGGGCTTATTGGCGGTACCCACTGAGAACTACTGTGGGATGCAGTTCTCACACCCACCGTGGTGACTTTTTCCCTAGGAACCTCTACTCCAGTTCCTGCTGCTCCAGTTGCTGATCCTGCTGATCGAGGTAAGGGAGTCGCGAGCTAGATCCCTACCAGTCTTCTTCCAGTGAGAGTAGATGTACCATTTTTGTGATATACTAGTACTGTCAGTGATTTTGGGATGTATCATGTATATTTTTACTTTCGAGAGTTTTATTTTTGGAGTGACTTATGTATTGTGAGGTCCTGACATGTACTATTTGAGGAGTTGTATATATTTATTTCAGCAGTTTACTTTTCAGCTTTGATATCTGTATAGTGTAGTTGATCTTTTGCAGGTTAGTCGGTTCGTCTATACGGGGCTTCCCGTATGGACGGCGGATCTGTTGGCGAGCCCGGGTTGCAGTTTCGACGCCGGGGCGTGACAGTTTGGTTCTCGAAGGTTACCCCTTTAGGATTTTGAGGTCCGGACTCTGACCCCAAAGATCACCCCTTTAGGGTTTCGCAGAGAAGGTCTGGATCCTGCCCTCAAGGTCCTGTTCTCGCTGCCAAGGTCCGGTCATCACCATCAAGTTCCGGACCTTGAACACTTATCAGTCTAGATTTTTCTACGTTGAAACTTTTTCAAATTTTCTCATTGGGATTCCAACATTCTTCTAATTATTTTGAAACCTTTGAAACACAATTTGGACTTGTGCACAATCCTCTCTTGACTGTTTTTAATCTATTAAACATAATTTAATATTTCCTTAATTTTGTTTTCACATTAAACCTATGCCGAAAACACTTCAACTATCTTGAAACTTCACTAGGACTATAGAAATAATCTCTCAAGCCAATTTTTACTTCAGTGCCGCTAATTACAAAAGTTCGATTCATTACAAGTTTCTTAATAAGTGTTATACATCATGTATGGTTTAGTGTGCCATTTAGTGATCTACAAGTTGCACTTTGTTGCTGTATAATTTTATTTTATTTCATCATAAGAACTTACTATTAAATATTGTAGCATGACGATACATTTTATAAATCATATGATAACAAAATATTATCTTTTACCATTTTGTAATATATATTCTGTTTAATTAATAATAATTTTTACGGTAAAATAAAAATAAAATTACATAATAATAAAATATATATAATTTTATGAGTCCTGGAGAGTGAATTAAAAATGTGCACTAAACCGCATAGAGACATTGAACTTCACTTTTTATTAGTTGCGCTACTCAAAATTTTCTAAAAATTAATACAATTATACTATTTGGAAAAATCGGTGCTCGAACTTTGTTTTACAAAATGAGTTCGGGGCTTGAACCTCTTATATTATTGATAGCATTATGGGTAATATTCACTGTACTAGTTCGTCATAAAAATATATTATTAAATACTATTTTATAATGATATACTAGTGTAGTGACCTGCGCGATGTAGCGAATAAATATTATTATAGTTAAATTTATATCCAATTCATCGTAACAATATAAACAAATTATTTTAAGATTTCGGATAGATTAATTCAATACCAAATTATGGAATGAGATCACCCTACGACGAATTTGAGGCGCTCACCAGAATCTCGTCATTTTGGAAGAGGTTGGAGATGACCACCAAGAATTTGAAGGACCTCTTGAGGGTGAAGAACTTGGAGGCGAAGTACCAGAACACCGGTATGCGCACGATCCTTGTCACGGCTTGCTTGAAGCCACCCTCCTCAGCCTTTCTGCTCCCGACGCTGATGGTTGTGGCTCTGCCGCTGTGGTGGTCGTTGTCATCGGTGCCTATGGCTCCGCCGTCTATACCTCAGGAGTTCAAATTCATTAATTTCTGTACAAGATTAAACCTCGAGAGCGCGGTAGAGAGGACGTAGGTGGGAGAGAAATAGAAATAGGGGATGGGGTGATGCGTAGGGGGCGGGCTCGAGAATGAGAGAGTGGGGGAGAAGATGAAGGAATGTCAAGTGAGAAAATAATAAGACAACGTCAGATGAGAAAGTAAAAAAAATAACAAATAAAAAAAAAAAAATGTTGCCACTTCAGCATATGTATTGAAGATTAATATAGAGTTAATAGATTGTATGACAACATATGTATTAGAGATTAATATAGAGTTAATAGATTGTAAAATCACATGGTCACAAAATATTATATTTTACCATTTTGTGATATATATCTCGTTTAATAGTAGTTTTTACGGTAAAACAAAAAACAAAAAATTACAAAATAGTAAAATATAATTTCGTGAGTCACAAAATAATAAAGCAAAAATATGCTAAATCAGGTAGGAACAAATTTAACTTCACCCTCTATTTTTATTTTTATTTTTATTTTTTAATATTTTGTGATTGTCCGTAAATAGTAGCTTGTCACTCCCTGTGAGTAATTTTAAAGTGAAAACAACAGAATTTTATAAGCATTTTTTTTTTTTTTGATAACCTGTTTGGCACGTTTAGCCATATATATAAGATTTTTCTGTACAAACAGACAGAGTCTTTTCTGTATATGCTCGACGTCACCTTTATATATACATCAACCACACTTCACAATACACAGAGTGCAAATCTTTAATAGAAATTATTCATGTTATTCATACGGAAACAATGCCCATCCGGCGAATCATAAATTTGAAAAGATAAATCCATAAAGTTTAAAAACAGTGGACACACGACACTTAGTTTATTAAAACCGTTTTCGCAAATCCTTTTCGTATTTTAAAAGCCCGCGTCAACGCAACGCATTTATAAAACCATAAAAGCCCATGTCACACCCACTTAACTTATTAACTTATTGTGTTCATCCATCTCAATTTTTTTGTTTGACACCCCCAATAATTTCATACTAGTTGTTTAATGTCATTTTTGTCAAAACAAAAAAAGAAAAAAAGAAAAAAAAGAAAAGAATTCAGATACAAAGAACACAAATATAATTGTTGGTGGCATAGTTTTAAAGCATTTTGGATCATTTGATTAAACCCATTAAGGCTTCGATTGGAATTTCGAAAAGAATGCGTTACTTAAGATAAGGTGAGAAAGTACGATAAAAAAATATTTTATTTATTTTTATATATAATATCATATTTCGTATATTACGATAAGTCGATTATAATATATTGTAATATTTTATTAATAAACATAATTTTAATAACCAATACAATGAATTAAGAGAGGTTACATTTTTTATTTGCATTCATTAACACACTTTCGTTTTTGAACTTGTTAGAAAAACTAAGGTAACTCTTAGCAATTAATTTAAGATTAATTATCTTATAACCTATAGGCTTTACAAACCTATATGAGGAGAGTTTATCTACTCTCTTAAGACACACCAACAAAAGATCAAAAATAGACTAAAAAACTATACTACTTGAGAGAGAAAGGCATCAAAGAAAAGATGTTTTTTTTTGTGCAGTTTTGGGCTCATCTACTTGTGCAGAGTTGGTGAAGCCACACGACGAGGATCGAGCCGTGTGTATCCTGGAGGGAACAAGTCAGTGTTCTGCTGCATCGATTCGAAGGTTTTGCCTACCGCAGAGGGTTTGAATCTTCTTAAAAAGAGCGAGATATCCGTGCATCGACTTGATCGACTCGTTGTTACTTTTCATATATTTTTTTATAGTCTAACATCTATTTTGTGTATTTACACCAACATAATATATTTTCTACAATCCATTAAAAAAATATAGAATCATATTTTTATATATTTTTACTCCAAATTCATTTTATCTAATACCATTAACTGGATTTCAATAGCAAACTGGCCTTGGTTGTTTATGTTAGCAGATTAATTAGTTGGGGAGCCCACCTCAAAGTTGCTAGGAGTAGTCAGTTGGCCCGTCGGGATCACTCATTACTGGCACTCCTTACTGTATCCACGACTCTATTGATTAATAACTGGCTTAGTACTTTAGATCTAATAACTTATTACATCCAATCCTCCAATCTAAAATCCTGTAACTCAGTTATTGAATTTAGCCTATTTAGGCTTATATATAGGGTTAATTGCATACAGGTCCCTACAAACATATCGAATAGCAAATATATTTCTATAAAATTCAACTTTTCATATTTATCCCTTCAAAAATCCTAAGTTGTTCATATCTACCTCTCTGGTTTATTACCGTTTGAAAACTGTTTATATTTTAACAGAATAGATGTGAAATAACTTTTTTACCCTTACAAATATATTCCTACAAAAATAATATTTTTATTCTTTTGCAAAAATATCCCTCTCCATAAATCCCAATGATCATCTCCTTCCTAGCTTCGACCTCGCTTCGATATGGGCGCGGACGGGAGCCTCACGCAGCTGGATGGGAGCCTCACGCAGCTGGAGCTCGCGGCGCTGCTCCGCTCCCTGGGGCTGAAGCCCCGAGGGGACGCGATCCACGCGCTCCTCTCCGGCATGGACGTGAACGGGAACGGCGCGGTCGAGTTTGAGGAGCTTGCCGCGGCGATCGCGCCGCTGATGACGCAGCGGGCCCTGGTGGACCAGGCGCAGCTCCTCGAGGTGTTCCGCGCCTTCGACCGCGACGGGAACGGCTACATCTCCGCCGTCGAGCTCGCCCGCTCGCGGCGATCGCGCCGCTGATGACGCAGCGGGCCTTGGTGGACCAGGCGCAGCTCCTCAAGGTGTTCTGCGCCTTCTACCGCGACGGGAACGGCTACAGCCTTCGTCGAGCTCACCCAGATAATTAACTAATTAACTAATTAACTAATTATTTATTAAATTAATTAAATTAATTAAATAATTAACTAATATTTTATCTAATTAATTAAATAATATATTAAATAATTATAATATATAAAGGGTAAAAAGGTAAATTTACTTTTTTTATCTAATCAAGGTTAAGCATTTAACCTATAGTTAACTCAACTTTTCTAACAGAGATGGACGGTAGGGGTAGATATGAATAACGGTGGATTTTTGAAAGAATAAATATGAAAAGTTGAATTTTGTAGGGATATATTTGCTATTCGACATGTTTGCAGGAATCTGTATGCAATTAACCCTTATATATATATATATATATATATATATATATATATATATATATATATATATATATATATATATATATATATATATATATATATATATATATAACTCCACATCTAACTATAGTTAGGGATGGTAACCTAGCTCGTTGTTCGCGAGCCAGCTCGTGTTCGGTTCGAAATGAGCTCGAGATCGAATCGCTCGCTTAGTAAACGAGCCGAACACGAGTCGAATTTTTCAGCTTGTTTAATAAACGAGCCAAACATGAGCTTGGGCCAGCTCGCTCGTGTTCGGCTCGATAACAGCTCGAATATATATATATATATATATATATATATATATATATATATATATATATATATATATATATATATATATATATTTTTATTTTTTTTTTAAATTTTACACCTAATAGTAGGAATAAAGATCAAACTTATTGGTTCGCGAGCCAGCTCGTGTTCAGCTCGTTAATAAACGAGTCGAACACGAACCGAATTTTTTAGCTCGATATTTAAACGAGCCAGTTCGTTCTCGGCTCGTTTATTAAACAAGCCGAACACACCCCAGCTTACTCGTGTTCGGCTCGTTGACACCCATAACTATAGTTATCTCATATGAAATTATTTTTAAGTTTTGGAATGTAACACTAATTAATTCAGCTAATTGTTCACAAGCGAGCCAACGTTTGATTTGAAATTGATTCAAATTTGACTTGCTCGTTTAATAAAGGAGCAGATTACAATAAATATTATTTTTAGAGTGATATGTAGTAAATTCAAATACTATTTATAAGTTTTTTTTTTCACTAGGATGGTGTTTAAAGTCTAATACTAATAATTAAATTAATAATAATACTAATTAATTTCAATTCAAATCTGTTCGAAATAATCTCGAAGCCCGCTCAAATTAATTTCAAATAAAAAATGACTTAGATTTTTCCTTTTTTAGCTCATTTTAATTTCAAGCCAAGCACAAAACTGTTCAAATTATTTTTGAGCTGGCTCATATTTGGTTCGTTGCTGGTGGCGAATAATAATTATATAATTAATACAAAAATTATGATTTAATTTATAAAATGTAGCATATTAGGATCAACAAATGACAATAACTATTTATATTAACTTGGTATGTTTGCTTCTGATAATTAGAAGATCATATCTGGAAGGAAAATGTTTTTTGTAGCTCCAAAATTTGGTGTACAACTTACATTCCATTCATTTTAGAATGAGATGAATTTTACTGATCATTTCAAAACGACCGATAGAAAAATTTCCACTCTAAAATTGATGAGATATATATCGTACATCTGATTTCGAGTATACATATAGCAAAATAAGACTAAATTACAAAATATCCTCTGCACTTTTGCACTGTATCTTAATCACCCCTACAAAAATTTTATTTTATACTAGGCTAAATTACAGAAAACCCCCTTATAATATTTCACTTTTTCACTTTGTCCCCTTGTCTTTTAAAAGCCTACATTTTGCCCCCTCGTAATTACCGAATTGTCTTTAGAGGGCAACGGCGTTAACGGAGGAGGTAAATTGACGAAAATGCCCTTATCTTATATTAGAGGGAAAAGGTAATGGAGGAAAGAGAAAGGGGTTTAGATTTATTTCCCGTCATTTTTAAAGGGTATTTTGGGTATATCCAATAATATTTTTAAAAAAACTGACGACTCACGGAATCGTGACGGCGGTGATAAATGCATATTTCGGTAATTACGAGAGGGCAAAATATAGGTTTTTAAAAGACAGGAGGACAAAATCAAAAAGCAAAATATTTTTTTTTGAGGGAAAGGCAGTATGCTGCCGCTTCATTTATAAATATATAAATTCGGCTACAAGGGTGAGGCAGCTAGGCCTCAAGGGAAAAAAAAAAAAAAAAAAAAAAAAAAAAAAAAAAAAAAAAAAAAAAAAAAGAAAAAAGGGTTAAGCACAGTAAGAGGCCCAGAGAACCCGCCATTCAAGAATCTCCGCCAGCAAGGCATCAAGACCACGCTTCTTAACAGTAAAGCATCTCCGATTGCGTTCTCGCCAAATAGTCCGCCAAAACGCCGCAATAGAGGTAAGTAACTTGTTTCCGTGGGACCTTTCCCAGAGTTGATCGACTACTGCATCCACTCGAACCCCGACCTTATTCAAGAGAAGACACTTCAACAGTAAGCTGGTCACCTCTCACCCGACGAATAGGTGGTCCACCGTTTCCAAGTTCCCAAGACAGAAGACGCAATTGCCGGAACCGTTCCAACCCCTTTTCAACAGGTTGTCGGCCGTCAGTACCCTTCGTCTCAGCACTAACCAGGCAAAAACTTTGACCTTCAGGAGTATTTTCAGCTTCCATAACTTAACAAAACGCTTATCGGAAATGCCGGAATCTTGCAGAAAACGGTACATCGATTTGACCGAGAACTGTTCTGAGGAAGTCCACCGCCAAAAGAAACTATCTCTACTGACTGTCAGATGAATCCCGGCAAAAGCTCCTTTGAAGTGTTGGAGCAAAACTTCTTCATCAGGAGAGTTAGGGGAAAACCCAGCTAGCATTTTCCACCATTTCCACCCGCGGTGCCCATGGCAGTCAACCACCCGGTAGGTACTGTTACGAACCGCATTGTGGATAAGAGGGAATTGAGTACTAAGTGAAGCACTCCCTAACCAAGTGTCCGACCACAGAAAAGTCCTACTCCCATCTCCCACTGCGCGAGTGGTACCACATTTAAAGAGGTACTTGGTCCCAATAACACTTCTCCACCATTGGGAGTAAGCTTTAAAAGAGGCCCCTTCGTTGAGCGGAATTCTACGGATATAATATAAACTCTCGATTAGTGAGGTCCATAACTTAGGGGTCGTTTCAAAAAACCTCCACCACCATTTGACCAGCAGAGCTAAGTTCATACTTTCTAAATCTAAGACGCCAAGGCCGGCATCACACTTCCGTCTACACACCACTTTCCAGCTGACCAGACAAATCCCCCCCTTTGTACTAGACCCCCATTTCCAGAAAAAGGCTCTCCGTAGCGCCTCAATATGCCGAACGACCCATTTTGGAGCTTTAAAGACCGAGAAGAAGTAAAGTGGCAGGTTTGCCAGAACAGAGTTGACCAGAATAAGTCTTCCACCTAGCGATAGGAGTTTGGCCTGCCAGCCTTCAATCCTCTTTTCAATTTTACAAATCACACCCCACCAGTCGTCTTTGCAGATCTTGCCTTTCCAGAGAGGTAAGCCCAAATACCGCAACGGTAAGGAGCCAAGTTTACACTTGATGATATTGGCGAGTTGCATTCCCATATTTGCAGAGCGACCTAAGTAAAAAAGCTCAGACTTGGACCTGTTTACTCTAAGTCCCGAGGCCCACTCAAAAAGTTGCCACACGAATCTTAGATTACGCACTTGGCTTTTTTTTGCCTCACAGAAAAAAATTGTGTCATCCGCATATTGGATAATTGCGATTTTCGCCTTGTCAGTCGGCCCGACCCCTTTCAGCAAATTACTCCCTACCGCTCTTTCTACCAACCTCGCCAGACCTTCAGCAACCAACAGATAAAGAAACGGGGATAACGGGTCACCCTGACGGAGACCTCTTTTAAGTTTAATCCATTTCGAAGGAGTCCCATTAATCAAAATTGCAACTTTGGCATTCGAGATGCACCGATCAATCCACCCAATCCACCTCTCATTGGCACCGAGCCATTTTAAAATGCTCCTAAGAAACTCCCAGTTAACTCTGTCAAAAGCTTTCTCAACATCGGCTTTAATTCCAACGCACTCGGTGTTCGTTTTGGAGCACCAGCTAACCACCTTATTCGCGGTAACAAAGGAATCCAAAATGTGCCTTCCTTTCAAGAAGGCCGTCTGAGATGCGGAGAAGCGAAATATTACAGAGAGATTTTCTATAATTTAGCCTTTATACTATATTCATTACTTTACAACCGCTTTCGTAAAATTTTACACACAACACGTTCAATCATCAACAACTTTTGGAGTCTATTAATTTGATAGAGTAATAAATAAATTACACAAGTATAAATGGAAACAAAATTTTATATAAGGAGGTGTTTGATACAGTGACAAAGTAAAGGGGGACATATATATATGGCTACAAATGGAATTAATTAATAATTGAATCAAGAAACAAAGAAAATAAAGAGTGGGTAGCTAGAAATTTATGTTTTTGAATTTTCCTCTCTCTCTCTCTCTCTCTCTTTTTGCTATACATTATGTTCAAAATAAGAAAGAATAATCTTATCATGATCCCCAATAATGAATAAAAGAAGGGGAAAAAAAAAATATTTACTTCAAATCTTTAGGACTATTCATGTACCTAAGTGCTCTACTTGTATGAGGTTACTATACTTTGAGGAGGCTTCAACCCTTGTGTATGTTGTCCCTGCAGTTGTGTTAATTTTGCAAACACACCTATCATGGGCGCCGTGTTGTATGTACAGGCCTCAGTCTGCATGTAGTTCCCTCTGGCATCTCGAAAATCGTCTTTGGCGTTCGGTCCGCCGACGATCGCGCCGACGAGCGCATTCGGGTTCTCCTTCCCCCGCCCGAACCACGCATCGTAACCCTGCGCGCATCCGATGAAAGCTTTGTCTTTCTTGTAGGGGAGAATTGATGCAGCTCGGTGGTGCACCCTCCTCGGGTGCTTACGTCCGAACCCGACTAAGTAGCTGAGTCCCATTGGGTTCGAGCCCAACATGTAGTCTGCTTGTGACTTTGCGAAAGATAGTAGTTCCTGGGAGCCCAATGTGCCTGCCGGGCAGTTGAGCTGATCTTGGTTGGATTTCGAGAGGTAGTTCGAGAAGGCGGTGGCGAGGAAGGCTGCGCCGGAGACGTATTGCATGTTGTTCCACTGGCGGACGAAGAGAAGGCCGCCCGGGGTGTGCCGCACATTGCCGCCCGCCGTGTTCTTGTTGAGGCACGAACATAAGTAGTACTCGGCTTTCGACTTGTATTGCTCTAGCGTTTGCTTCTGTTTTCCCTCCAATTCAAATTCTCCTTCCATTAGCAACTGAAAAAAAGACGAGATAATCGAAAGATTACTACATAATTGTAAAAGAATTAGGACAGAGGTAGAGAGGGAGCTATGCATTCGAGTAATTTGAATTCAACTGTTGGATGTGGCCCACGTGATTTATTCAAGGCGATTTTTAAAGATACAGTGAATCTAATCGGTTAAGATGTATCTGAACATATTCTTGATAGACGGACGTGATTAAAACATCATTATATTAGGTTTTATATATATATATATATATATATATATATATATATATATATATATATATATATATATATATATATATATGACATAACGGGAGTTTCGGTCTAATGCTAATTCAAATTTTCTGTAATATCTCTATCTTTGGAGATAAGGGAATACACAGAAAATATTCCGCTTTTTGTAGGTTGCGCACGAGGACGAATCGAAAGAAAGAACCGTCATCTACAATCAATTTTAGAAAATTAAAAATCATGGCAGAAGATACGATTTAAAGTTTAATTTGGTTTTACATCAACCGCTCGAATACATTCTGTCACCGATGAACAGTCGAATCGTCTCGTGCTTAGAATTTTTCTACATATACCTAGTAGAATTAGGGGACAAAGATTTTATTTTGTGAGTGAGTTCCAAACACACTAAGTAAAGTGATCTGCCACACATGTGCCCCTACTTGTATACATTTGTATTTATTTTTATGTGCATCTTGTGGTTCAAAGTGGTAAATAATTTCAATTTTTTTTTTTTTTTTTTTTTTTTTTACACACTAAATGTGATATATATTCATTCAAGCAAACTATTTTAGATCAAATAACAATTGAAGGGGACATTTACCAAATAAGTGCATCACAATTGAGAAATGTGTGAGAGAAGGAAATAATATAAATGGTGTTTGTTTAAGTGTACTTAGCAAAGAAAGAGACAAACATGTGAATGCCCCTTTCACACATAAATGCTTCTTCAACTACAAAGGAGAAAATATATATATCTGGTGTTATGAGCCAGTTAAATTCAAATCAGAATTAAACCCTAAAATATGTCATTTTAATTTATTTATTTTGTTGGTATAATTGCTCAACTTATTTTTAAACCCCACTTAAATTGTCAATAATTTAGGTCCCACAGTCCTATAATTTCCTACCTATCTCAACAAATCTCTCCAGAGAAATAGCTCAATGACAATTAAAAGCCCCATCATGCACATAACTTCATTATAAAGCTTAATTTCCTTTCAATAACAAAATATTTTGTAAATAATTTTTTTTTTTTTTTGGAAACAAACACTCCAATTTGCAATTTTTATGATTTTGCTATAGAGAGAACTTGTGGATCACTAGCTTATATTTTGATTCCTAAAATATCATTAAACAAATAAGTGAGACAATGCATTGAATTAGTCGCCTACTTATGATTACAAATGTTTATAAGTAGAAGTTCAAATTTAAAACTTCTAGGCCTCGTTTGGTAACGAGAACTAGGGGGGATAAGGGCTTATTCTCCCTAGTTATACCTAAACGTAATTAAGTAGGGATGAGAACAGCTGTTCTCATCTTTCTGAAATAAGCTGGTATAAGACTGGAATTACTATTCCAGTCTTTTTCTGGAACAAGACTTGTTCCCATTTGAGAATAAGCTTAATTAAATTAATATAATTTTAATTATTGTTTTAACTCTTTAATTAATCCAATATTTTAATTAATTTAATTATTTTATTAACTAATTATTTAAGTATTTAGATAATTAACTAATTATTTAAGATAATTAAAATTAAAATATTTAATATTTATAAATTTTTAAATTTTAAATTTTAAATTTTATAGCTTTTAAAATTTTTAACTTTAATTTTTAATAAATTTATCATATAATTTTAATAAATTATATGATAAATTTTTTTAATAATTTTTTTTTTATATAAGTAAAATATAAATTTTAATAATTTTTTTAATAAATATTTTAAATTAAATATTTAAAATCATATCAGTAAAATTTTAATCATAAATTAAAATTTTAGTCATCTTTATTCTTCTTATTCCTCTTTAACTTACCAAACACAATTTTCTTTATACTCGGTATAACTCTTAAACACAACTAAACAGAAATTTACACTAGTTTCTGCTAATACCATAACTTATACCTATCCCCGATATAATTAAATTTTTTTTATCCCCGAACCAAACACAGTCCTAATTTTTTTAAAGAAATAACTATTGACTAGAATCTAAAATAAAACTTTATCAGAAAGGACTATATTGTACTGCAGGATCAAATAGGCTCTTCTATAGTCAAATAAGATGGGTAATTTTAGGTTAACCCACCTCACTAACTTTGATCCCTCAAAAAGTCATATAAAAAAACATGTAGGTGAGTTGGTGCATGCATGGGTGCAATTTGTTGACTCCACTTTAATTATCTTCCCTAGTTAGAACTGTGTCTGATTGGTCAATAAATAATCTATTAGTTAGCTGGATGGGATCTAGAGTAAACCTTTTTTTTTGTCTGGGTTTGACAATTCCAAGTTGTTCTAATCTCAAGAAGCTACTAGAATAAACATAGTTTACTTCTTGTTGAAGGGAATAGTCTATTTGTGCAACTCATGTTGGTTTGATTATTGTCATGTTGCCCACCTAGTACTAATAATTTTAGACATAGTTTGGTTGGGAAATAGATCCAGATGGTTGCTAATCACTTTCACTATGCCCCACAAAACACTACCAGAACTTAAGAGATTTTGATTCTCTAGTAATAGAACATGAGCCAGCTCTATTTGTGACTGGATCGAATCTTAAACTTTACAGACAATAATTCAGGTCAGCAGTTGTCATTATAATAAAACTATACTATAGCGGCACTTTTAAGTGTTTCTAAAATCTGAAAAAAATATCGATATTTATAATTAGTATCGCTGTATGTGCCGTCGCTAGTGTGTATATCGATATATTATTATAATATGTTTCAAAAATATGTTCCTATAATTTAATTTTGGATATAAATGAAATATAGATAGAACACTTATACAAAAATGTCATAAAGATGTGTTCCTATATATAACCTAATTTTGTTGTAATGTGTTAATTTAGTGTGTTTTGCACTATGTCTAAAATTGTAATTTGTGAATCAATTATGGCGTAGCTTTCAGATTATTTGGATGTTGGAATAAATAAATTTGTTTTCATAGTAATCTCCAAATTTTAATATACTACTTTTTACTTAGTAATGTAAATTACTAATAATGTATCATATTCTTAAAAAAAGGAAAAGATTTAGATGGGTTTTAGACTTTTTTTTTTTTTTTTTTTCTTATTTATCCTCAACCAAATATCCAATGCCTATTGAGTGAAAAAAAAAAATAATAATAATAAAAAAAAAAAAAACACCAATAAGATATGTATGCATCTAAAAAAAAAAAACCTTTATAATTATATTATAGAGTTTCTTTTTTGCAAGTCTCCTTAGCAATGAAAAAGAAAGGGTAACACAAAATAATTAGGATGTTTTACCCACCGCTCATTTATAACTAAAATAATGTTGATTTAATAGGGATCTTAGAAAAATTCTTCTCAAGCCAATTATTATTATTATTATTATTATTATTATTATTATTATTATTATTATTATTTTTTATAGCAGAAACACTAAATTAAAATATTAATGATGTTTTGTTTTGTGGAATTTCAGTAGGCACAGTATTGGGTTTAAGAGGGTTTTGAATTCGAGTCTCAAGATCTATTTATGAATTATTTATACAACTTATTATAATAAAATTAGATTATAGAAATATATTTTTGAAATAATTTTGTGCAAGTGTCCCTCTATATTTCATATATATATTCAAAATTAAATTATAGGAATATATTTTTAGGATACATTACAGTAATGTGTCGCTATATACCCTAGTGACTGCACATATAACGACACTTAAATAAGTGTCGGTATTTTTATCAGTAATATTTTTTTAAAAATTTTAGAAATACTTAAAAGTATCGCTATAGTATAATTTTGTTGTAGTGACTATTTCGCAGAAATTCAGTTTTAATTTTCAATTTTTTTTCTTTGCAAAATACTTTACCAAACTTAAGTATTACTAAATGAAGAAGCAAAAGCAGGCCAAATAAGCTAGCTGTTCCCACTACAACAAAATTAAATTATAGAGACATATTTTTGTAAAACTTTTGTGCTAGTGTCCTATTTATATTTTATCTATATTCAAAATTAGGTTATAGGAATATATTTTTGGGGCACATTATAATAATGTGTCGCTATATACCCTAGCGATGCACATATAGCGACACTAATAATAAATGTTGATTTTTTTACTAGCGATATTTTTTTCAGATTTTATAAATATATAAAAATATCGCTATAATATAATTTTATTACAGTGTCCACGCACAGTGTGTCTTATTAATCCACACAATTAAATGAAAGAGAAAAAACTAATGCACTAGAAGGTAGAGGAAGTGTCTATTTCCTCACAAACACAATAATAATAATAATAATAATAATAATAATAATGATGTAGTTAGAAGATTCAAACACAGGGTAGGGAAAAAGTCTGTTTCATGAACAATATCTAATTTGCCTTTATCAGTCCTTAATTTTTTTAAAAAACTAATATAATCTCACACAAGTAATTTAATAAATGAATAAGTAAATTTATAAAATAATTGGTTAGTTAATGCAATCTTCCAATAAGATACCATTCCTAGCTCTTCCTGTGGCCAGAAAAGGCCTTGATTGCTTGTATTGCTGGCACAGCATCTATAGTTTTCATAAATTAAGAAAGAACAGTACCAAAAAGAAAAGTTTCAAATTAATGGGCATTTTTACATATACACCCTTGCAAAATTATTTAATGTGGAAATTTTGGATTTAGGACGGAGGTCTTAAGTTCGAGTCTGAGTTGAATGGACGAAATTTTGAAATCTGAACACAAATTAACAATTGTTTAGGGGTATAGATGTAAATAAATACCTTTGAAGCTAGAACTTGGACTCCAGCATATTTGATGTCCCAGCTGAACTCAGTGACAGCCCACCCGGTTCCGCCGAAGCCGTCGGCATTGGCGACGACATAGTCCAAGTACTCCGCCCGCCCGGTCGCCCGGTGCAGCCACAGCGCGGCCCACAGAAGCTCGTCGTAGTAGCCGCTCACCGACGGGTAGTACCCCTTCACCGCCCTCACGCTCAAGTCATACTTCCCCCTGTGCCGATCACCGAACTCCAGCAGCTGCACACATTTGTTGTAATACAAAAAAAATTTAGGGACTAAAATGCAAAAAAGGATAAAATGGGTATTGTTCTGTCAATTGTACCAATCCTGGTATCTTTTTAAAATTTAAGTATATATCTAAATAAAATGCGCTGTAGTTCAGATAAATTTTTACTTCGTACCTCCTCAGCGTGCCGGAGTAGGAGATCGGCGTAATGAGGATCGGACGGTCGGAAGACCATCGAGGCCGCCGCCATGGCGGCCGCGGTCTCTCCGGCGAGCTCCGACCCCGGGTGGTCAGCGTCAATCTTGTACGCCTGCCGCGACGTCGTCATGTCCTCCGGGCGCTGCCAGCAGTAGTGGTCGGTCCCGCCATCGCCTACCTATTTTAAACCAATCAAAATTTTTCTACATTTTTTGCTCTGCGTGGATGTATACGTATTCATATATGTATACAAATGCGTACCTGAGCCCAGAGGACATTGGGCTCGGTGTGGGTCTTGATGAAGTAGTCGGTCCCCCACTTGATTGCCTCGAGGGCGTGGTCGAGCTCGCCGGCGGCGGCGATGTGCTCGCCGTGCTCGAGCACGCTCCACGCGAGCATCGTCACCGTGAAGGCCATCGGGAGTCCGAACTTCACGTGGTCGCCCGCGTCGTAGTACCCGCCGACCAGATCGACCTGCCGTATCGGAAAAACGCGTAAGCGCGGTGAAAGAAGCGAAGAGCAAGAGACGGATCGAGAGTTGAATATTCGGAACATACGCCTTGCTCGAGGCCGTCGGTGAGGCCCGAGTGGCCGCGCCACGCGACGCGCTGGTTGTAGGGCAGGTGCCCCGACCGCTGCGCCTCGAAGTAGAGCAGGCTCTTGGACAGCGCGTCTGCGTAGTCGAAAGCCGCCGTCGTCGCGGCAGAAGCGTCGGCAGAAGCGTCGGCAAATGATGCAATAAAACAACAAAGTGCCCAAATCATCCACAAAGGAGTAAATGAGGAGATCTTTTTCCCCCTTGGAATTATTCTCCTATGATCCCTCTCCATTCCCACCAAAATTTAGGAAGAGAGAGAGAGAGAAAGAGAGAGAGAGAGGCCTCAGACACAAATGATTGCACACAACAAAATCAGCAGCAGCAACAGCAGCACAATTGAATGCACCAATCATGCAAAGATGAGTACTGCTGTAGCCCTCCTCCTTTGCATTAACTTCTTATGGTGACAAATATTTTTCTCTACCAATACTAGAGAGAGAGAGAGAGAGAGAGAGAGAGAGAGAGAGAGAGAGATGATTCACACTTTCACACAACCACTCTTGTGCCTTTGCCTTTTCTAAAATAGACTCCTTAACAAACAAAGCTTAATAGGTGAGGTGAGGGGAGAGGAGGGGAGAGGAGAGAAGGGGGAGGGGGGGGTAGCTTCTTAGAAGCATGCACTTCAAGGGTTCATACTGAAAAATTTATACATGTTTATGAGGTAGGAGAGAAAAAATAATGAGTGATTATTTTATTGGGGTGAAAGAGGAAAAGATCAAAAGGATCTTGGGTTTGGGGTAATGAGAAAGGTTGATTGGGTCTATTGATAGAAAAATTCAAGTATGGGGACTTGGCAACCTTATATTTCCCTCTTTCTATATTTTTCTTTTATTTTATTTTACTTTTAACCTTTTTTTTTTTTTTTTTAGGTCAAACATTTTGGGGGCTAATGGGTCAAGAGATAGATTTATTAGGTAGCTAGGCTTGGTCACTTGCACAATACATTGATGGGTCATTTTAAAATGTTTTAATTGAGTTTGCTTTAGGTGGGTTTTATTATTGAAAAGATTTATTTATTTATTTATTAATTTTGAAAAAAAAAAAAGAAAAATAAAAAATAATTAAAAAAATGTAAACAAAAACATAAAAAACACATATAGACAAGATCATAATAGATATCAAATTAAGCTCTAATAAGAGAGTGTTGTTAAGCATGATGAGATGGGAGTTCTTCCCCGTGTCTCACCAAACACTTTGACTTTCACCGCTGCACAAGTAGGTTCCAAATTAAGTTTTCTAAAAATTATAGGCTAAATTACAGAAAATTTTTCTATAATATTTTATTTTTTTATTTTGCTCTTTTGTTTTTTAAAAGCCTACATTTTGTTTTTTCGTAATTACCGAATTATCTTTAAGGGACAACGGTGTTAATGGAGGAGGTAAATTGACGAAAATGCCATTACCTTATATTGGAGGGAAAAGATAATCGAGGGAAGAGAAAGGGGTTTCTACTTGTTTCCCATCATTCTTGAAGGATATTTTAGGTATATTCAATAATATTTTAAAAAAAACTAACGGCTTACTCACGGAATAGTGACGACAGGGGTAAATGCATATTTCGGTAATTACAAGGAGGCAAAATGTAGGCTTTTAAAAGACAGGGGGACAAAATAAAAAAGCAGAATATTACAGAAGAATTTTTTGTAATTTAGCCAAAATTATATTATTTTTTTCTAATCAGATTATTCATCAATTTACCGCTATCACGTACAAATTTCTCATCGTTGCTCTATCCCATTGGGTCCTAACGTTCTCGACGGTTTTATTTTGAGTTATCATATGAATATATCTGCTAAAAACATATCTCATAAAAAGATGATCGACCATCTTGTCTCCCACCCCGCGTAAAACGCAAGACAAGATCGATTTATAGACATTGTGAAGCTCAATTGAGTCATATCACATACAATTTTAGTATAAGATAAATATAATATCATGTTGTTCAAAATAATATTACAATAACTAAAAAATGATTTATAAATCGGGATTCAAAGGCTCACCATAAGGAAATATATATCAGACCATTATAATAAAATTATACTATAACGATATTTTTAAGTATTTTTAAAATCTAAAAAAAATATCGTTAGTAAAACTACCGACACTTATAATTAGTGTCGCTAGAATATATAGCGACACATTATTATAGTGCATCTCAAAAATGTATTTCTATAATCTAATTTTATTGTAGTGGACATGTTTAAGTGAGGATGTATCTCTTACTATCATCGAGATAACATTAATGATGTTACCAAGTTTGGATTGAGTACTGTCCAAGAGTCGAAAGAAATGCATCTCGCTTAGATGCGTAGGATGAAATTTATTTTCCACCATGAGTAGTTCGTAGGGGTGTCAACGAGTAGAACACGTGTGAGCTGGGGTCGGCTCATGTTCGGCTCGTTTAATAAACGAGCCCAACACGAGCTGGCTCATTTAAATATCGAGCTGAAAAATTTGGCTCATGTTCGGCTCGTTTATTAACGAGCCGAACACGAGCTGGCTCGTGAACAACAAATTTAATTTTCATTTCTATTATTAAATATAAAGCTGAAAATAAATTAAAAAATTAAAATTTTAATCTAATAATTAAAATTCACAGAAAAATTGATAGACTAAAATCTACATAGCAATATATATATATATATATATATATATATATATATATATATATATATATATATATATATATATATATATATATATATATATATATATATATATATATATATATATATAGTTGGGCTGGAATGCTATTGATAGCACCAACCCAGCTTTGTCACCCATTTTTTAGCCTTTAGATCGCATTGAGATGTGTGCATGCTCTTTAATGAAAAAGAAAAGCTTTTTACTTTTTACTTTTTCTTTTTACTTTTTCTTTTTTCTTTTTTTCATTAAAGAGCATGCACAAATCTCAATGCGATCTAAAGGCTAAAAAATGGGTGGCAAAGTTGGGTTGGTGCTATCAATAGCATTCCAGCCCAACTCTATATATATATATATATATATATATATATATATATATATATATATATATATATATATATATATATATATATATATATATATATATATATATATATATATATATATATATATTCGAGCTGTTATCGAGCCGAATACGAGCGAGCTTATCTCAGCTCGTGTTCGGCTCGTTTATTAAACGAGCTGAAAAATTCAGCTCGTGTTCGGCTCGTTTACTAAACGAGCGAGTCAATCTTGAGCTCATTTCGAGCCGAACACGAGCGGGCTCACGAACAGCGAGCTGAATTGGCGTCGTAGTTCATCCCTGAATAGTCGTAGTTCATCCCTAATTCAGGAACCTAAAATAGAATTTTGCAAAGCTTTAAGATTAGATATAATTTAGACCATTGGTAGGTGAGTTGCCTTGACCCTCTGTTTGTTGACTGACCCTACGGTCAAAGTGCTTCATCTCACCTAGCTCATTTTAATATCTAAGGTAAAAATGTATAAAATTTTTCGGAATTATAAATTATTTTAATTCGACTGTCTAATTTTTTAATATTTTAATTTTGGTATCTAAGTTTTTTATTTATTTGATTTAAGTAATTTGATAGCTCTTCAAATATAAAATTTAAACTAATTATTTATTTTAAATAAATTAATAGTTATGTAAATTACATAAAATATACAAACTTAATATTTAAAGATAAACGACGTATTTAATTTTTAAAATTAAAGAGTGAATAATTGGCTCAAAACGAATAAACTTTCAAAATTTCTTAAAGCTAAATTACAAAAAATTCTCATGTAAATACCACCTTTTCACTTTCCATTTTTTTTAAACAAAATTCAAAAATTTATATTTTATCCCCTCAAAAATTCAAGTTGATGCATTTAGTCCCCTTCGTCGGTGTTTCGTCACTATTCTGTTCATTTCTTATAATTTATATTGAAAATATATTTAAAATTACAGAAACACATTAATTTTTTTTTTTTTTTTATAAAATTAATAATGATAATTTGTTTATTTCACCCTCTCCATTAATGTCGTAACCCTCCAAAATATTTTCTGCAATTTTAAAAAGTAAAATATAAATTTTTAAAAATAAAAAAATTAAGTAAAAAAAGTAAATTTTTATACAGAAATTTTCTGTATTTTAACTATTTTCTAACTCAATTGGACTAATTCAACGCGTTATTTTTCCCTCGGAACATGAACCATTAATTCTTTATTTTGTGCTTCATCAAATATTTTTCACCCAATTCATATATAGAATTTGTTAATCATTAACGATTGATAACTAATGAAACTATTACTTGTGCTGATTCCCAAATTTAATTTAGAAAAATATTCAGATTAAAAAATTTAAATTTGAAAAAGTAACAATAAATTAAATAGGTCCTTTTCAAAGTGGCCTATTATTGAACAGAGTTGCTACAAAAAAATTACGTTTTTTTTTTATACTTAACGATACTTAGTGTTGTATTAAAAAACGTAGGCAAATAAAAAATCATCATGTATATACCGACATTTATATCAAGCGTTGGTAAAATATATTCTGATATTTTAAATCGTCAAATCTTTTTAAAATTATAGCACTTTAAAGCGTCGAAAATTAAAAAATAATAATAAAATTTATTATTTAATAAATTAGTTTGATATAATGGAGCGTTCATGTAACGATACTTTTTGAAACGTCTGATATCTTGTAGGAACATTTGGAAATATTTTTTTCAAACTTCGGCTAAAAAGTACTCTTATATTGAGTTTTTTTTTTTTTTTGGTTAAATTACAGAAAATCTTTTGTAATATCCCGCTTTTTCATTTTGCCCTCATGTCTTTTAAAAGCTTATATTTTGTCCCATCGTAATTATCGAAATATGTATTTACCCCCGCTGTCACAATTCCGTAAGTGAGCCGTTAGTTTTTTTAAAAATATTATCGGATATACCCAAAATACCCTTAAAAAATGACGAAAAATAAATCTAAACTCCTTTTTCTTTTCCCAATTATCTTTTCCCTCCAATATAAGGTAAGAGTATTTTCATCAATTTACCTCATCCGTTAACATCGTTGCCCCTAAAGACAATTCGGTAATTACGAGGAGGCAAAATGTAGGCTTTTAAAAGACAGGAGGGCAAAGTAAAAAAGCAGAATATTACAAGAGAGTTTTTGTAATTTATTTTTTTTTTTTTTTTTTTTTTTTTTAAGTGGGTGGCCATACATTTTCGCCTAGATTTATTATTATTATTATTATTATTATTATTATTATTTGGTGAGAATGTGACATTTTCACCAAAAATACATAGGTGGAAATCCAATAAATGAGTGGATTGGAATAGTGGCTTCTGAATTAAAACTACTCACACATTTGTCACACTATAAACACACCTCTCAAAGTGCTGCTTTATTTTTTTTATTTTGACATTAGCTGGTGAGCACCAAAAAAAAAAAAAAAAAAAAAAAAAAAAAAAAAAAAAAAAAAAAAAAAAAAAAAAAGAGAGAGAAAAGGAGCAATATGTGTAATTAAGTAAGTGGGGTGCTCAACATCATTTGGATAGAACAAAAAGAAATGGTAAAATCAACTAGAATTGTTTGAAAAATTAAATTTTACAAAATTAATTTGGGTTTGAAATTTTTTTTTTGTTAAAAAGTATAGGGTGTTTGGCTGAATCTAGCAATTTATTTATTTATTTTTATGAAGTAATTTTATAAAAATATTTATCAAAGTTTTTTTATAATTTGCAAATATATATATATATATATATATATATATATATATATATATATATATATATATATATATATATATATATATATATAACTGAATTATATTTTAAAATTTAAATTTGACCCTAAAAGTTTACAATTTTGAATATAAAATCTAAACCAGAATTTAAAATTTGAATTAAAATCTAAATTTAAAATTTAAAACTTGAAATTTAAAATTTAAAATAAGAATTAAAATTTAAAATTTTAATTTTAAATTTTAAATTTAAAACTTAAAATTTAAAATTATAAATTTGAAATTAATATTTAAAAATTTAAATGTTGAATTAAAATTTAAACTTAAAATTTTAGCCCAAAATTTGAATCAAATATCAAAAAGCAGATTTTACCTCCTTCTGATTTTGGAATTTTAAACTCAGAAAATTTATTTTAAAAATTAAAATTAGATTTTGAAAAAAGAATTACAAAACGCGTTGTTGAAGAAAAGTTTACTCGAGCAAGGCTACACATACAATCCCGAAAATATATAGATATCCCCTCAACTATATGTTAATTTGAAATAGACCCTCAACTTCTACTCATTTTTTCAGAATTAAGCGATTTTAATAAAAAATAATTAAAAATTTCATCATTCATCAATTATTTCATCAAATTTAATAATTTTAATTAATTTTTAGCAGAAAAACTAGACAAATTAGCAGTTGGATAACTAACATAGCCGATAAAATTGGATGATTTTTTTTTTTTCTTTTTATCTTAACTAAATGCAAAAACTCGAATAAAATAAATAAATAAAAGTTGAGAAAATCTCAATCAAAAGAATAAAAATTTAGAGATTTATTTCAAAGCACTCTATTATTATGAGGGCAAAAGAGCAATGCGTACACTTAAAATCAGGTGTATAATATATAACTTATTTATTCTGAGATGAAAATTTTTTTACTGGTTACTTCGAATTGACTAGAAAAATTTATCCCACATCAGAATGGATGGGATATAAAATGCACGCTCGATTTCGGATGTACAAAAAGAATTTTTTATAATAAAATGAGGAAACATAATATATCAAAAAAATGGGTGTATGATATGCACTCTATATATTTTAGAATCAAATAAATTTTACTAGTAATTTTAAAATAAATATTAAATAACATTCTATTTTAAGATAAATAAAATATATATCTTACACCCAAAAGTAAAGTGGGTGTATACGTAGCTTGGCAAAAATGCATGGAGACCCCCCTCAACTATACGACATTCGGAAATAGACCCCTCTACTTTAATCTTTTGATTTTTCAATCAAATTGTAATTCCATTTAATTTTCTGCAAACTAATTTAAACTATTACATTCGATAGAATTATCAGTCAATTTGATAAAATTTCTAATTTATTCAGCTAAAATTACTTGATTCTAATTAAAGAAGAAAAAAAAAAATCAAAACTTAAGGGGGCGGGGGCTGAAACCACCTAATTCTATAGTTGAGGGGGTATTCATTAGAGATCTCAACAGTTGGGTTCGTGCTGATTTTTAAAAGTCCGAATCCGAACTCGACTATCAAACCCGAACCCTAATCCGAATCTCACGAATTTTAAAAATTCATATCCAAATCCGAATTCGATCAAAAATTCAAAATTCGAATCCGAACCCAAACCCAAAAATTCAAATCCGAAATAATTAATTTTATTTTTCTCTTTATAATATTTCAAAATATATTACATTAAATTTAAATTTTTAAAATATAAATGTAGTGTCTCGACTTTTTAGGGTAGATCTTCTGCGCTTGCGAGTATTCTTTAATGTGTTAGAGCTCGGAAACTGGAGAATGACAAAGCGATCGGATCTGAAATCCGACTTACGAATCTTCCGGAATAAGGGTTTCAGTGTTAGCGGGTCCAAAAGATAAGTTCTGACACCCTAGAAACCCGCTATGTGTTGTTGGTGCATCAGGATCCGTGCTAACGATTACGGGACAGTTCGGAGGACAGGCACGCTTATTGAGGAATTAAATAAAAATATCTTTAAAATATCGAATTTTGGGATTTTCGTACAAACCAAAGAGAAATAAATAAATATAATATTAATAAAAATATATTAATATCCCATATACTGTATAATCCCAATTTTGAGAAAAGATCGTCCCTCTTCCTCTTTCCTCGTTGCGCGTGCCGAAGATCGAGACCGAAAGCGTCGCCGATACCGAGGAGCGGATCCAGAAACACCACCGTCCGCGGAGATCGGGATTGCGCTGTCTTCTCCGTCAGAGCTAGGTTAGCGGCTTTTATCTCTCTCAGTTTTCGGTAATTTAGTTTTGCGTTAGGGTTCGTTAATTTTGTTCGGTTTGATCGTCGGTTCGTACGATGGTTTTCGTTCCGTGATTTTGTTCGGTTTGATCGTCGGTTCGTATGATTGTTTTCGTTCGGTGATTTTGTTCGGTTTGATCATCGGTTCGTATGATGGTTTTCGTTCGGTGATTTTGTTCGGTTTGATTGTCGGTTCGTATGATGGTTTTCGTTCGGTGATTTTGCTCGGTTTGATCGTTGGTTCGTATGATGGTTTTCGTTCGGTGATTTTGTTCGGTTTGATCGTTGGTTCGTTTAGTGGCTTTGGTTTGTTGGTTTTGTTCGATTCGATTGTTGGTTTTTGTTCGTAAGTTTTGTTCATGGTGATGAGTTTTTGGGGTTTTCGGCGGGGACGCTAAGGATCGTCGACGGTGGCTCCGTCGCCGCTCGATGCCATAGCCGAGCCGCCGTCGCCGTAGCCGCTCGATGCCCTAGCCGAGCCGCCGCCGCCGTCGCCGCTCGATGCCCTAGCCGAGCCGCCGCCGCCGTTGCCGCTCGATGCCCTACCCGAGCCGCCGCGGCCACCACTGCGCGCTGCCACCGCAGGCTGCGCGCCGCCGAGGCGTTGCCGCCGCGCGCTGCCATCGCAGGCCGCACGCCGCCGAATCGCTGTCGCTGCGCGCAGCCAAGCGGGCTGCCGCCCGCGCGCGCTGGTGGCCCGTGCCCGCGCGGGGCCGTCGCGCCCACGCGGGGCCGTCGCGCCCGCGCGGGGCTACCGCGCTGCGCTGCCTGCCGCCCGCGCGCGCTGCCATCATAGTTGAGGGGCTACCGCGCTGCGCTGCCTACCGCCCGCTCGCATTGCCATCATAGTTGAGGGGCTAACGCGCTGCGCTGCCTGCCGCCCGCACGCGCTGCTGCACTGCTTGTGCGTGCCCGCGCGGGGCTAGGCCTGCGCGGGGCCGCCGCGCCGCTGCCGCGCCCGCGCGGGGCTGCCGCGCTGCGCTGCCTGCCGCCCGCGCGCGCTGCTGCGCTGCTTGGGCGTGCCCGCGCGGGGCCGTGCCCACGCGGGGCTACCGCGCTGTGCTGCCTGCCCCCCGCGCACGCTGCCGCTCGCTGCTTGCGTGCCCGCGCGGGGCTGCCGCGCCCGCGCGGGGCTACCGCGCTGCGCGCTGCTGCTGCGCTGCTTTCGCGTGCCCGCGCGTGGCTGCCGCGCCCGCGCCGGGCTACCGCGCTGCGTCTCCTGCCGCCCGCGCGCGCTGCTTGCGTGTGACCGCGCAGGGCTGGGCCGCACGGGGCTACCGCACCGCCGCTAGGTCCGCATTGGGTCGAGCCGCTGCCGTCGACGGTTTTGCTCGACGGTTTTGGCTTGACAGCTTTTGGTTTACGATTTACTTGGCATTTTTATCGACGGTTTTGCTCGACGATTTTGCTCGACAGTTTTGGCTTGACAGCTTTTGTTTGACGATTTACTTGACGTTTTCATCGACGGTTTTGCTCGACGGTTTTGGTTTGACAACTTTTGTTTGACGATTTACTTGGCGTTTTCATCGACGGTTTTGCTCGACGGTTTTGGCTTGACAGCTTTTGTTTGACGATTTATTTGGCGTTTTCATCGACGGTTTTGCTCGACAGTTTTGCGTGACTGTGAAGTCCGCTTGACGGTGCGGTCCGCTTGACGGTGCAGTCCGCTTGACGGTGCAGTTCGCTCGACGCAGTTGGTTTCGTTTTCATCTGATGAGCCTCCGCTCGGTTGTTTTACGTTGCGGATTTCGTCAAGGCAACGATTGTAACCCGTTTTCCGTCCATTGCCTCGTCGACAGCCGGACCGCATCGGAAGTACGAATTTTGCAACTGGAGGAATTTTTGGACACGGAGTCTTTCGTCGGTTTTTGTTTTGGGGATAGAAGGGGTTTTGGGTACAGTAGTCGGGACCACTAAATTTACCAGTTTGGGGGGTAAATTGTGATTAGTATTTTGGATATTTTTTTTTAGGCCCGCGGGGGGTGTTGTTTGCTTTGGAGGGTCGCGGGCGCGGTCGTTTATCTTCGTTTCAGGTGGGTACCTTCTTCTTGCATTTTGGTTATGGTCTCATATATAATACGTAAGAGTAAAGTAGATGTGCTAATAAATCTTGACTAACCTTTTTTTGCATGAGTATCCCTATTATCACACATTGACTTTGGTCACTATGCTTATGGTTGCTTACACGCACACCAGCAGTTTGGCCACCGCACTGGTGTACTTTTCCGGAAAGGTGGTACATTGACCCGTGTACCCCACAAGGTGACGTAGTGGGGACCCCTCGCGGTTACTTAAGGTGCTGCACAAGTGCTGTGGAGGGATTGGAGGCAACAAGGGGAGAGCAAGATGTTTTCGTTTTGCATGCACTGTTTCGATTACAGGGGGTTACTGCTGATCCATGCGGGAGAGTGTGGATGCTCTGGTCTTCGGTTTGCTTTATTTCCAGTATTTATAGCATTTCGCACATTTTACTTTTACCTCTTACTCTTTGTGTTGCTGACTTTCCACACTGTGACAGGTTCGGTTAGAGGTGGGATCCGGGACGACAGTGAGGCTACGACTAGAGGAAGTTAGTCTCGTTTGGGACTGGTGACCTCTCCGTTATTTCACTTTTGATTATTTCGGTTAGTTAGCGTTGTGTATGTGGTATTTATTTGTGGACGGTGTGGATGTTGGAGATTTCGTGATGAACGGTTTTTCCTTTACGTTATTTTGGGTACGGCCAATTTCAAATAAAAGAAAAGAATTGCGAAAATGGTTTTGAAAAGAATAGGTGTCGTGTGGCTACTATTTTACAAACCCGTAGATTTATCCTTTCAAAATATAGGTGGCCGTCTTGATTATTGCGCATGATTATAAATTTTTTCCTCTACTTAACTTCTTGGCTGGTGTGGTTGAAGTGTGAATTGTATTTGTGACGCCGTGCATATACAAATGAGACTCTGTCCGATCGTGGGGTGAATTTGTATGTGTGGCGGGTCTGGACACGTACCGGAGGGTGAAAATGTTTTTTTTTTTTTTAAAAAAAAAAAAAAACTTATACGTTTTTCGCTTATTTAAACCCCCGGGACGTGACAATAAATTTAAATATAATATCAAATATTCATATATATATATATATATATATATATATATATATATATATATATATATATATATATATATATATATATATATATATATATATATATATATAAAACGTAAAATCAATTCGTGTTCGAGTTCGGGTTCGGATCGGATACAGTGAAAATTAATATCCAAATTTAAATCGGTCGAGTTTTTATTTTTTATATTCATATTCAAATTTATATTCGTTTAACATCGAATAAATCTATTCCATTCGAATTCGAATTCAGATAAAATTTTAGATATTCGTGCCCATTGACATCCGTAGTATTCATGCATGCATTTTCACCTTTGAAATTTTGACATCAGCTGGTGAGCACAAAAAACCAAAATGTGTAAGTGGAGTACTCACCATCATTTGGAGAGAACAAAGGAAAGATCAAATGTGTTAGGTGTGGGTTGTGTCTTAATCAATGTGGTTGGTAACTTTTCTCTTTCCATGAGAGGCATTTGATTTTGACACAAACATTCAAATCAAACCACAACCTACTATATATCAAACCTTTTCTAAGTCATTTTTTTTTTTTTATTTTATTTTATTTTCTTTAAAAAAAGAATGATTTTAGTTAAGTGAAAACATACAAAAATTTATCTGAATTATAAACTATTTTAATTTTACTATTCGATCTTTCAAAATTTTAATTTTATAATACTGTCAGTCTATTTGATTTGAATTAGTCAGCGACACTTTGTCTTTAAAATTTAGAGAAAATTGCCTGTGTACTCCTGAAATCTGAAGAAATATCTGATTTACCCCTCTTATTTTTTCTTTTCAATATATCCTTTATACGTTCCACCGTTATTAAAAATATCCCTACCGTTTTCCTTTGTTAAGTTAACTAGGGTTAAACTAGAGTTAAATAATAATCGGAGTTGAAAACTATCAGATATACCTATTTTGTCCCTATCTACCAAAACTATTAAAAATTTTAAGGGTACATAAAAAAAGTTGGTTATGGTAGAAGGGTATATTTGAAAGGGCAAAATAGTAATTTCACACAGATAACGGCAGCTCCAAACGGTACACTAACAGAGTTTAACTTCAGGGATATTTTAGAAAGAAGTTGGAATGTAAGAAAGGTAGTTTTAATATTAGCCTTCTAAGAGGGATAAATCTAAAAACAGAAAAATTTTTAGGAATATATAGAAAATTGCCCCTAAAATTTAATATATTTCATATAATTTTCATAGACTTAAATTTTGAAGTCAAAATTCAGTTGACTGATTCAAATCAAATATATTGAAAGATTGGATAGTAAAATTAAAATTTTTAAAAAATTAAACAGTCGAATTAAAATAATTAGGAGTTTAAAGAAAATTTATAAATTTTTATTTTTTTTTATATATTTAGAAAAAAAAAATATAATTAATTGCTTTGTTAGAATGGCTACTTCATTGCATTATGGTAGTGGGACAGGCACCCATCCAAGAAGGTGGAGGGTTTTAACACCTCAAGTTTGTTTTCTTAAAAAGTAAGGATAAAATTAATTAGGTTCCTACAATTCAATGTATTTTGATTTTGTTATCTTATGATACAAAATATAATAATAAAATTGTGCCGTAGCATAACCAAGTACAAATTATAAATTATTAGAATACTCTACTACTATATTATGTGGTTTGTAACATTTATTATTGAATTGATTGCGTATAGATTCTTTCAAACATATCGAATAATAAATATATTTCTATAAAATTTAATTTTTTATATTTATTTTTTTAAAAGTTTTAAATTGTTCATATATGTCATATCGTTAATGTTCGTTCAAAATGATTAGTTAGTGACCTTACAGATATTTTTATATTATTTTAATAGTTAAAATTTTTAGAGACACATGTTTAAAAGAACAAAAATAATATTTTACATATATTCTGTTAAAAAATAAACAGTAAACTAACGGTACTAAACCACAGGAATGTATATGAACAACTTAAAATTTTTGAAATAATAAATATAAAAAATCTAAACTTTATAGAAATATATTTGTTATTCGATATGTTTACAAAGATCTATATAAAATTAACCTTTTATTATTTTACTATCTTATAATTTGTAAATTATATCATTTTAATTTTAATACCCTCCTTAATTAGAAGTTCCTTGGTAAAGTTAAAAAATGCGTTAAACAATCAGAGGACAAATTGATGCATTTTCAAAAAAAGAAAAAATTCCTATAAATTTTATATTTTGATAGAATTTTAAGTATTTTAGATCGGATTTTTGATCTAAACCCAATCCGAAGTTGGAATTTGAATCCAAATTCGAATAGATTTTGAATTGAGTTTAGATCAAAATGAAAGCCAAATATGTTACTATGGATTATATTTGATATACGCAGTCTTTTTAAATATATAATGTTCATATGATAAAAGGTAGATAATATGATTTAAAATTTTATTTTATTAAATTATAAAATTATTAGAGAATGATATTTATATTTTTTGTATTTAACACTTTTCGTGATTGAATTTGAAACCGTTATTGAATTTGAAACCGTACTTGAACGCAGAATTTTCTATTCCGATACCATATTAAATTATAAAAAATAAATTTATATTTAATAATATTTATTATATAATAATACGATAAAAATGTAGAATAGCCGTATAAAAATATGTCACATTAAAGATTTTTTTAAAAATATTTATTTATTTGTGTAACGAACAACTTTATTAGAAACGTGGTGGGTTCATCTTTTTATTTTGTTTTTATTCTTAAATCACGTTGTATATATTACATGACTTGTGCGTTTGGTCTCTTTCATTTTTAACGTCAAATTTGTCTCCACCTAAATTGGAAATATTCATAAATAAATCAAATAATATTCTATTTGCCCTTTGATTTATATTGTTTTTGAGAAAGTAATAATAATTTAATTTTTAAAATTGAAAAATAAAAACACTAAAAACAAATGCTCCAATTTAAAAATTTTATTTTATTCCAAAAAAAAAATTATTAAAAATATTCAAATCGATCTAAAAATTTAAGCTGATAGATCAAATTACCGTTACGATTTAAACAATTTGAATTTTTTATATATTAAAATTTTTCATTTAAACCGTTTTAAATTTATCTTATATGAAGTGCTGGTTCGAATAGAAGATCAGCGAAAACTTACAAACCGGATAGTCAACGTATTTAGAAATCAAAATCAAATCGGATTGATTGTCTTAGTAGCTTTCGTGCACATATCTAGTCTTCTCCCACACGCTGTAAATTGATAATCAGATGGATAGACGGCGACACAGCTAAAATTTGTTAGTTCCTAAAATGGTTAAATAATGTAGATTACATTAATTCAGATTCTCAATAATTTTTTTTTTAATTAAATATAAAATTATTATATATATATTCTTAAATTAATATTAACCAAGATTTTATTAGCTTGTGTGTAAAGCCCAAAAATGGTCTCCAATCATTTTTGTTGTTTAATTGCATTACACCATGATTCCAACCCCCCACCTTAGCTTTGTTGGGAAGCAACTATCTAGGAGCTTTTTCTTGGAGAACATTACAAGTGTTTTTTATTTTTTTATCTTTTATTTTTTATTTTTGAAAAAAAATAAAATAAATTCTTTCAGATTGATCAAATTATTAAGAAAAAAAACTAAGGCTGCGTTTGGTTCGGGTATAAACGAAAATTGGTTATTTCGAAGATAGGTATAAGTTCATGTACAAACAAGAATTATAGTAATTTTGTGTTTGGTTGAGTATAAGGATTATACCGGGATAAGAAAAATAGTGTTTTGTAAGTTAAAAAGGAATAAAAATAATAGAGAGGATTAAATTTTATAAAATAAAATAAAAAAATTTAAAATTTTATAAATTTAAATATCTTATAATTTAAAAAAATTTAATTAAAAAATAATAATAATAAGCAACAGGTGGAACATCTGTTCCACATGTGGGGTGGAACAGCTGTTCTGTTCTACTCTTATACCAGAATAATCGGGTACGAGGGGAACAACTGTTCCACCAACACTTAAATGCTGTTTGGGTATAAAGAGAGGGATAACCCTCTTATTCCCCCCTTATACCGATTGCCAAACGAGGCCTTAGTGTACACCTCATTTGAGGTGTATATCTTACACCCCACCCATTCTAGGATGGGGTAAATTTTATTCGTCATTTCGAAGTGACGAGTGGATGCATGTCTATCTTAGAATGAATTAGATGTAGAATGTACACCCCAAATAAAATATATATATAGCATAGTTCAATTATTAATATTAAAATATTAAAAATTAAACTAACAAGCGCAGAGTAACGTCAGAATTTAATGACTCGAAAAGCACATTCAGATCAAGATAAAAATCGACATCAGTGATTAACTTTCGAATATAGCTAACAATAAAAAGGACAGCAAAACTGCTGTTGTCGAAGATACGAAAATTTAAAGCAGCTGAAAATAATATTCCAAGTTTTTCGAAGAAGCTTGCACGTTTTTTTTTTAAAAAAACCCTATAATTAACTAAAATAGAAAATACCTTAAAAGAAAAAAAAAAAAAAAACTTAGGCTTTGACAATATTATAACTCTATATTGTCAACCAAGTTTATTATTTTAGCATGACATTAAATTAATTATGCATTAAATTGACTCTTAAACTAATGTACAGGCGTTAATAAAAAAAAATAATAGTATACAGTATATAATATAATTATTGGGGTCTTCCATGTAAGGAAAATGCTATGTGTACACTTCTTTCGGGGTGTACATTATACACCCCACCCATCTAAGGGTGAGGGTGTGATGATGAATCATTTGATGTGACCCGTAAAAAATATCGCCACCATTAAATTGGTGGAGGTGTATGATGTACACCCTTTTGGGGTGTACATATAGCATTACTCTCCATGTAATTATTAATTTGTTCTCCTATCTAATATAAGGAAGCTTCAGAGCAAAGGAAAAAAAAAAAAAACTCCATGAATTATTATTATTTTTTTGTTTTATTTCAATAATTATATAATGGTCCTCGTGCAATCTCGATATTGCAACTTGCTTTTTGTACTTTTATTAACTTATAAAAACTTTATAAAGTAACCTTCCTCTTAATCTATTGGAAAATCTATTAAAGATTAATTAATTGCACCGTGGTTCCCTACCTTTGCTCGACTTTTTAATTTTGGTCCTCAGCCTTTTTCTTTCCCAATCGTATTGCTAATCTTTTGTATTTTTGTTTCAATTTAGTCCAATAATTGAAAACACCGTTAACTCTAATGAAAACGACCACGTCCATCGATACCAACCAATAGCACATCAGGAAATTTTCGTTACAATTAATTATATTTTTAACGACAGTGACTAAATTATAATAATTACTAAAAGATATATAGGGACCTAAATTATAAAATAAAGAAGTTAGGCCCCAAAATGAAAAACCTTTGTAAAGTTTGCAACAGGGATGAGTGAAGCTTCTCCCAATTAATGGACGGTGAGTAGGAACAAAAAAAAAAATGAAAAAAATATAATTCATTCTGATCCGCCATATTAATATGAGCAATGCTACATGTACACCCCGAAGGGGTGTACATCATACATCTCCACCATTTTAATAGTGCCGATATTTTTTACGGGTCACATCAAGTGACCCATCATCACACCCCCACCCTTAGATGGGTGGGGGTGTGAGATGTACACCCCTTACGGGTGTACACATAGCATTTTCCTATTAATATAACGGAGGGTGGCAAATTTTTTTTTTTTTTTTTTTTTTTTTTTTCTTTTAATCTGTTTCAATCTGTCAAAAATTCGTAAAAAACTTGCTCCCAACCCGATTAGCTCTTAATAGAGCGATAAATGGAGGCCAAAAATAAAATTAAAATTAACACGTCCTGTATATATCCTGATCCGATAAGAAATGGAGCGGTAGGCGGATCCATCCCGTCCTGGATCCGTTCCGTTTGCATCCCTAGTTTGGAAATTAATGACACAATAAATCTTTTATAACAGATCTAGTTCTTGTTACGTAGTATTACAAGCTATTTCTTAACAGATATTTAAAATTATTGAATTAGATTACTAGTGATTCTGTATTATCGCGTTTGATTTGATACAATAATGTAAAGTTAAATTACAGTGTATATAAAATTATTATATTCGGTTTATTTTATAAAGTTTAGTAATCCTGATAATAAAATATGGTCTATTTCAAAATTACTCTTGTGGTAAAATTTAATAGTTTTTTACTAAACTATAACTTAAAATAATTTTTACTTAAATTTAAAATGTACAAGCTGAACAACAATATAAAAAATTTAATATTTTAATTTAAAATATAAATTTAAAATTTAAAATTTAAATTGAAAATTTGTTAAACAAGGTTTAAAGATTATTTACAACAAACCCCAACTTTTTAATGGTGGAAAACTGAAATACACCATATGTAAAAGTTTATAAACTAGGGTTAAAATACAGAAAATCTCTTACAAATTCGCTCTTTACTTTTTCTCTTTGATATTAAAATGTTACACTTTGCATATTTAAAATTTTAAAAATATTTTTAGGAGATTATGACGTTAATGGCAAAGATTTAAGTATCCATCGGTACAGACATTATGTACCGTGCCGTATCGTATCAATAAGATACTAGTACGATACAGTACTTTTCGTGTCATTGGCACAACTCAAAACTCTTTATTTAAAAAAAAACTACTAAATAATTTTATCAATAAATTTTAAAAAATTTAATAAAATTATAAAAGAAAAATAAACTAAGCAACACGAGTGAGACAACCAGGTCTCTCAGAGGTGCGAAGGCATAAAAAAAAAAAAAAAAAAAAAAAGTAGAAGCAGAAAAGTTTGCATATCCGTTATTCGAATGCGAGGCGCCAAAAAGTCAATCCAAAACCATCCAATGTGCCAACTTTCTCCGAACCTAACTAACAGCGGGAATGAGTCGGTATTTTAAAAAATTATTGCTATAAATATCTTATGCCATTATGTGTCGGCACATATTTAATAATACAACAGTGTACAGTATAAACCCACTATCCGGGTTGGTACATCTACCTCACCAAAATTCAATGCCCATATTGGTCACTACGACCTCAGGCCAATGCCACTGTCTGACACCTATCGAGATGATATAACCCTGCACCACTCGGTGTTATATAAGGCTAACGGGTCAACAAGACCACTTTACTCAGTCAAGAACACCACCAGAGGGGCTAATCCGCTGGTGTACGTGAATGAACAACTGGTGCTGTAGCGATCATAATGCTAATGCTCAAGCACGCGATCTAAAGATCAGGTAATCGGCACTAAACCAAAAACTCTCAAACGGGATGCCAATCAACTGTGAAATCACCTCATACTGTATAATAGTAACTGATCTCCTACTCTATCATGCAATACAAGGATAGGGAGATACTGAAATACTCTGAAAAGAAATATAGCTAAGTAATGACCAATTAAGCATGATATACGCCAATGTATAGGCAGTTAGATATACTGAAATGAAAGCCAACATAACTCAAAGCATAGGACCAGGGCAAGCAAGATCACAAGGGTCCGACCGAGTACGGCACCTAGTGAGGTGATACTATGCTGATGCCCGGATCGGAGTACCCACCTTAGTGTAGGCGGTCCTGTAATCTGCTGCTCAACTCTCGTGCAGACTCCTGATTGCTCGGGACTAAATCAACATCACAGATCAGTAATAAACTTTTAGAAACCTATTCCATAGACTCACAGTATATAAAACGACTAAACAGTGGACTTTACTTAAGTCTAAGGATTCGCCAACATTTTAGAAATCCGCCGGTTGACCTCTAATGGTTCGAACAGTGTGTATAGGCTATTGAATCGAATGAAACTTTGCATGTTGCCCCAAAACACTCAGTTTAAGGTGTGGTGACTCGGATCTTTGCAGGGCTTCTACAGTGTGACCAGCAGCTTCTGGAAGCCTACGTGGCATGTCGGCGGTGTTCGTGCGCCAATTTGGACACAAGTGATGGACTCGGGGCTTAAAATGGATCACGTGGGTAATCGAGGGACCCCGTCGGATGTTTAGAGGTGTTTCCGCGTAAAATGGATATCAAATTTAGGTTCAGCGCGAAATTCAGATTTAAAATACCTTTTCAGGAGCCTCCGACAATTTATAGGATTGGAATTTGGCAAAATGGACGCCGGATTTGGAATCAGCGCGCGAAAACGGTCAAGATGGGCTATTTATTTGCATTTTTCGGGCTTGCTACAGTAATTTTACTGTTCACCGGCCGGAACAGTAACTCCGGCGATCGCCGGCGGCGGCCGGCGGTGGCGGGCAGCGGCGGAGGGCGGCGGCGCGAGCTCGAGCAGGCGGCGTGCGGCCGCGGGCAGGCGCAGAGCGGCACGGGCAGGCGCGCATGGGCGCGGGCAGGTGCGTGGTCCACGCGGCAGGCGTGCACCAGGGCGGTGCCACGTGGCAGCTTGTGGTTGGAGCGGTGTTGTGCGCTCGGTCCACGCAGGGAGCGGAGCAGGTGACCGGGGCAGGTGGCCGTACGCGTCGGGGCAGGCGGGCAGCAGGTGGGCACGGTTCCCGAGGCGTTGACGCGGGGGACCATGCGTGGGAGTGCCACGTGTCAGCTCGTGGTTGGCTGGCGCCAACCACCCGCACTGTGGACGCGGGCCACGTGGCGCAGCGTGGGTTGCTGGTTTTGCTGTTTGCTGTTTCGGGGTGACGTGGCGCGCTGTGGTGGATTCGGGCGCTGATGGACGGGCCGGATCGGGCGCACTGTGTGTGCCCGAAAATTTCCGGGCGCCCGAAAGTTGGGACTCATCCAGAATTTTGGCAATTATTTTCTTCAGCCTATTTAAAGGCAGCCCGAGCCCTCTTTTCTGGCTTTTTCCTCTCAGCCCTTGCAAGATCTCCCCGAGCTCCCTGTTGATGATTTGTTCCTCTCTAAGTTCTTGATCATCCTGCAGCATTTTGGGATTTTTGGGTGCATGCACCCCGAGGTTCTGGATTTTACGGCGCGGCGCGACGTTGCATTTCCTGTGTTCCCCTTCGTCGCAGCAGCAGTGTTTTGGCTCCCCTGGGCTACTCCGAGATCCTTTTTCTGTGATTCTTACGCCGACAGACTCCTAAGAGGTAGGGCTTCATCTTTCGTATTGATCTTACTTTCCCATTTCGAGGTTTTGGCACGGATCCCGAGGCAACACAGTGACCCTTTTTCTGTGTGGATTTCTGTGACAGCAGCAGAGTGTTTTGGCCGTGTCTTCGCGCACGAGCGTCAGACGGAAACGTGGTTATACAACTTTTTCATCTACGGATCGCAAGGAACGCGCTCGTTTTTTCTTGGATTTTCCAGAGTTTTTTTCGAGGTGAAATCCCTGTTTTTCCCTGTGAACAGTGTACAGTTTTTAGCACAGATTTTTGTATGAGTGTACCCCCTTGCCGAATTTTTATCTTGACTTACCGAACTCAGATTTGGGCGTGCAAGCTACCGTTACGAAGCTATCGACGCGAGGATCGCGGTGATATTTTTCTGGGAATTTTCTGGGCTCTTGATGCAGGTGAAAATTAAGCATTTCTGGGACTGTTGTTGTATGTGTGTGTGAGAGCAGATTTTGGAATGTATGTGTAATAGTGGACTTTGTATTGTGCCAGGAGAGTTACGGGTGTGCTGAACTTATTGGAGCAAGGGATTAGAGTTATCTGGTGTTTTCAGCTGTTGGGGTTTGGACAGTCAGCTTTTCAGGTGGGTGCCTTATTCTCGGAACCGGTGGACGGTTCTCTAAATTTTCATATGTTAGCATTGCATGGAGGTGAATGGTACAATAGCTGGAATTGATCGGTAAGTTTAACAATGAGGATTTTATGAAAATTGCAAGTGAATTATTCATAGTATGACAATTGTAAAGTACCGGGGCTTTGGATAGCGCGCCGACCACACAGATGGCTTGGAGCAGAGAATTGCCTTGGGCATGTTGTATCTGAGTTTTCAGTTGATGCCGGGTTGATTCGGATCAACGCGGAAGCTCCAGCTCGATTCGGGGTTTTTCCGGGCTTTGTAGGCCGATTGAGGATGAGATTGGGAATTTCAGACTTCACCGTGGAGTGCCGGAAATTCGGGAAAACTTGGAAGGAGTGTACTTTCAGATTACAGCGAAGTTCGGGAAGTTCCGGGCAGCGGCGGAGAGCCCGAAGGCAAAAAGTGAGTTGGAGTTGGATTATTGGAATTAGTTAATTAATTAATGGATTTAATTAATAAAGCTTTTTGCTTTATAAAAGCTGCCTCCACCCTCCTCTGCAGCAGGAAGAAAGAAAAGAAAGAAGAAAGAAAGAAAGGAAAAGAAAAGAGAGGAGAAGGAAAAAGAAAAGAAAGAAAAAGGGATTGGAGCTTCTCGGATTTTTGGACTCGCCGTTGAAGGCCGAGTGGATGCTCGTGGGCGTGCGGCGTGCGACAACGAGGTAAGCAATTTCTCTTTTATGCAGTTTTTGGAGTTTTTGAGCTTTAGGGATTTTTATAAGTGGATTTTGATTGCTAAAATGGTTTTATTGAGCAATTTGGATTTTCCTTGGGATTTGCGGATTTTTCGGGGCCTTTTTCTGTTTTTGCCGTCGCCGTCGGCCGCGCGCTGCGCGCAACGGCGCACGCGCGGCGCCAGGGTGCCGCTGTCGGCAGCACCCTGCGGCGAGGTGCCGCTGGGCGGCGGCGCCGCGATGCAGCAAAGTGCTGCACGCGGCGCTGCCAGGGCCGCGCGCAGGCGCGCGCGGCAGGCCCTGCCCTGGCCAGCGCGCAGGGGCGCGCGGCAGGGCCGCGCGCAGGTGCGCGCGGCACTGCTGGGCCGCGCGCAGGGTGCGCGCGGCATGGCCGCGCGCGGGCGCGCGCGGCAGGGCCGCGCGCAGGTGCGCGCGGCACTGCTTGGCCGCGCCCGGGCCTGCGCGGGCCGCGCGGGCCGCGCGCAGGCGCGCGCGGGCCTGCGCGGGCGCGCGGGCGCGCGCTGCTGCGCGCAGCGCTGCGGGCTGCGCGCAGCGGCCGCGCGCGCGCGGCGGGCTGCGCGCGGGCGCGCGCAGCGCCGCTGGGGCACTGCGCGACGCGCTCCAGCGCCGCGCAGCAGCCCCTGCGCCGCGCGGTTTGGCTTGGCGCCGCGCGGTGGGCCTCCCTCGTCGCGCGGCAGGGGTTGTCGACGCTCGGCGTGCTCCCGGACAGCGGGCTGCACCTCGGGTTGCGTGCCGGTGCTGTTTTCGCCGTCGGGCGTCGTCTTCGCCGTCGGCGCTGTTTTCGCAGAGTTTTTCGCGAGCGGTTTCGCGAGCTGTTTTTCGCAAGCAGTTTTCGAGCTGTTTTTCGCCGACGGAGCAGGTTTTTCGCCGCCGCGTGCTGTTTTTCGCCGTCGGGCGCTGTTTTTCGCCGACGGAGCAGTTTTTCGCCGCCGCGTGCTGTTCTTCGCCGTCGGCGCTGTTTTCGCAGAGTTTTTCGCGAGCGGTTTCGCGAGCTGTTTTTCGCAAGCAGTTTTCGAGCTGTTTTTCGCCGACGGAGCAGGTTTTTCGCCGCCGCGTGCTGTTTTTCGCCGTCGGGCGCTGTTTTTCGCCGACGGAGCAGTTTTTCGCCGCCGCGTGCTGTTCTTCGCCGTCGGCGCTGTTTTCGCAGAGTTTTTCGCGAGCGGTTTCGCGAGCTGTTTTTCGCAAGCAGTTTTCGAGCTGTTTTTCGCCGACGGAGCAGGTTTTTCGCCGCCGCGTGCTGTTTTTCGCCGTCGGGCGCTGTTTTTCGCCGACGGAGCAGTTTTTCGCCGCCGCGTGCTGTTTTTCGCCGTCGGGCGCTGTTTTTTCGCCGACGGAGCAGTTTTTCGCCGCCGCGTGCTGTTTTTCGCCGTCGGGCGCTGTTTGTCGCCGACGGAGCAGTTTTTCGCCGCCGCGTGCTGTTTTTCGCCGTCGGGCGCAGTTTTTCGCCGACGGAGCAGTTTTTCGCAAGCTGTTTTTCGCAAGCCGGTTTTGAGCAGTTTTTGCAAGCAGTTTGTGAGCCGATTTTTGAGCGGTTTTTCGCGAGCAGTTTCGCAGGGTTTTCGCGAACTGTTCCGCTAGCAGATTTTGTGCTGTTTTCGCCGTCGGGCGCTGGTTTTCGCTGACGGAGGCTGTTTTTCGCCGTCGGATACGCGGTTTTGACCGTTCTGATTGTTTTGCGATTTCTTCGCTTCTGGCAGCTTGCGGTGCGGTTTTAGCTTCCGCGGAGCGCGCGGTCGTGTGGTTGGTCGCCGCGTGCTCCGATTCGCGTGCGGATTCTGGCATCGGGCTTCGTGTTGCGTGCGGACCCCTTGGAGGCCAGGTAAGCCCGCTGAGCCAATTGCAAGTGTCGACAAGCAATTGGTGGCTTGCTGAGGTGGGTTGGTTTTCTCTCCAAGTCTACGGACTTCCTTCTAATTCTATTGTGATAGGATTGCATGCTAGTTTAAGTGTTTTCTTGGAACTTAACTAGCACCCCCGTCATATGTGCATGCGTTGACCAGACCTATTGTGAACCTTAATTGAGCTAGGTTCTTTTATGCTTTAGACATCCCGCACTTCGCATATCCCTCTGGATTTAGAGTTCCTCGCCCGGGTAGTGGGCTGAGTGGTCAGAGCGTTGTGGGACGGGTGTTGCACTCGGGCCCGGGGGGGCGAGTGGGGTTGTAATAACCGCGGCTTTATTTGCCTTTCTAGACCTTCTTTTAAAATTCTTGAAAATCCACTTTTCGACTAAGGGGTCCGGGGGTGAATTATTTTTCGTTATCTCTGGGCAGACTGTCGGGGCTCGCGGGTATTTTTAGACAATAAAGCTCGCGAAATGGATTTCGGCGGCGCGATCGGATCTGGATTCTGACCCCGGAATCTCCCAGAATAAATTCCGGAAGTTGGCAGCAGTTCAGGCGACTTACACGTCCTTCGGGGCGGACCGGACCCTGGTTCGCACCCAAACTCATTTCGCCGAGATTGATTTGTATTTTGGGACTTAGGGTTAAGTTCCCGTGTACGGAGGCGGCTAATATTAATACGTATGTGTTGGGTTTAGTTTTGGAGATTTCCTACGGTTCCTCTCACCCAAACCCTCCTCTTCCCACCGATCGGCGCGAGGCACCGCGGCGGAGCAATCGAGGAACGGGAAGAACACCGCACACCTCCGGAACCGGGCACGCAAGAACGGGATAATCCTCGTCTCTCCCTCCCTCTCCATCGGCGAGTCGGAGGCGCATTGGTTCGGTGAGTTTGTCTTTATGTTCTTTTTGAGCTAGGGTTTCTTCCGGAGCGTCGCACGGGAAGGGGGGAAGGCGGCACACCCCGGCCGGCCGCACCACCGCCGTCGCAAGCGCCCTTACGCGCAGGGCTAGGGCACCGTGCATGCGGGTCTGGCACCCGCGCGGGGTCGCCCGTGCGTGCGGGTCTGGCACCCGCGCGGGCCTGGGCGCCGCACGGGGTCGCCCGTGCGTGCGGGCTGGGCGCCCGCGCGGAGCCTGGGCGCCGCGCGGGGTCGCCCGTGCGTGCGGGTCTGGCACCCGCGCGGGCCTGGGCGCCGCACGGGGTCGCCCGTGCGTGCGGGCTGGGCGCCCGCGCGGAGCCTGGGCGCCGCGCGGGGTCGCCCGTGCGTGCGGGTCTGGCACCCGCGCGGGCCTGGGCGCCGCGCGGGGTCGCCCGTGCGTGCGGGCTGAGCGCCCGCGCGGAGCCTGGGCGCCGCGCGGGGCCGCCCGTGCGTGCGGCCTGGGCACCCGTCCTGGGCCTGGGCGCCGCCGCTGTCAGGGAGCCGTGCGGGCATCACACCGCACGGAGCCTGATGCGCGTGCGGCCAGCGCGGCAGCACGCTCGCCGCCGCCTCGGGTTCCGACTCGGCCGCCGCCGCCGCCGTCGAACCCGGGAGCCCCGTTCCACGACGGGACCCGAATGTCTGTTCTTGACCCTTGTTTTATGTTGTTTAGTCAATGACTTCTCCCCGGTGGACTTTTGTAGTTTTGGGGAGCGCACCGGGACACACGGGGGATAGCGCTTTGTTCATCGCTCGTAGAGGTGGGTCTTTACTCCTAAATCTCAACATTTAATTCTATCTTGGTGGACGGGGTCATCCTTAAGTGTACTTGGGTTAAACCTAGTAGGGAGGCATCTTTTATTCGTTATGGCCTTACGGTACTCGTGATTAGATAAACATATGGTTTCATGTCGCTCTCTTGCATGTATAGGAGTATGCTGTGAATTTATATATATACTGTTTCATTTAGTTATCATGCACAGATATGTATATGTTAATTCATACGTTTTTCATACATTGATATATTTATATGGTTCACGGTTACTATGCTCGGCTGCAGCACGCGCACCCGCGGTTTGGCCACCGCAAAGGGTGTGCTTTTCCGGAAAAGTGGTCCATGACCCGTGTATACCCACAGGACGGCGTGGGGCCTCTTTAGTTGTGGGGCATGTATGCGCCAAGGTGTGAGCGGTGCGACCCGTCGGTTTAGTTGTCCGGCGTGGGAGCGGTGCGACCCATTCGGTTTAGTTGTCCGACTTGGGCGCGGTGCGATTTCGTCGGTTTAGTTGTCCGACGGGATCGGGTATTGCAGGTTTACAGGTGTTTGATTCTACTTTTCCCTTGCGGGGGGGGGAGGGGTGCTTGCTCCGGATAGACTACGGTTGGATGTTTCTTTACCTGCTTTATTATTATCATTTTTGTTTAGTCGCTGACTTCCCACTTTGCGACAGGGTCCTACAGGGGGGAGAGTTAGGCGACGGTGAGGCCACGGCTAGAGGTGTTGGGTCTCAGGAGACCGGAACAGTGTTTTACTCCTTACTTTCGCATTCCATTTAATATTTGTAGACTGTGGATGGTTCTCGATACCCTCGTGGGGTCGATGTGGACGTTGGTACGGTGACATTTGGATTGTCTATTTTTCTTTATATTTCTGTGGGCCGCTTTGGAAAATAAAATAGCAAATGAAAGAACGGATTGCGAAAACTATGATTTCAAAACCCAAGTGTCGTGTGGGCACTGTTTTCAAAAACCCTGAGTTTATGTTGCTTTCAAAAACGGTTTTCAAAATATGGGTGCCGGGTGGGCGCCGTTTCAACAACCGTGGGTTTAATCTTTTCAAACTAATCGGCCGTGAGTTAATTCAGTATATTGTGAATGGTTATACGTTTGGGATTGTTGTGATTGAATGTTTACTCGTTATTGGACATTGTACAAACCGCGACGCCGTGCATATACAGGGGAGACTCTGTCCGTTTGTAGAGTGATCCTGTATATGCGGCGGATCTGGGTACGCGCCGGGGAAGAAGGTTTTTCAAAAAAAAATACATACCCTTTTGTAATCCGTTTCCGCTAAAATAAACCCCCGGGGCGTGACAGATTAAGATGGTATCAGAGACTTAGCTTTCAATCACAACAATTGGTGCCGACGTCCACAGGAATACCTCACTTAACTACAAAGGAATGGAATGGATAGATTATAGCAGAGTAGGACGCGAGTGATCGAGGGGGGAGTTCGTTGCATGTTAGTAGGGTGGTCTAGAGTTGACTCTTGTGGCGTGTGACAGACATGGCCGTACTAGATCATCGGCCGGGGACGCAGAGTCGGAGTCCGAGTCCTTTCCCTCGCTAAGTGGATCGATGTGCCGTTGCTTATTAGCAAAGACTAAAGCCGACCTTCTTTGTGTGCATCCAGATAGAGTGCCGACTCAGCAAGCAACCGACGACGGAAATGGACATCGCCGACGAAGCCAATCGCCTGCTCCGCAACCAGCTGCGCGACGTGGCTGGGCAACTGCTGACTCTCGCGGAGCGCCTGAGCATGCTGACACAGGAACTCGAGGGCGTCGACCGATTCCGGGGCGGCAGCAGAGGCGTTGCCCCTCCCGGGGTGCCACCGACGGGCCCTCCCACCGTCCAGGAGGCTACTAACCTGACCGTGCACACCAACGTAGAGCGCGCCCGGCAGGAATACTCTTACCCCGAGTCGGCCGGGGACCCCCATCGGAGGGGCCGGGCGAGCAAACGCCCGAGAGCCGGGCAGGACCTCGGGCAGACGACGGAGGAGAGACCTAGGCCACCGAAACCGTGCGTCATATGCGGCAACGCACACCTCATGACGAGCTGCCCGTGGCGGGACGGACACTGTTTCCGATGTGGCAGGCCGGGCCACACGCGTTATGAGTGCCCTCTGAAGCCGTCTGTCAGTAGACCCCCGGCGCCGCGACATGCTGAGCCTAAGGGAACTGCTGCCTCCACCCCTCAAGGGGGCACCGATCCAGAGAGCCGACCTAATCCACGCCCGACGCTAGCACCGAAGGTCGAACGAGGGCTTAAGGGGAGCGCGCACGTGCAACCGGGATCCTGCGTCATCTGCAAGGGCGCGCACCCAGTGACGGAATGCACTTGGAGGTACCACTATTGTAACCGGTGCGGCTTGCCAGATCACAATCACCTATCCTGCCCCCAAGGGCCCACCCCCGCCTCTGCCGCCGTGCCACCACCGCCAAGAGGAACAGAGAGCGCGGCGGCCCCCGTGCAGACAAAGAACTCGCCCGACGACCAACGATGCGCGGACTCTTTAGACAGCAAACCCCCTCCCCAACACGCGGTGCGACACTGGCCCATGGACCCGAGGGTAACCCTGTTTTGGGACGGATGCAAATTGACCCCACCCTTGCACGGATTTTGTGGATCGACGTGGACTCGCCTATGTGTTAGTCATGGTGATGGTTACGACCACGAGGCGGTAGTAATCCTTGATAAAGGTTATGTTTTTGGCACTGAGATTGTGTTGGGAGGTATGTGATATACCTTCCAATAAGAATTACGTCCCCAACTTGTTGTTGGCGACAAACCTTTGGTATTCCGCTGTTCTTTTGGGTAAGCACGTTGGCTGCAGGCAACGGACTGTCGAGAGAACTGAGGAAGTACTCTGCCCTGTAGTGGGGAGTATCAGATTGGGTCTAAACTAGTAGCCTTAGAGTTGTAAATACCATGCGACTGACCTGTAGCCCCCGATTAAGCTTTTGAGCATTCTCAGAATGTATGACTTCAGGCTGTGAGAGTGACGGTGTCTTGCGGTTCCGTGGGCGGTTCTGTGTACCGGATTCGCCGGAATTGAAGGAGGAGTTTCTGACAGGGGCACAAAGATGTACAGGGACCTCAAGCAGACCTTTTGGTGGCCCAAGTTGAAGGGGGATGTGACACGACACGTTGCTCACTGCCTGGTATGCCAGCAGATAAAGGCAGAGCATCAGCGGCCTGCAGGAAGATTTCAGCCCTTACCGGTGCCGATGTGGAAGTGGGATCAGATCACTATGGACTTCGTCACCGGGTTCCCACGTTCACAGCAGGGGCACGACCCGATCGGGGTCATTGTGGACTGGCTAACCAAGGCAGCTCTTTTCCTACCCATCCACACAACCTGGACCAGAGAGCAGTTGGCTCAAGTCTACCTCAGCGAGATCGTGAGACTGCACGGAGTGCCGGCATCGATCACCTCGGATAGAGACACCCGCTTCGTCTCGAAGTTTTGGCAAAGTCTACAGCAAGCCTGGGGACCAAGCTACACTTCGGCGCAGCTTTCCACCCTCAGACGGACGGACAGTCGGAGCGAGTAATTCAGACCCTCCAGGACCTGCTGCGCGCCTGTGTACTTGACTGGGGAGTCGGTTGGGCGCGCTACCTACCCCTCGTGGAATTCGCCTACAACAATAGCTACCAGGCCAGCATCCAGGTGGCACCCTACGAAGCTTTGTATGGAAGACGCTGCCGATCCCCGATCTGTTGGGACGACTTAGGGGGAAACGGAAATTCCTGGGACCCGACTTGGTGGAAGAGACTGAGGAGAAGGTGCGCCTCATCAGGCGGCGGTTGCTGACCGCCCAAAGCCGACAGAAGAGCTACGCAGACCGACGGCGCCGCGATTTGGAATTTCAAGTGGGGGAAACACGTGCTATTACGAGTCTCGCCATCCAAAGGGATCAGACGTTTCGGGCTGAAGGGCAAGTTGAGCCCACGGGTTGTGAGGCCTTTAGAGATCTTGGAGCGTATAGGCCCGGTGGCGTACCGCCTTGCCCTACCCCCCTAACCTCGACCGGGTCCACAACGTCTTCCACGTGTCCATGCTCCGGAAATACCTTTCCGACCCGTCACACGTGTTGGACGTCTCCACATTCGAGCTCAAGGAGGATTTAAGCTTCGAGGAAACCCCCGTGCGTATCCTAGCAAGGGAAAGCAAAGCACTGCGGAACCGAGTCATCCCCTACGTGAAGGTGCTCTGGAGCAGTCAGGAAGAACGAGAAGCAACATGGGAGCTGGAATCTAAGATGAGGGAGTGCTACCCCGACCTCTTCACCACCACCCGGGTTTGAGTTTCGAGGACGAAACTCGTTTTTAGAGGTGAGTGGTGTAATAACCGCGGCTTTATTTGCCTTTCTAGACCTTCTTTTAAAATTCTTGAAAATCCACTTTTCGACTAAGGGGTCCGGGGGTGAATTATTTTTCGTTATCTCTGGGCAGACTGTCGGGGCTCGCGGGTATTTTTAGACAATAAAGCTCGCGAAATGGATTTCGGCGGCGCGATCGGATCTGGATTCTGACCCCGGAATCTCCCAGAATAAATTCCGGAAGTTGGCAGCAGTTCAGGCGACTTACACGTCCTTCGGGGCGGACCGGACCCTGGTTCGCACCCAAACTCATTTCGCCGAGATTGATTTGTATTTTGGGACTTAGGGTTAAGTTCCCGTGTACGGAGGCGGCTAATATTAATACGTATGTGTTGGGTTTAGTTTTGGAGATTTCCTACGGTTCCTCTCACCCAAACCCTCCTCTTCCCACCGATCGGCGCGAGGCACCGCGGCGGAGCAATCGAGGAACGGGAAGAACACCGCACACCTCCGGAACCGGGCACGCAAGAACGGGATAATCCTCGTCTCTCCCTCCCTCTCCATCGGCGAGTCGGAGGCGCATTGGTTCGGTGAGTTTGTCTTTATGTTCTTTTTGAGCTAGGGTTTCTTCCGGAGCGTCGCACGGGAAGGGGGGAAGGCGGCACACCCCGGCCGGCCGCACCACCGCCGTCGCAAGCGCCCTTACGCGCAGGGCTAGGGCACCGTGCATGCGGGTCTGGCACCCGCGCGGGGTCGCCCGTGCGTGCGGGTCTGGCACCCGCGCGGGCCTGGGCGCCGCACGGGGTCGCCCGTGCGTGCGGGCTGGGCGCCCGCGCGGAGCCTGGGCGCCGCGCGGGGTCGCCCGTGCGTGCGGGTCTGGCACCCGCGCGGGCCTGGGCGCCGCACGGGGTCGCCCGTGCGTGCGGGCTGGGCGCCCGCGCGGAGCCTGGGCGCCGCGCGGGGTCGCCCGTGCGTGCGGGTCTGGCACCCGCGCGGGCCTGGGCGCCGCGCGGGGTCGCCCGTGCGTGCGGGCTGAGCGCCCGCGCGGAGCCTGGGCGCCGCGCGGGGCCGCCCGTGCGTGCGGCCTGGGCACCCGTCCTGGGCCTGGGCGCCGCCGCTGTCAGGGAGCCGTGCGGGCATCACACCGCACGGAGCCTGATGCGCGTGCGGCCAGCGCGGCAGCACGCTCGCCGCCGCCTCGGGTTCCGACTCGGCCGCCGCCGCCGCCGTCGAACCCGGGAGCCCCGTTCCACGACGGGACCCGAATGTCTGTTCTTGACCCTTGTTTTATGTTGTTTAGTCACTGACTTCTCCCCGGTGGACTTTTGTAGTTTTGGGGAGCGCACCGGGACACACGGGGGATAGCGCTTTGTTCATCGCTCGTAGAGGTGGGTCTTTACTCCTAAATCTCAACATTTAATTCTATCTTGGTGGACGGGGTCATCCTTAAGTGTACTTGGGTTAAACCTAGTAGGGAGGCATCTTTTATTCGTTATGGCCTTACGGTACTCGTGATTAGATAAACATATGGTTTCATGTCGCTCTCTTGCATGTATAGGAGTATGCTGTGAATTTATATATATACTGTTTCATTTAGTTATCATGCACGGATATGTATATGTTAATTCATACGTTTTTCATACATTGATATATTTATATGGTTCACGGTTACTATGCTCGGCTGCAGCACGCGCACCCGCGGTTTGGCCACCGCAAAGGGTGTGCTTTTCCGGAAAAGTGGTCCATGACCCGTGTATACCCACAGGACGGCGTGGGGCCTCTTTAGTTGTGGGGCATGTATGCGCCAAGGTGTGAGCGGTGCGACCCGTCGGTTTAGTTGTCCGGCGTGGGAGCGGTGCGACCCATTCGGTTTAGTTGTCCGACTTGGGCGCGGTGCGATTTCGCCGGTTTAGTTGTCCGACGGGATCGGGTATTGCAGGTTTACAGGTGTTTGATTCTACTTTTCCCTTGCGGGGGGGGGAGGGGTGCTTGCTCCGGATAGACTACGGTTGGATGTTTCTTTACCTGCTTTATTATTATCATTTTTGTTTAGTCGCTGACTTCCCACTTTGCGACAGGGTCCTACAGGGGGGAGAGTTAGGCGACGGTGAGGCCACGGCTAGAGGTGTTGGGTCTCAGGAGACCGGAACAGTGTTTTACTCCTTACTTTCGCATTCCATTTAATATTTGTAGACTGTGGATGGTTCTCGATACCCTCGTGGGGTCGATGTGGACGTTGGTACGGTGACATTTGGATTGTCTATTTTTCTTTATATTTCTGTGGGCCGCTTTGGAAAATAAAATAGCAAATGAAAGAACGGATTGCGAAAACTATGATTTCAAAACCCAAGTGTCGTGTGGGCACTGTTTTCAAAAACCCTGAGTTTATGTTGCTTTCAAAAACGGTTTTCAAAATATGGGTGCCGGGTGGGCGCCGTTTCAACAACCGTGGGTTTAATCTTTTCAAACTAATCGGCCGTGAGTTAATTCAGTATATTGTGAATGGTTATACGTTTGGGATTGTTGTGATTGAATGTTTACTCGTTATTGGACATTGTACAAACCGCGACGCCGTGCATATACAGGGGAGACTCTGTCCGTTTGTAGAGTGATCCTGTATATGCGGCGGATCTGGGTACGCGCCGGGGAAGAAGGTTTTTCAAAAAAAAATACATACCCTTTTGTAATCCGTTTCCGCTAAAATAAACCCCCGGGGCGTGACAGGGGTCTGGTGGCTGGGTTAGGCCAGTGTTAGCGTTTTGGGGAACCGTTTCAGATAAACGGTGGTCCCGGGGGTTTTCCTTTCCGCTGTTCTTCTCGTCACCATCAGGTTGGGATCGTGGTGCACGTGTGTTAGCAGGACCTTGAACCCAGAACCTTTTTGGATGAATACATGATTTTAGTCAGCCAATGTTTCTTCCAAGCCTCGCAAGGTTGTCTGAGTCTGTGCTCGTCTGTAGGGACGAAGGCATCAGCTCTTCGAGGCTTGGGCATAAAACTTGATTTCAAAGGGTTTTCCTAAAAGAGACTAAAAATCATTGAAAAGATAGATTTCTTTCAGACTGAATGGTTTTCTGAAATAAATGACATAGGTTTTTATAAACTTATCCACCCGAGCGGATTCGAATGATCTGGGTTCTAAGGGCTGCTTTCTCTCTTGGGGACGTAGATGTTAGTCCCCCGGGGTTTCGGACCCTCGTAGATCTGGCCGTGGAGCATCTCCGGCCGTGAGTTGTGTGTTGATTTCAGCGGAGTGTTGTTGTGGGAGCCGTCGGGAGAGACGGTGGTCTCAGCTGTGTAGTACTTTCGTTGAGTGGGTCAGTGTTGTGAGATTGAGTCGTGGAGGGTTCTCCGACTGAGTTGTGCTTTGAGCATCGTGATACCGATCTGTTTGATCGAGGACCATAGCCTGCAGGAGCCACTTGTGAGACAGTGATACTGTTGAGATACTTGAGTTCGGTGGGGTCGCACCCCTCGAACCACGCCCCGGGTGCGTTGATGATTCCGAGCTTGATGAGGCGGCGAGGATGATACCGAGCCTGACGAGGCTGCGATGATGCGCCTAGTTTGTATACTAGAGGTCGCTTGATACCCCTGGCCGAGCTACCATGGGGTCACTGTGTGAGATATCGAGTTAGTCCGTTTGGACACCCTGGTTGATACACCAGGGGGCGCAGGCTTGACTCGACTGGACCCTGTGGGGCAGTCGCTGAGATTTGAGATACACTGAGAGAGTGATGGCGCAGCATGTGTCATAGTAGAGCGTCTTGGGCTTAGTACTTGTGACATGTTGTCAGCAGTGAGTGACTGCATACCATCATCCATAGTCTCTTCTTATTGAGCATAGTAGATAGAGGCATGATAGCTGTAGATTCTTTTCCAGCTTATTTATATTATCATCAGTCTTTTCTCTATCTTATGCCTCTGGTAGACTTAGTGGGCAGACCGTGGTTCTTGGAGACGGTACCCACTGAGAACTACTGTAGGATGTAGTTCTCACACCCTCTGTCGGTGACAGGTTGCTGAGGCTTTCTTCCGTCCCTGCTGGGCTTGATTGGACGGACCGAGGACAGGGAGTCGTGTGATAGTTCCCTACCAGCATTGTTACTTTAGAGAGAGGTAGATGTACCATCCCGAATTGTGGGAGCTGGTTTATTTTTCCTGTTTAGCTATCTCCCATTTGGATTAGTAGATGTTGTATAGGGCGACTTCTATTTGTATCATCTGATTTTGGGGAGATAGGCTATGTGTTGTTGCAACCTTGCAGAGAAAAATTTTATAGTACAGCTTTTTATCCGCTCTGATATCTGTGTAGCTGTAGTTTTGATCTTTGCAGGCTTGACGCTTCGTCTGTACGGCAGTTTCCGTACAGATGGCGGATCTGTTGGCGAGCCCGGGTCGCAGTTTCGACCCCGGGGCGTGACAGATTAGAGTGGTATCAGAGCCTAGGATATAGGTCATTGAGGACTTAGAAACCCTAGGCTTGTGGTTGGACATTAGGATGACTACGAGAGAGTCGTGACTTTTAGCGAGAGTCCAGATTGAGTTTTTACCTCTCCCTTGGGTTGGGATGAGTGATTTGCTATGTTATTCTCTCAAAGTGATTATGTTGGCTGCAGACAACATAATACTTTCGGAAGGGATAACAAGTTTTAGACTCTCGCTGGATTGGGTCGTATGGCTGTTGTGTCCTGATGTTTTTTTTTTGTTTCAGTTACCTGCGATGCCGCCGAGACGTCGTGCAGCGACGAGCGGGCGTTTGACCTCAGCTGAGGAGCCCGGACGGCGGGCTGCCGAGCAGGCTTGGCAGAGTGAGGTACAGGATCTGCGGGCTCGGGTGGCCCAGATGTCTGAGGCGTTGCGGCGCCAGGAGAAGAACATGGAGCGGGTGTTGCGCATGTTCGAGCTGAGAGCATCTCCCGGGGTATCACCAGTAGTACTCCAGCCGCGACATTGTCGATTTCGACCCTGGTCGCATCACTGATGGTGCAGGAGCAACGAGAGGTTGCCAGCTGGTTATTTTTTTACTTCATCCAGTCCCATCCCCTGCAGATTTTGGGATTAAGTTGGGGCCTTGGGAGGCCGAGAACTGGATCGTTGCTTTGGAAAGGCTGTTCAAGGATTTGTTCATCCAGGAGAAGCTTCAGGGCGCTTGATCTTGCGCCTTTGGTTAGGGACGCCGAGAGTTGGTGGCGTCGGGTTCGTCCGGTTGGACCACCGAGAGCGAGTTTCCACGATGGTTGAGCAGTGGGCCCCTTGTCACCCAGGATGAGGTTTAGAGGTTGATTGTTGAGAGGGGACTGCACCTGGATATCTATCTCATTGTGTATCCTCGGCGAGTGCCGACCGTAGACGCAGCGATTGGGCATGTGTGATGGATTGACCGAGGATCACTGATCACGTCCAGGAGGGACGGAGACCGAGGGACCAGCTCCAGAGGGAGAGTCTTCCAGTATTGCCTGATTTCGGGATAGTGGAGTGGATCGAGGTTGCCATGGTGCCAGCCTCAGGATCATGTGTCTCAGAGGAGACAGAGACCTGGAGGTTCTCGGCGGTTGAGGCGCCAGGGTAGTGGATTGGAGACCGAGGTAGTGGTCGACTTGGTTATGGAACCTTGCAGCCGAGGTTGTGCCTGGTTAGTGTTCAGAACCCGGTAGGGGCTTTCTGAGCTTGCCTTGCGGTCAAGTGGATTGACTGAGGCCTGCGAGTGTTGTATTTGAAGAATCGAGTTCTCCAGCTGTGTGTGAACGGGTTAGCAGCCGGGCCGTCGTGGACATTTGGATTTATTTCCGAAGTGGCTTAGAGCTTCAAGATCACTGGAGGTTAGTGCAGCAACTCCTAAGAGGGGAGATGTTGGTTGCCTGATCGAGAGATGTACCTGCGGGACTTGATTGTTTTGGTTGCTAAGGAGCAACGGAGGAGTTTTGCCTTTTTGGAGACTTCGATTTTTGGAAGCCACCAGCCGCAGAGGTTTATGTTTATAGACTTGAGTCTGCGCGGGGAGTTTGGACCGTGATTATTCGTCTGATAGGAGGAGGTGTATTTGAATCCTCGCACTTTATCGGCTCTTCTTCGTTGGAGTCGAACAAGGATTGAGCTATCAGAAGCAACCGAAGAATTTCTTGCTTGTGAAGTTATGGAATTTACGGTTGGGTTTACCCAGTGAAGGTTCGGTGGTGCCGGTTTGCTGAGTTAGAGCGACCACCTGAGAACCGAGAGGATGAGTTTGGGTTGCCGATTGGTGGGCGCCAGGTTAGCGGATCGCTTGGTACTTGGTATGATTTCCTTTCCTTGTGGTTGAGATCAGAGTTTTGCACCCCTACATGGTTGAGTTGGCGGATTGTGGCTTTGTGTTGCGGCCACACCAGGGACAGCTTCAACATCTCTCTCTCCTTGTTTTCCTGTGTTCGCCGAAAAGTAGCAGGCAGAGCGAAAAATTTCGAAGGACTACTCCAGAGATGGAGGCGATGCTGGAACCTGTTCTTGTTTTGATCGGGGCGAAGGCATCGGTCCTTTGAAAATTTTGAACTTTTCGCTATTTTCGGCTGCTTTTCTTTTGAGAGAGAGTTGGAGTTGATGTTAGTCCTGATGTGGGTTCTTGTGGTAGGGTGTGTGTTTTGGTTTCGAGGACGAAACCTTTTGAAGGAAGGGAGAATGTAAAGTACCGGGGCTTTGGATAGCGCGCCGACCACACAGATGGCTTGGAGCAGAGAATTGCCTTGGGCATGTTGTATCTGAGTTTTCAGTTGATGCCGGGTTGATTCGGATCAACGCGGAAGCTCCAGCTCGATTCGGGGTTTTTCCGGGCTTTGTAGGCCGATTGAGGATGAGATTGGGAATTTCAGACTTCACCGTGGAGTGCCGGAAATTCGGGAAAACTTGGAAGGAGTGTACTTTCAGATTACAGCGAAGTTCGGGAAGTTCCGGGCAGCGGCGGAGAGCCCGAAGGCAAAAAGTGAGTTGGAGTTGGATTATTGAAATTAGTTAATTAATTAATGGATTTAATTAATAAAGCTTTTTGCTTTATAAAAGCTGCCTCCACCCTCCTCTGCAGCAGGAAGAAAGAAAAAGAAAGAAAGAAAGAAAGAAAGGAAAAGAAAAGAGAGGAGAAGGAAAAAGAAAAGAAAGAAAAAGGGATTGGAGCTTCTCGGATTTTTGGACTCGCCGTTGAAGGCCGAGTGGATGCTCGTGGGCGTGCGGCGTGCGACAACGAGGTAAGCAATTTCTCTTTTATGCAGTTTTTGGAGTTTTTGAGCTTTAGGGATTTTTATAAGTGGATTTTGATTGCTAAAATGGTTTTATTGAGCAATTTGGATTTTCCTTGGGATTTGCGGATTTTTCGGGGCCTTTTTCTGTTTTTGCCGTCGCCGTCGGCCGCGCGCGCGCGCAACGGCGCACGCGCGGCGCCAGGGTGCCGCTGTCGGCAGCACCCTGCGGCGAGGTGCTGCTGGGCGCGGCGCCGCGTGCAGCAAAGTGCTGCACGCGGCGCTGCCAGGCCGCGCGCAGGCGCGCGCGGCAGGCCCTGCCTGGCCGCGCGCAGGGGCGCGCGGCAGGGCCGCGCGCAGGTGCGCGCGGCACTGCTGGGCCGCGCGCAAGTGCGCGCGGCACTGCTTGGCCGCGCGCGGGCCTGCGCGGGCCGCGCGGGCCGCGCGCAGGCGCGCGCGGGCCTGCGCGGGCGCGCGGGCGCGCGCTGCTGCGCGCAGCGCTGCGGGCTGCGCGCAGCGGCCGCGCGCGCGCGGCGGGCTGCGCGTGGGCGCGCGCAGCGCCGCTGGGCGCTGCGCGCAGCGCCGCTGGGCGCCGCGCGCAGCGCCGCTGGGGCACTGCGCGACGCGCTCCAGCGCCGCGCAGCAGCCCCTGCGCCGCGCGGTTTGGCTTGGCGCCGCGCGGTGGGCCTCCCTCGTCGCGCGGCAGGGGTTGTCGACGCTCGGCGTGCTCCCGGACAGCGGGCTGCACCTCGGGTTGCGTGCCGGTGCTGTTTTCGCCGTCGGGCGTCGTCTTCGCCGTCGGCGCTGTTTTCGCAGAGTTTTTCGCGAGCGGTTTCGCGAGCTGTTTTTCGCAAGCAGTTTTCGAGCTGTTTTTCGCCGACGGAGCAGGTTTTTCGCCGCCGCGTGCTGTTTTTTTCGCCGTCGGGCGCTGTTTTTCGCCGACGGAGCAGTTTTTTCGCCGCCGCGTGCTGTTCTTCGCCGTCGGCGCTGTTTTCGCAGAGTTTTTCGCGAGCGGTTTCGCGAGCTGTTTTTCGCAAGCAGTTTTCGAGCTGTTTTTCGCCGACGGAGCAGGTTTTTCGCCGCCGCGTGCTGTTTTTCGCCGTCGGGCGCTGTTTTTCGCCGACGGAGCAGTTTTTCGCCGCCGCGTGCTGTTCTTCGCCGTCGGCGCTGTTTTCGCAGAGTTTTTCGCGAGCGGTTTCGCGAGCTGTTTTTCGCAAGCAGTTTTCGAGCTGTTTTTCGCCGACGGAGCAGGTTTTTCGCCGCCGCGTGCTGTTTTTCGCCGTCGGGCGCTGTTTTTCGCCGACGGAGCAGTTTTTTCGCCGCCGCGTGCTGTTTTTCGCCGTCGGGCGCTGTTTTTCGCCGACGGAGCAGTTTTTCGCCGCCGCGTGCTGTTTTTCGCCGTCGTGCGCTGTTTGTCGCCGACGGAGCAGTTTTTCGCCGCCGCGTGCTGTTTTTCGCCGTCGGGCGCAGTTTTTCGCCGACGGAGCAGTTTTTCGCAAGCTGTTTTCGCAAGCCGGTTTTGAGCAGTTTTTGCAAGCAGTTTGTGAGCCGATTTTTGAGCGGTTTTTTGCGAGCAGTTCGCAGGGTTTTCGCGAACTGTTCCGCTAGCAGATTTTGTGCTGTTTTCGCCGTCGGGCGCTGGTTTTCGCTGACGGAGGCTGTTTTTCGCCGTCGGATGCGCGGTTTTGACCGTTCTGATTGTTTTGCGATTTCTTCGCTTCTGGCAGCTTGCGGTGCGGTTTTAGCTTCCGCGGAGCGCGCGGTCGTGTGGTTGGTCGCCGCGTGCTCCGATTCGCGTGCGGATTCTGGCATCGGGCTTCGTGTTGCGTGCGGACCCCTTGGAGGCCAGGTAAGCCCGCTGAGCCAATTGCAAGTGTCGACAAGCAATTGGTGGCTTGCTGAGGTGGGTTGGTTTTCTCTCCAAGTCTACGGACTTCCTTCTAATTCTATTGTGATAGGATTGCATGCTAGTTTAAGTGTTTTCTTGGAACTTAACTAGCACCCCCGTCATATGTGCATGCGTTGACCAGACCTATTGTGAACCTTAATTGAGCTAGGTTCTTTTATGCTTTAGACATCCCGCACTTCGCATATCCCTCTGGATTTAGAGTTCCTCGCCCGGGTAGTGGGCTGAGTGGTCAGAGCGTTGTGGGACGGGTGTTGCACTCGGGCCCGGGGGGCCGAGTGGGGTCTGGTGGCTGGGTTAGGCCAGTGTTAGCGTTTTGGGGAACCGTTTCAGATAAACGGTGGTCCCGGGGGTTTTCCTTTCCGCTGTTCTTCTCGTCACCACCAGGTTGGGATCGTGGTGCACGTGTGTTAGCAGGACCTTGAACCCAGAACCTTTTTGGATGAATACATGATTTTAGTCAGCCAATGTTTCTTCCAAGCCTCGCAAGGTTGTCTGAGTCTGTGCTCGTCTGTAGGGACGAAGGCATCAGCTCTTCGAGGCTTGGGCATAAAACTTGATTTCAAAGGGTTTTCCTAAAAGAGACTAAAAATCATTGAAAAGATAGATTTCTTTCAGACTGAATGGTTTTCTGAAATAAATGACATAGGTTTTTATAAACTTATCCACCCGAGCGGATTCGAATGATCTGGGTTCTAAGGGCTGCTTTCTCTCTTGGGGACGTAGATGTTAGTCCCCCGGGGTTTCGGACCCTCGTAGATCTGGCCGTGGAGCATCTCCGGCCGTGAGTTGTGTGTTGATTTCAGCGGAGTGTTGTTGTGGGAGCCGTCGGGAGAGACGGTGGTCTCAGCTGTGTAGTACTTTCGTTGAGTGGGTCAGTGTTGTGAGATTGAGTCGTGGAGGGTTCTCCGACTGAGTTGTGCTTTGAGCATCGTGATACCGATCTGTTTGATCGAGGACCATAGCCTGCAGGAGCCACTTGTGAGACAGTGATACTGTTGAGATACTTGAGTTCGGTGGGGTCGCACCCCTCGAACCACGCCCCGGGTGCGTTGATGATTCCGAGCTTGATGAGGCGGCGAGGATGATACCGAGCCTGACGAGGCTGCGATGATGCGCCTAGTTTGTATACTAGAGGTCGCTTGATACCCCTGGCCGAGCTACCATGGGGTCACTGTGTGAGATATCGAGTTAGTCCGTTTGGACACCCTGGTTGATACACCAGGGGGCGCAGGCTTGACTCGACTGGACCCTGTGGGGCAGTCGCTGAGATTTGAGATACACTGAGAGAGTGATGGCGCAGCATGTGTCATAGTAGAGCGTCTTGGGCTTAGTACTTGTGACATGTTGTCAGCAGTGAGTGACTGCATACCATCATCCATAGTCTCTTCTTATTGAGCATAGTAGATAGAGGCATGATAGCTGTAGATTCTTTTCCAGCTTATTTATATTATCATCAGTCTTTTCTCTATCTTATGCCTCTGGTAGACTTAGTGGGCAGACCGTGGTTCTTGGAGACGGTACCCACTGAGAACTACTGTAGGATGTAGTTCTCACACCCTCTGTCGGTGACAGGTTGCTGAGGCTTTCTTCCGTCCCTGCTGGGCTTGATTGGACGGACCGAGGACAGGGAGTCGCGTGATAGTTTCCTACCAGCATTGTTACTTTAGAGAGAGGTAGATGTACCATCCCGGATTGTGGGAGCTGGTTTATTTTTCCTGTTTAGCTATCTCCCATTTGGATTAGTAGATGTTGTATAGGGCGACTTCTATTTGTATCATCTGATTTTGGGGAGATAGGCTATGTGTTGTTGCAACCTTGCAGAGAAAAATTTTATAGTACAGCTTTTTATCCGCTCTGATATCTGTGTAGCTGTAGTTTTGATCTTTGCAGGCTTGACGCTTCGTCTGTACGGCAGTTTCCGTACAGATGGCGGATCTGTTGGCGAGCCCGGGTCGCAGTTTCGACCCCGGGGCGTGACAACAATGGTATTAATCAAATATTCGTGTTGATGATTAGTGGAAGCTTATCTAAGGCAAGAATACCCTATATGATTAATTATCATGCCATATTAGCACATAACCTTTTATGAGGCTGGTTTATGCATTGGGATAGGATTATGTAGTTATGTGCAGGTTCTACTCTGAGGAGCCATTATGGATTGAGGATTATGGACAGGTATAGTCATTGATAATTTTGGCATGAGGTTTATTTTTCTTTATTTTGCTTTGAGGACAAATGCATGCTTGTATGGACATCTAGATAGGCCAACTTTTACTGCTACACTTTCATGTTGGGACCTGACTTAGGAGAAACCATGTTTGTTCTTTCTCATTTCCTTCTAGATACTAGATTCGCGTTGCTCGGGTTCGAGCAGGGATTTGGGATAGTGTAGCTGGGGTCCTGGTGCCGGGGACAGGTTGTGCCGGATTGTGATAGGTTGTGGTTCGTGGGGTATTGCGGCAGCCGCGGACATTGGGCGGTTGACCGGAGATTGTTTGTGCATCAGATTGGGTATCAGGCTTCTCTAGTGGTTGGAGTTTTCCACTTATTGTTTACAGTTGTTTCAGTTTGGGAATCGGGTTTCCCTTTAGTGGATGAGTTTTCCCACTTTGATCAGAGTCGTGATCCAGTCCTGCTATATCGTGAGACTTGTTACAGAGATACTTTACTCGTGTGGGTCGCTCCCGTCGAGTGCCACTCCGGAGTGTGCGATCGGACAGTTTAGTGGCCGATCTGTTACTTACTTTTCTTTCCGATCGGACGGCTTAGAGGCCGATCTTTACATACTTTGGGATGCGAGCCATATGGGCCGATCCCGCGGCTTCGAGCCATGTGTGCGGATTCCGCTGAGCAGGCAATGCCAGTTTTACTGGTGACACCAGATTGGGTTTATTTCAGATATTTACTTTATTGTTGCACTCGTGTCAGGGGGACCGAGTGGAGTCTGGTAGCTGTGTTTAGACCAGTGCTAGTGTTGTCGGGAACCGTTTGGGGATTGACGGTGGTCCCGAGGTCGTTGTGAGTTAGTCGACCGTTGTGCGAGGGGTTGGGTGATCTTGAGGCTATCCGTTCTGAGAGAGAGGGCATGGATTTTGATTTTAGCCTGCATGAGCCACTACTCGATAGCGAGTTAGTCCGTTTGGACGCCCTACGTAATTCCTGCCCGTCAGCGGGAGGTGGTTGTAGGTGGGCGCAGGTTTGACTCGACCCGATGTGGCAGTCAGCTCGATTGGGTCGATTGAGCACCTCGTGTGCGAGTGTTGCATATCTTTATCAGAGTTTCCCCATGTGAGCTTTTAGTTAGAGGCATGGTAGCTGTAGAGTGTCCCCAGCTTCTTCTTTCAGTTTTACTGCATTGGTTATCTTTTGCCTCTAGTAGTCTTGGTGGGCAGATCGTTGGGCCTAGTGGAGATACCCACTGAGAACTCCCTTTTTGCGTAGTTCTCACGCCCGTTGGGGGTTTTTCCCCATTTTTGTCCTTTCTCTCCCTTGTTTTGCAGAGTCTTGGCGGGTGTTGCCGTTTCTGCGGTTGCTGTTCGCGGTGAAGGAGTAGCGAGCTAGATCCTGACCCATTGGAGAGTAGCGGTACCCCCCCTTTGAGGAGATCTTCAGCACAGTCGGTAGATTAGTATTTATTTCCTCTTTTGAGAGACTGATGTAGTGAGGATATGATGTATTGAGAGCTGGTACACTGATGTTTTATTTGAGATATCTCCCTGTTGAGCTATGAGTTTTGTACTCGAGGTTATTGTATGATTATCATTTTTGCGAGATGGACCTTGTTGTTTTATCTTTAGTTGTACAGTGGTTGATTTTATTTCTATAGCAGTTTTATCTTTTAGCTCTGATATCTGTTAGCTGTAGCTCTTTTTGCAGGTAGGACGCTTCGCCTATGCGGGTTTGGCATAGGTGGCGGATCTGTTGGCGAGCCCGGGTCGCAGTTTCGACCCCGGGGCATGACATAAGGTGTCAGTGCAGCAACAACTAACTTTGTGCATCCCTAAACTCAAATGGTGCCATAATTACCGAAAAGCACTTCCGAAAATGCTAACTTCAACTCCGGAAGTTACCAACGTAAAAGGAAGTCACTGAACCAGCCAGGACAACGTAGGGAATAGCCAGCGACACCTAATAATCATAAGTTATTTTCTAATTCGCTCGGATCGCACGTTTTGCGCCAAAACGACGATAAATCGACGATTTCGCCGATTTACGACTTGTAATCCAAATTTTGCTTAACAAAAGCCATCGAACCTCGAACGAAAAGTTTAGAAATCATGTGCACACTGCCTAAGGCAGCCCAAGTGGCTACAATTACATCTAATCCCCTAGGCTCACAAAAAAAATGCATAATAACTCTAACTTTAGAGTGTTTTGGCTGGTTACCTTAATTTGAAGACTTTCAGATCGATCTGAGGGTATCAGTAGATAGGCCTCGACTTACTGAAGCCCGTGCTCGGAGTCCGAGGAAGAAACAGGTCAACCTAGAAAAGTCCCAAAGAGCTCTAATTAAGGTATATGCATAAAAACTCATCCTTGATGCCAACTAAAGTGAGCATCATGCTCAGGGGACCAAGGAGGTTCATAGGCTCACCTTACTGTGATTGAAAGGTCAGCAGAGAGTTGGCGGGAGCAAGGTGGCCCAAGACAACACCACTAAGGACTTGGGCTGGCCGAGCTTGCAAGAAGTTAGGATTTGGTGAGACAATAAGGCAAGCAGCAGTGGTAAGGGCTCAAGGGAGGTGCCATAGGTGCCTCCTTCTCCAGCGTCGGCATCAGGCGGCGGCGGTTAGCCGGAATCCTCAACTTGGGCCGCAACAACAGCAAGGATGGAGGGAGGGAGACCAAACCTGAGGCTCACAGTCCTATGTAAGGGAATGAGGATGTTGCTCTCAATGTAAGGAAGCTTGCCAGGTCGTTGGCCGATGATGGGAAACGATGGCGGCGGTGGACGGCGATGCTCGGACAAGATTAAGAAAATAGGAAGTAGGGTTCCCTTTTCCCGCGCCGCCACTGGTCGAGAGGGCTCCAAACTTGGTGGAGAGCCTTCTAGGGTCCAGTAGAAGACAACCAACCCCTTGGATTTGGAGCCAAGCAATCGAAGGCGGTGCGCACAGAGCTCTGGCCAGATTTGGGTTCCGGCGAGCAGGTTGCTCCTTGTGGCAAATCGGTGGCTCCCTGGTGACAGGGCTGTACAGGGAGGATCCCAGAGAGGTAAGAAAGAGATTGGAGGAGTCTTGGAAGCAAGAAAAACAAAGAGGAATAGATCTGGCCTACCTCGGATCCGAGAAAAAGAAAAGAAAGAAGGTTCTCCTTCTCCGGCGAGGTGCGGCAACAGTAGGCTGCGGCACTCCTCAGGGATGACCCACTGATGGAGAGGAAGACCGCAAGACAGCTTTGGGCAACTTGATGGAGGTTTGGTGTTGTCCTCACCTTCACAACCCGAGATCTAGAAAGATGTTGATCTTTCTCTCTTCTCCAGCATCGACAAGCGGTGGCTGGCGGTGGCAGAGCTCAGGGAAGATAAAGAGAAGAAGAGGAGAGGCTCGAGGTGGCTCCGGTGGAGGACGGTCTTTATGGCTAGGGTTTCCAATAGGAAACCCTAGAAACCTATTTATAATAGGTAGAAAACTTGCTAAAAAGTCCATGTAGACTTTAAATTTGTAGCTAAGTCCTTTACAGTAGAAACAATATGCTAGGAAGCCCCTCCATATGTGATATCACGCAAATCCACCCATAAAATATAGCCCTTTTTGCACAAATACACTATAAAATCACTATTTTTTACGCTTTTTGAGGCTTTTGGGTCATCAAAAGTGAAAATGGACGATGCTACGCCGTTCAGCTCAATAAGACAATTCAGGTAGTGATTTTGTTTCGTCGCACTTGGGTCTCAGTAGCTCGCATTTAGCCGCTTCTTTAGGAAAACTATTTTTTTGCACATTTTTTTACATTTTCGGCTTGCCAAATTCAAAATTTGATATCGCCGCTTCGTTCAACTCGACAAGA
>CM055072.1:3705355-3886558 GCA_029204045.2 Tillandsia leiboldiana
TAGAATTAGATTATCTAATTATTAAATTTAATTATTTAAATTATGATAAAGATAAATTTAATTAGATATGATATCTAATTAATTAGAGTTTGATTTTATATTATAAGTTATAAATAGAGAGGTTGGGACTATTGTAGTTAATGAAGTCGGATTCGTCTTAATTAATTAGAGAATATCCAAAAAAATCGTACCTGACATGAAGTTGTAATAAGTTGTTTTCTTCGATAAAAATAAATTTAGTTTGCCTCCGTCAAAACTTACGGGATTCTTTTCATTATTCTTCTTCCTCTTTTCTCTTTTCTCTTTTATTTTTTTATAGAAATCTCTATATATCATAACAAGTATATCGAACGATATTTGTTGGAGGCCTACCGTCGTAACAAGTAGTATCAAAATCCTGTTTTTAAGAGGAGAAGGTACCGGCGGCATTTAACAGTGCCAACAGATCGTTGCACAAGGATTCCTAATATTTAAAGAGGATAATAATAATTTTTGGTACGTGAAGATGCTGACATTGTTGCGATCCCAAGATTTATGAAATTTTGTGAAAAAAGAATGTAAGGAAGCAACCGAAAAGAATCTGAAAAAAAATGTGAAAGCACTTTTTCTTTATTCAGTAATCTATTGACGACTCAATATTTTTTCATATTGTCGGCGTTACCCGATCGAAAGAAGTATGAGATATATTACAGAAGGAATACTAAAATAACGAAAATATACTCATAATTAAAATTTAAACTTTAAAAATTAAATTTGAGATTTCATTTATGGAAGAAAAAGAAAATATTTTTGTCTTTTATTCTAGAAGTATGGAATTGGTTATCTTGATGCGTACCTATGGTGAACAAATTACTGATGAAATAGTAGTTGAAACACTTTTTAAAAAATTGATGAAAAATACGATGATATAGTTTCTACTATAAAAGAAGTAAAAAAGTTATCCAAATTGTCTTGTAGCAAACTTCTTGAAAGGATAGAAATGGAAATTTTTCTGAGCATACTTTTCAAAGTGAATCGAAAGACAATGAAAAAAATAAAGCAGATACTTCTAATCGTCAAGTTTTAGCATTTGATGGCCATGGTAGAGGTCCTGTCCGTGGTAGAGGTCGCGGCGGTAGATTAGGTGGTTTCAACAACAGAAACGGTGAAGAATCAGATAATTAAAATCAGAGAACCTATAGAGATAATGATCAGCCGCATAATCATAAAAATATTCATTATTATTATTGTAAAAAAATTGGCCATATCGAGCAGTTTTGTTGATTGAAACAGTACAATATAAATTTTGCTCAAAAAATTAATGAAAATGATAATATACTTTTTGCATATCGTTCATTAGAAAAAGTTGCTAAAGTATTTGATATGTCGATAGTGATTGTAGCAGTCACATGACCGAAAAAAAAGAGAGCTTTATTAATTTGGACAAAACTGTTAAAGGTCGAGTGATAATGGGTGATGTCTATGTCTAGGATATGCATGGAAGAGGTACAATTGAGGCAAATATTTTTAAAATTCAAAACATAAATAATATTTTATTTGTTCTTGGGTTGAAGCCGAAAGAGTCTCACCTTCCCGATCGGGTGACCTGTGTGAATCCCGAGTGAAGGTCGAATCATCGAACTGCACTCCCATTGGCGACCCGTACATTTATAGCGAAGTCGGTTGTCCATATATTCCTCAGATTGATCCTAAGTGCATGTAATATACCAGATTTTTAATATATAAGAAAATATAAATATTGAACTTAAAAAAGTAAAGAATAATTTGGAAGTGATTTGTTCTAAAATTGGAATAAAAAGAGAGATTTAGAATTTTCCGTGAGAAACAGGACTTATATTTGAGCAGAAAATTCACAGAATAAAAAAATTCTGAAAATTTTTTGGGTGGTCCATACTTATGTTCTAAGTCCACAATAAAACTTTCGCGTCAATCAGATATCTGAGTAGTGAGAAAAAGATCTGTTAACAATTTTGAGTCGACAGGATTTTCGGTGATCCAAAAATGATCAAAACTGAAAATTTAAGATAAATTACGATAAATTAAGTTAAATTGAATATGTCTGTCAAATTTGAGCCCAAACGGATGTTCAGAAGGACTCCATAGGCAAGTACCAAATCTGAATTGGACTAAATAGTAAATTATTACTATTGGAGGGGGGCCTATATGCATAAAGGCTCTTTTTTCTGCTTCTTCTTTCTTCTTCTCCACCCGTTCACACACACACACACACACACACACACACAACCACACACTCACAGAGAGCTTTCCCTCTCCTTCCCACCTCTCTTTCTCTCTCTAGATCTCTCCCTTTAATGCCTACGGAATCGTGGAGCGACTTGCGACGAGCCTACGACGAGCGAGGACGAGCTTTCGAACCAAGAAAAGCTCGAAACCGTCGCCCTTTGAGATGAGTTTTGTGAATTAATTTCTTTAGATTCATGTTCTACGTAATCTTAGATGAATTCTTCTCGGCTATTTGCCGATAGTTGGCCATTGAGCATTTTGCATTGATCGCCACAGCTCAGACTGCATTTCATGTAGACCAGCAGTCTGATCCACTGCAAGAGGGTGTTCTTTTCCGGAAAGGTGGTCGTACTTCCGACCCATGAGCCCGATGTGGACCCTGCTAGTGTTATATGCCAGGGAGAGCGGTAGTGGTTTCGCCTGAGGTTTTAGACCAATATGGCTCGTGATTGGGTGATTTGGACTATTCATCGGTTTGATGCATTATCATATTTGTTATTCTCTACAGTAGCGGATATTTATGCATTGATTGGTAGTTGTAGCTTCTTCCAGTCTTGATTGTTGTTGTATTTGTTCACCGTCGGTTGTTACTGGTTATTAGTATCTTTCTAGTTTACAGTAGCGGTTATTCTGATATTATTGTTTGATATATTCTCTTGCTACTGTATTCGGTTTACCTGTTCATTATTATGCTTTCTTTCATTGATATTATATCTGAACTTGCGATACCTTATAGTCGTTTGTTCTCTTTCGTTTGCCAGTGAGTACAGCTTGCTTTCGTCAGCTTGCAGTACCCACTGGGAGACCCTCGCTGGTTTCTCACTACCCCCCAGTTGCAGGTACTGCGAGAGGTGACGGTCGAGACGGTACGTGAGGCGACGACGTAGCTAGAGCGCATAGCTTTCCCGAGAGTTTCTTCCAGTACTCTTCAGTTTACTTTCTCTTTACCAATTATTTATTTATTGAGGAGTTTAGATTTGTGGTGGTTCAGTTTATGTCTGATCGTTGTTTGGTTTAATAAGTGGATTCTTGTCTTTGTGACTTTATGGTTTTATGTAAAAAAAATATTTTCTACCTCTCGTGGTAGTCCGTTTTCAAAAGATTATGTTTCCGTGTGGGAAACCATTTTGAAGGGTTTTGGTTTTCATTGCATTAGTAGATTTCAAGTAATGTTTCTGTGTGAGAAATGCTTTCAAAAGGATAGGAATTCTTGCTAATCTGTGCATTGCACATCTGCGGTAAGGACACTATAGAGCATTAAAGCATCATATTTAAGGATCATTTAGCTGTATGTGTATCCATTGTGAATGTGGTGTATGTGTGAGTTGGCATTGGTGGTTGTGAAACTATACTGTGTGTGACGCCGTGCAAATACAGAGGACGTTCTGTCCGTATGAACAGAGGGTTATCTGTATTTATGGCGGATCTATACGCGTCTCGGGGTGTATTCAAAAGAAAAAAAAAAATTCTACAATTTTTTGTTGTTTTCCTTAAAATGTGTTTACAAAAAGAACCCCGGGGCGTGACTTTAAATTGATTGAAAATTTTAAATTGTACCGATTGATAAGTTGAAAAATTATTTAAAATTTAAAAATATTACATATATCTACTTATTTATTTATAAATAGCAAATGTAAATGATTAATAAAATTATATAATTACAGAATTTACAAATACAATGTAATACTCATGAATTTTAAATCCTGAAATTTGAATTTACATTAATTTTTTAAAATTTTTGTAATTCAAAAATTTGAATTTCGGGGGTATTCGCGAAGAAGTGCCTAATGTGACCTAACGGGACCTAAATGTGACGAAATAAAATCGCTAGTTGAACGGTCTCATCGAGTTGAATGACATGGCGACGTTCGTTTTTATGTTCGGTGACTCGAAAACCTCAAAATACATAAAAACACTATTTTGACCGTGTATTTATGTAAAAAGGTTAATATTTTATGCATCAAATGGTGACTTCTGGAGCCGAAGTTGGTCTTTTCAGAAGTGATTTTCGGTAATTATGACACCGTTTGAGTGTATGGTTGCACAGAGTTGGTTGTTGCTTCACGAACACCCGAAATTGAGTGTTCCGGGGAAGCAGGCAAAGTTTCATTCCATTCGGTGGCCTATATGCACTGTTCGGACCATTATTTTCAATTGGCGGATTTTCAAAAATTCCGGCGGATCCTGGGACTTAAGTAAAGTCCACTGTTTAGTCGTTTTATACATTGTGAGTTAGTGGGATGGGTTTGTGAGAGTTTGTTACTGATCTATGATTTTGATTTAGGCCTGAGCAGTCAGGAGCCTGCACGAGAGCTGAGCAGCGAATTTCTGCAGGCTTTTGTTCTTGAGGATGTGGACTTCCAGTGTTGTTCTAATTGTTTCTTGGCCTACAGGTGTCGGAATCAGGTGTATAAATACTCGTTTTGGGGCTACTCGTCGCGAGGATCGTAACCGTGATTTTTCTGGGATTTTTAGAGGACTGTATGCAGGTGAAAATCCCCCTCCTCTCTGCTGGTTGGTAAAAACAGCGTGTGCTGTTTTGGAGATATGTGGTGTTGGTTATTGATTGTTGGTGATGTTGTTGGTTGGAACAGAGGCTTGTGCGGCTGATTACCGAGGGTGCGGTTTTGGTAGATTTTGGTTAGCTTGTGACTACGCACTTCACCGACTTCGGCTTTGCCTGCGGAAAGCGTTTCAGGTGGGTTGCTTCATCCCCAGAACCGGTGGACGGTTCTCTAATTCTATGTTAGAATCCATGCATGATTAAATGTACAATTAATAGATTTGAGATGTAAGCATGGAAGTGGCCTAGATTTTGTGGATTAATGCTTACCTAATTATTGTACATGTTATTTAATCATTGACCTATTCATGTGGGTTTGACATTATGGTAGTAGCGGGCTTTTAGCATGCCATGTTAGCACAAAGTATTTTACGAGGATTGATCCTTCGAGGGGACAGGATATCATATTTATGTGCGGGTTTTACTCTGAGGAGTTATTATGGATTATGGATCATGGATTTTGGGCAGGTGTAGTCCATAGATGATTTTGGCATGAGTTTATATTTATGTGAAACTACTATCGATTATACTTCTTTTTTCTTGCTTGAGGACAAATGCATGCTTGTATGGACATCTAGATATGCCATCTTTTACTGCTACACTTTCATATTGGGACTTGACTTAGCAGAAACCATCTTTGCTTCTTTTCTCCTTTTTGTCAGTCGTATGGTTCATGTTGCTTGGGTTCGAGCAGGGATTTGGGATAGTGTAGCTGGGATTTTGGTGTTGGGGACAGGTTGTACCAGATTGTGGTAGGCAGGGTTTCCGGTGACCGCGGATATTGGGGGGTTGGCCGGGTGTGGGTTGTTGCACCAGGTTGTGGTTTGTGGGGTATTGTGGCAACCGCGGACATTGGGCGGTTGACCGGAGGTTGCTTATGCATCAGATTCGGTATCAGGTTTCTTTAGTGGATGGAGTTTCCCACTTATTGTTTACTGTTGCATCAGATTAGGGATCAGGTTTCCCTTTGGTGGGATGGATTTTTCCACTTGATCAGAGTCGTGATCCAGTCCTGCTATATGGTGATACTTGTTACGGTGATACTTGTTACAATGATACTTGTTACAGTGATACTTTACTCGTGCGGGTCGCACCCCTCGAGTGCCACTCCGGAGTAGGCTTTAGACCGTGTTGGGTTCCGGTCAGACCGTGTTGGGTTCCGGTCATTTGGACAGTGGAGATACTGAGTTCGTGAGATTGATGACAGAGCAGGCAGTACCGGGTTTTATACCGGTTTATTTGATTGGGTTTGTTCGTTCAGGTACTTTTATTGTTGCACTCGTGCCTGGGACTGAGTGGAGTCTAATAGCTGTGTTTAGACCAGTGCTAGTGTTGTTGGGAGCCGTTTGGTTTGACGGTGGTCCCGTGTCGTTGTGAGTACTTTGACCGTTGTGTGAGAGGTTGAGCATCTTGAGTCTATCCGTTCTGAGAGAGCGTGGATTTCGACTATAGCCTGCATGAGCCACTATTCGATAGCGAGTTAGTCCATTTGGACACCCTACGTAATTCCTGCCCGTCAGCGGGAGGTGGTTGTAGGTGGGCGCAGGTTTGACTGGACCCGATGTGGCAGACAGCTCGATTGGGTCGATTGAGCACCTCGTATGCGAGTGTTGCATATCTTTATCAGAGTTTCCCCATTTGAGCATTTAGATAGAGCCATGATAGCTGTTGAGTGTCTCCAGCTTTCTTGTTCAGTTTCTATTGTATTTGTTATCTTATGCCTCTAGTGGACTTAGTGGGCAGATCGTCGGGCCTGGCAGTGGTACCCACTGAGAACTCACTTTTTGGTGTAGTTCTCACACCCATTGGGGGTTTTCCCCCTCCCATTTCTTTCTCTTCTTTGTTTTGCAGAGTCTTAGCGGGTGTTGCTGATTCTGCGGTTGCTGTGTGGGGCGAGGGAGTCGCGTGCTAGATCCCTACCCGTCTGTGGAGAGTAGCGGTACCCCTACATTGGAGATCCTGAGTACAGCCAGTAGATCAGTTTATTTCTGCTTTTGAGAGATTATTGTAGTGAGGTTATTACTTGTATTGAGAGCCTGTACACTGATGTTTTATTTGAGATACCTCCCGGTTGAGTTCTGGGTTTTGTATTTGAGGATATTGTGTGATTATCATTTTGGGAGATGGACATTGTTATTATTCCAGTTGTACAGATGGATGGTTTTAATTTTACCGCACTTTTATGGTATAGCTCTGATATTTGTTAGCTGTAGTACCTTTTCATGCAGGTTGGACGCTTCGCCTGTGCGGGGTTTTGCATAGGCGGCGGATCTGTTGGCGAGCCCGGGTCGCAGTTTCGACCCCGGGGCGTGATAGTGTGTGACGAGTCTCAGCTGAGCCTGGGTCTAGATGATAGGGCTAGCGAGATAAGTCTCGCATCGCTTGGTGATCTTGGGTTGTGTGTGTTTGGGCTGACGAGGACGTCAGACCTAAACGGAGGGAGTCTGTGGCATCCCAATGATCCCACATAGGATCGGAATGTGGTTGTGTTTGGGTATATAAGAGATATGGGCACTAGTAATAATAACTAGGCTTAAACATTTTGGGTTGTGGTTTGAACCCAACGAGTTATTGTTGCTAGTGGGTCGGGTCGTTACATTTGGTATCAGAGCCAATAACCAGCCGAAAGTGTGTGATGAGTCTTGGCTGAGCCTGGGCTTAGATGACAGGGCTAGCGGGTCAAGTCTTACATCGCCTGGTTATTTTGGGCTGTGCGTGTGTTTTGGCTGACGAGGATATCAAGCCTAAACGGTAGTCCCTCGGATATGAATGGGCTTATAAGATGTTGGATCGTTGGCGCTAACCATTAATCCCAAAAGCTCTAGCTGTTAGAAATACGCAACCAATTTACTTAAAGAGTACAGAGACAGCGCCCACGGGTCTCAACCGAACTCAACCCACCTGGACGTTGGGTCTATTGTTGGGCCTCTTGCCGTTAGGTCTATTGTGGACCGCAGCTCCACTCAACTTATTAGGCTCACCCAACTCAACTTATTAGTCTCTTGGGCCTATTGTCACGAGGCAAGAAGTTGGACCTATTTAATCCATAAATAAATAGCCAACAATCCCCCTCCCAACACCTGCACCGTGTGGAAATCGAACCCGTGCCACTGGCTCTGATACCACTTGTTGGATCGTTGGCGCTAACCATTAATCCCAAAAGCTCGAGCTGTTAGAAATACGCAACCAATTCACTTAAAGCGTACAGACACTGCGCCCACGGGTCTCGGCCGAACTCAACACACCTGAATGTTGGGTCTATTGTTGGGCCTCTTGCCGTTAGGTCTATTGTGGACCGCAGCCCCACTCAACTTATTAGGCTCACCCAACTCAACTTATTAGTCTCCTGTGCCTATTGTCACGAGGCAGGAAATTGGACCTATTTAATCCATAAATAAATAACCAACATAAGAGACATTAACACTAGTAATAATAACTGGATTTTAAACATTTTGGGTTGTGGTTCTGGCCCAACGAGTTTGTCACGCCCCGTGGTCGAAACTGCGCCCCGGGCTCGCCAACAGATCCGCCGCCCATACGGGAAGTCCCGTATAGACGTAGCGACTAACCTGCAAAGAAACATCTATACTAACAGATATCAGAGATAAAAAGTAAAAGCTGAAATAAAGACAAAATAAACTACATCTCACAAATATACAGACCATCCTCACCAGAATACAAAGTCTCTCTCATAAAAGCAGAAAAGAATGGTACAACTCGATACCTCGCTACAAAAGTCACTCGACATAACACACTCCAAAATAGTATAGGGGTACATCTACTCTCACACTGAAGATGACAGGAAGGGATCTATCTCGCGACTCCCTTACCTCGGTCCGAAGGGGCTGAATCAGCAACTGGAGCAGCAGGAACCGGAGCAGAAGTCCCTGGGGAAAAGACACCACGACGGGTGTGAGAACTACATCCCACAGTAGTTCTCAGTGGGTGCCGCCAACAAGCCCGACGGTCTGCCCACTAAGTCTACTAGAGGCATAAAGTAACAAATGTAATGCTGTAAAGAAAAGCTGGAAAGGTAAAGTCTACAGCTACTATGCCTCTATCTAGATGCTCAAGGAGTGGAACAGAAAGAACAGTATGCCACAACTAACTCTCACGGAGATCACCCAATCTAAACTGACTGCCACATCGGGTCCAGTCAAACCTGCGCCTACCTGCTGCCGCACATCCTCAATAGGACGGGTCTACCGTAGGTATGTCCGTAGCTGCCAAAACTGGCTCAGCCAGAAGGACACAAGCATCGACAAGCCACGGTAGAAGAGCTCAATCTCACGCCGGTACAACAACCCGGTATAGATCTCAATCTCAACGCCGGTACAACAACCCGGTCTCGCCTACTCCGGAGTGGCACTCGAGGGGCGCGACCCACACGAGTAAAGTATCCGCGCATCTCTGTCGAGCACAAATGTGGCTCATGCAGGCTATGATCCAAATCCTCGATCAACAAGATCGGCTATAACCAACAATCACTGTCTCACTCACTGGCTAGAATCCACACAACTGAGACTCACTGTCACTCTGACAGCTCCCAAAAACCCAGATCGACCATCACTATCACTCTCCCAAAGAAAGCTGATCTACAGACTGCTATCAACTCCACTCGGTCCCCAGACACGAGTGCAATGGCATCCCACAACCACCCGACCTCCCAGCCCACAACCCGGGCGAGAAAAGCTAAGTTCAGAAATGATAAGTATAATAAGTGATGTGGGAATGTCTAGAGCAATAAAGAAACCTAGCCCAAGTTGAAGTTTTCTACAGTCTGGCTGAACATGATACATATGACAGGGGTGCTAGGTCAAGTTCTAAGATTTCAATAGTTAACATGTTGTAGGAAGCAATACAATCACAAGATACATCAACTGATATCAAGAATAATAACATTCATTTTCCACATGCTATTAAGCCCATTTACTAACATGCATGCTCCTACATATATAGAATTAGCACGCAGTCCATAGAATTTGAAAGCAAGGTCACCCACCTGAACGTGCTAACTGTCCGAAGTCGTACAGCTAAGAAAGCCCAGAAACAGAAATATCAGTACCTCCACCAAGCCAACAGTACCAAAGCAGTGCTCAATACATCCTAGATACAAAATACATTCCAAAAATTACACTTAATTCCACAAAATTCCAATTATACAAAATCTGCGGTGAACAGTCCTATTTCTGCGAAAATTTCATCTGTAAAAAAATCTCCAAAAATTCTAGTAAAAATATGACGGCGATCCTCGCGAAGAGTAGATGTCGATAGAGTCCTGAATAGTCGAAATCAGATGTCCGGATGTGGAGATAAAAATCCGACAAGAAGGTGCTGTCCAAACCATCCATCTTCCGCAATAGGGGTTAAAAACGAACCCAAAACCCCAAGAAAAGCTCAAAATCAGAGAATATGGCCAACACGAAAATTGTAGATATACCTCTTGTGAAACCTCCGCCATAGAATTCGTCCAAAAATATCGTCGGGGTAGCTCGGTAGACCTCCCAGACTGAAATGCGACGAAAATGGGCCTCCAACAAGAAATCGTCGCTCCGCACCCCAATGCAGAAATCGCTGTCATCGCGGCCTCCAAAAATTCTGAGCTTCCACAGAAAGATGGACAAGAGGTAGAGGAAGAATTTTTGTGAAGGGCACTAAGGCAGAAAACCCCAGGAAAAGCTCGAAAAGTGAGGCCCAAGGGGCCTATTTATAGGCCATTCCCGGAAAAAGCCCAAAAAAGCAAGTCAAAGACTTTCGGGCGCCCGAAATGATTCGGGCGGCTACAGTGTTGGGCCGGCCCAACACTGTTCACGCCCGAAACCACGGGATGATGCCACGTGTCCTGCCGAACAGGAAACAGCGGTGTGGGGCCACTCGATGGCTGCCATGTGTCCCGCCGAACAGGAAACAGCGATGCGGGGCCACTCGATGGCTGCCACGTGTCCACACACCGCACAGTAAGGCGGTTGGCGCCCGCCAATGAGCGGGCGCCACGTGTCCTCCCGGCTGACCCGCCGACCGGTCGCCGCACGCGCCGGTCGCGCGACTTGGCTCCACGTGCGCACGCAGCACAAGGCGCCGGCCACGCGTCCCGTGCACCGCGCCTGCTGCGCCCGCGAATCAGAGGGTGACACGTGTCCCCTGCACCCGGTCCACGCATTCCGCTTTGGAATTCCGTGGACCGCGCCGCGTGCACCGACCAACCGGAGGCTGCCACGTGTCCCCCGCCTTGGTCCATGCACCGCCGCGCTCACCCGATAGACCGCGCACCCTGAGCCCGCCAATCAAGCGGTGCCACGTGTCCCTGCGCCGGGTCTGTGCACCCCGCAGCGCTGCTCTGTGGACCGCGCGCCTTAAACCGGCCAATGATAGGCCGCCACGTGGCATGCCGGCGGTCTACGGCCCCTCCCATGCACCAAAAATCACTGGAAACTACCAAGAGTCCGTTTTTGGGCATCCGGACTCAGAATCAAACAAGCTAATAGCCGTTTTCAAGCGTTTTTCTGTGCTGAATCCATTTCCGACCTCTGTTTGGCCTAATTCCTTTCAGAAATTTCGGCGAACCCAGCCGAAGGCCAACACAGCTAATAATATCTCACAGGGTCCATCTGTGGCATCCCATTGATGCACCATGGGCCAGATACACCAACACTAGGTGTTCTAACAGTGGATTCATCGGAAGAACGTTGCATGGGAACCAGGGCCACTACAGAGTTATTATTGCTAGTGGGTCTGGTCGTTATATTTGGTATCATAGCCATTCACCAGCCAAAAATGTGAGATGAGTCTCAGCTGAGCTAGGGTTATATAGCGGGTAAAGCGTGGCTCCCTGGCTAATGACCGTTGTGGGTGGAGTGTAGCTCCCCACAAGGTCGGCTAAGGCTAGCGAGACGAGTTTCACATCGCCTGGTACTTGTGAGTGTGCTTGAGCCTGACGTTTACGTCAGGGCTTAAAGGGGGGAAGAATGTGACACCCCTGGAATTTGAATTAGTCATATATATAAATGATATAATATGACTAAATCTCTTAATCCAGCTATAGCATTTTCAGTGGTAGAAATACCCAAGAGGTTAAGAAAGTTAAACGTGCTAGAGCTAGAGTAGTTCTAGGATGGGTGACCCCCTGAGAAGTTGGGGCTTCACAGGCAGGGAGAGCAGCGGCGGCTGGAGGAGTCACGCAGTCCACAACTAACTTGAAACGAGTTCATCTTGCTTCGCTCGGGTAGGGTGCACTATGCAGGCGACGGGGCTGGCTTAGATGACGTCGCCGACATCCTAGGTGGCGGCGGTAATGGCCTGGAGGCGGCGCAGCCACCAAGGGTGGCCTCGGGTCATGCAAATAGAGAAAAAGAGAGAGAATAATAGAGATATATATATATATATATATATATATATATATATATATATATATATATATATATATATATATATATATATATATATATATATATATATATATATATATATATATATATATATATATATATATATATAGAGAGAGAGAGAGAGAGAGAGAGAGAGAGAGAGAGAGAGTTGATGGCTTTTCCGGTGGCGGGAGGGGTCGTCGACGCCAGGGGTTTCAACAGGGGAGTTCTCAGGCGGCAACAGCAGGGTTGGAGAGGAGAAAAAGGGTTAGGTTTAGGGTTTCATCACCTATTCATGTATGTATTTATATTTCTTCGTAACAAGTTGCATTTTAGTCCTCTAAACATTATTATTTATAAATGGGTCCCTCACAGCATGTGTACTTTATGCGTACGCACCTCCTTGTCGAGTTTTGCGTAATTTGGCGATAAAATGTCACGTGTTTTTCATAAAAACGGTTGAAAATCGCATTATTTCGCATATTTCCGTGCTTTTGCTTCGCAAAAATTGAAATTCAACTCGACCACGACATTCAGCTCGACGAGGCTATTACAGTAGCGATTTTACTTTGTCAGTATTGGGTCTCATTCGTTAAATTTGTCATTTCATCACGAAAACTCCTAAAAATTCAAATTTTCAAAAAAATTTAAAAATTACATTTTTTAAAATTTTAAATTATTTAATTTTTACGGTTACTACACAAAATTAAAGCTACAAGATCAAGGACAAAATCAGCTCATGCATCTACAATAGGAGGAATTAAAACCCAAAAAAATTTTGAACTTAAGGGATATAGATTTAGAGCATGTTTTGCCCGACGTTGTTTAATATAATGATATTTGAGCAGTGTAGTTAGAAAACACATCTTTCCTTTATAGCCGGAATCAAAAGACACATTGTTGTTTAAGATTCAAAATTTTATTTCTGCTACGAAAAATGCTTTTTGTACACTTTTTTAGGGGTGTACATTTTACACCCCATTTATTCAAGGATGGGGTGAATTTTACTGATCACATCGAAGTGACCAGTGAAGGAAGTCCCACTCTTGGATGGGTGGGGTGTGCATCATACACCCCATTTTAGAATGTATGTGTAGCATTGCCCTTCTGCTGCATCAAAAATTTTAAATATTTTTTTTTGTTAAATATTGTATTAAAATCCGTTGCGAGTAAATATCAAAACAAAAGTGTGGCCAAATAGGGTCTTATTGAACTCCAAAGATCATATAAATACAAAATAGGTAAAAGCGTACTGAACTTATCTGAACTATGGACAATTTTGAATCAACAATTTAATTTTTAAAAATTTTAATTTTACTATCCAGCATTAATTTCAATTTATTTAATTCACATCAGTCAACAGCATTTTGACTTCATAATTTAAACTAATTATTTACTTAATTCAACAATTTAATAGTTGTGAGAATTGCATGAAATATACTGTTTACAACGTATTCAAAATTTGAAATTTGCACAAATTTTATATGTTTTTTACAACAAAATATAATCAATGGATATATAGACTCGTGTCTGTCTCTCCCAAACACTATATTCTTTTCATAAGTCAATTTATAGTTAGAGACAAAAGTATTTGGTGAGTGGTCCAATGTACGTAGTAGTAGTAGTAGTGTCACATTTTTTACTTTATCTTTTTGGGAGAAAAAGTGTATGGATATGTCTCACTCACAATTAGGAGTAATAAAGGAGCCAAAAAGAACAAAACCAATAATAGGAGCAAGCATGAAGAAAATTTTGATTTGAGTTTGGTACCCATTGCTGGTTAGCCGTCTCAATTACTTCAATTTTGAGCAAAATCTCTCTCTCTCTCTCTCTCAATTAAACATAAACAAAATCATTGCTTGGAACTAAGCTGGCCATGTTAAGAATATTAATTAGTTTTGTACTATATTGAGATTGTATATAATACGGAGCAATGCTATCTGTATATTTATTTTTGAGTATATATTTTACGTCCGATTCATTCAAGAATGGGGGTTTTTCTATTCATCACTTCGAAGTGATGGATTGAATTCACTCTATTCTAAAATAAATAGAGTATAAAATGTACACTCATTTTGGGGTGTACATATCAAATATTTTCTTATAATGTTAGGATTTTTTTGTTATTTAGCTTATTATATAAATAAATTATATATGGCGAAATTTTTTAATATATATATATATATATATATATATATATATATATATATGAACTAATAATAAAAATTTTGTTAACTTTTATTCATATAAAAAGTATAATAATATTTATATAAAATTATTATTTTATATTTAATAAAAATATATTAATAATATTATATTTTATTAGTAATGTCTGTGTCATATTTGTATTCTAATGTTCTGAAAGTTACCAAATCACTACGTCCAAATTGTATCGTATTTTATGTTCCGTATTCGTATCCATGATATCTAAATTATAGGGTTAATTGCATACATGTCCCTGCAAATATGTCGAATTACAAATATATTCCTGCAAAATTCAACTTTTCTTATTTATCCCTTCAAAAATAAAGTTCTTTAAATATGCCCCTCTGGTTAATCCCCATTTGGAATCTGTTTATTTTTTAACAGATTCGATGTGAAATGACTTTTTTGCCCCCTTACAAATATATCCCTCCAAAAGCAATACCATTATACTTGTTACAAAAATGTCCCTCTCCAAAAATCATAAAATTCTATCATCAAAATAATCCTTTTTTCCCCTCCCATTTTTTTTTTTTTTTTTTTTTTTTTTTTGCTTCTGATCTATGTAAAACCTAGCATAGTGACCTTATATAAAAAAGAAAATAATAATAATAATAATATCATCAACCTGAACTAAACAAATCAAATGGTGATTTTTGTATGCAGATTCAAATAAAATGGATGATATAATTCTTCCACACTCCAAACATTCGATCACATTACAAATATGAACTGTCAAATGCAATTAGTTTGAGCTTCTAGAGTTCACTCTTAACACAACAAAAACCCACCTCTCGACCCACTAAAAAACATCATCAACCTCTCAACCCACTAAAAAACATCATCAACATGAACATCATCAACCTAATCTGAACTAAACTAGGACAAAAAACCCACTAAAAAACCCACCTCTCAACCTGAACATCATCAACCTAGCATGGTTTTCCAATGAACCCACCTCTCAAAATGGCAAAAACCCCACTAAAAAAGCAGTTTTAAAGTGGAGGAAACCGCACGCGGCGACCTCCCGCACCTGTTCGACGAGCGCGGGATCGACCGGACCGGCGCGGGAGAGGGGGATGGGAAGATAAAGAGGAAGAGGAAAAGGAAGGGGAAGGGGAAGAGAGGAAGAGAAAGAGAAGAAGAAAGGGTTAACTCGTTGCTGCTGTCGCGGGAGGAAGCGCCATCGCGGTAGGCATCGCGTGAGGGTGGGCTTCACAAGAGAAAGAGAAGAAGAAAGGGTCCTGCACATATTAGATAAAGGTATAATATGGAAAGGGTAAATATATAAATTCAATTTTTAATCTAACCAAGGTTAACCATTTAACCTAGGATTAAATCAGCTTTTTTTAACAGAGATGGACGGTAGGGGCTTATTTGAATAACGGTGAATTTTTGAAGGAATAAATATGAAAAGTTGAATTTTGCAGGGATATATTTGCAATTCGACATATTTGCAGAGACATGCATGCAATTAACCCTAAATTATAACTCATTAATCTAATCATTGGGATTGTTTCTAAACAAAAGCCACCCATTCAATAGGCGGGATTTATATTATACACTCCAAAAAAGATGTATAAATAATTTTTTTCATTTTGTTTGAGCATTACAATACATACAATTTAAAAAAAGAGCTATGCTATCTGTACACTCTATTTTAGGTGTAGATCTTACACCTAATCCATTTTTAAATAGATATTTATCCACTCGGCATTTCGAAGTAACGAGTGAAATTCACGCATCCTAAAATAGATGGGGCATTTCGAAGTAACGAGTGAAATTCACTCCATCCTAAAATAGATACTATCGATAGTATTCTAGCTTAATTTTATATATATATATATATATATATATATATATATATATATATATATATATATATATATATAGTTGTACTGGAATGCTATTAATAGCACCAGCCCAACTTTGCCATCCATTTTGTAGCCCTTGGATTGCATTGAGATTCGTGCAAGCTCTTTAATTAAACTTGATAGCATCAATTATTTGGTGCTATCGATAGTATTCTAGCCGGACTTTATATATATATATATATATATATATATATATATATATATATATATATATATTGATTTGTCCATTTAGATCAAACACGCACTAATTCGACTGATCTCTCTGACTATAGGCAAGTATTTTTGACTTACACAAAAACGAAGTCAGAATTTTAATTTTAGAGGTCAAAAATATATTAATTTTTAAAAATTATTAATAAATAAATTATATATAAATAATTTTTTTTTCATTAGCTTTCGAGTTTTTAATATATTTTTTTAAAAAAAATAAAGTATAATTATTTTTATTATGAAAATAATAATGATATAGAGATCTATATATAAAAAATTATGTCAAAAAATTAAATATTAAGATCTAATATAATTTACAAATCAAATATTACGATTAATTAAAAAATCAAATATTAAGATTTAATATAATTTGTAAATCAAGTATTATGATACGTTGAAGTCAATTAAATTTCTATCTCGTAATCCACGAGGTAATATTATTTAAAAAAAAAAATTTATTTTGACCCCTAAAATTTACACTATTTTAAATTTTTTAATAACTTCGTAATAAATTTTTATGTAATTTTAAAAATATTGGAGGGCCATAGCGACTTTGGGCATCCACGTAGAAAAAAAAATCATTTTGGCTCCTAAAATTTACACTATTTTAAATTTTTTAATAACTTCGTAATAAACTTTTATATAATTTTAAAAATATTAGAGGGGGGCCATGGTCATTTTGGGCCTCCACATAGCTTCGTTCCTGGATTTAAACACCAGTATCTAAAGCTATTCAAAATACTCTATATCTTATATCCAATTGGAATCTTACTTGAATCCAAATCAGATCTGATAAAAAATATATTGTATACTAATAAAAATATTTATCTATTAAAATTTCAAGTATGTATCCAGATATTTTATACCTAAAATGATTTGATCCCATTCAAACTCAGACCTTTAAGACTGCGTTTGGTTCGGGTATAAACGAAAATTGGTTATTTCTGGGATAGGTATAAGTTCAGGTATAAGAAGGAATTAAAGTAATTTTGTGTTTGGTTTAGTATAAGAGTTGTACCGGAGATAAGAAAAATTGTGTTTGGTAAGCTAAAGAGGAATAAAAAAAATAGAGGGGATTAAATTTTTAATTTAAGATAAAAATTTGACTGATATGATTTTAAATATTTAATTTAAAATATTTATTAAAAAATTTATTAAAATTTATATTTTACTTATATATATAAAAAAATTATTAAAATTTTTTTGGTTTTTAAAAATTTATACATTTTTAAAAATTCAAAAAATTGTATATAAAAATAGGTATAAATTTAAAAATTTTAAACATTTGGTATAAATTTGTATAGATTAATAAATTATAAAAAAAATAAAAAAAATTAAATTTTTAGATTTATTAAAAAATAAAATTAAAAATTTTAAAATTTTAAAAATAAAAAAAAATAAATTTTAAATTTTATAAATTTAAATATCTTATAATTTATATTTTATATTATAATTTATATTTTATATTATAATTTATAAAATAACCTCCTTTATCCCCCAATTTCTTTATCCCCCAATTCCTGCCAAACAGTGTTACAAAATTTTTTTTATCCCTGGCTTAACGGGTTATTCTGGAATAACCCGTTAAGCCTTACATGGAATAGGGTTTTATCCCTGGGACAGTGAATGGACAAAATTATAATTTATTATTTATAATTAAATTATAATATAAAATATAAATTATAAAATATAAATTATAAATTATAATATAAATTATAATATAAAATATAAATTATAATATAAAATATAAATTATAATATAAATTATAAATTATAATATAAAATATAATATAAATTATAATATAAAATATAATATAAATTATAATATAAAATATAAAAAATATAAAAAATATAATATAAAATATAATATAAAATATAATTTATTATTTATATTCTTAAAATATAATATAAAATAAAAAATAGTATTTTTTTTAGCGTAAGATATAATTTATTATTTATAATTAAATTGCTTCAAATTTAATATAATAATTAAATTAATTTTTTTATAAAAAAAAAACTAAGGGCAAAATTAGTATTTTTATAAAAATTCTATCTTCTTTTTTCACTATCCTCTACTATTCCATAATTTTAACCAAACACAATTTTAACTATTTCAGAGAATACCAACTTTTCAACCAAACGTAATTTAATTTTTATACTTCATTATCCTCGAATAGCAAGATATCTCAGGTATAAAAAAATTTATACTTCTTAAATTTATTTTCGAACCAAACGAACCTAATAAGTATTCAGTTCCAGATTTTGTCGAAAATTAAATGAGTAGAAATATATATTTTTTCTATCCATTTTTTTTTTTGGATATAAGTACACTATATCAACTATCTGAACCCAATCCAGTTCACGACACCTTCATCGGAACTTGAGCCAGGAACTACAAAGTAATCTACTATTCATATGGTCATATTTTTCGAACATAGAAATATCTTATTCTATATGCCCTATTTAGATGTATGAATATGTTATTCAGTATTTTTTATAATTTATTTAAAAAAAATTATATATTTGGTAAATAAAAAGTGTGATTAAATATTTAATATTAAATATTTTATTCGGCCTTTAATTTTTTTTTTAATAAAATAAATCACCTCTCGCAGATGATATATCTTATCATATTAAATTATTGATATTAATAAGACATTTTAAGAAGCAAAAATTAAATTTTTTTTTACGTATTTATTATTCCGACTTCCAAACAGGCCATATTTTCTTTATTTACTTAAGTTTATATATTTGATAAATGAGGAGTAGTCAACTATTTAAAATTAGATATCATATTTAATATGTTATTTTACCGAATCACCAATGTTAAAATTTTTCAAAGAATAAAAAAAAATAATTTCTTTTTTGCAATCATATTAAAACATCTTCAAAAAAAAAAAACAAAAAAACAAAAAGTTATCGTTAGATAATTTATTCTGATGCCCAAATATGATTTTAATAAATTAGGATCGTGGTTGTATCTAATGTGAGAAATTAATTTCTCCATCTATTTAATAACTTAAGTTTATATATTTGATAAATGAGGAGTAGTCAACTATTTAAAATTAGATATCATATTTAATATGTTATTTTACCGAATCACCAATGTTAAAATTTTTCAAAGAATAAAAAAAAATAATTTCTTTTTTACAATCATATTAAAACATCTTCAAAAAAAAAAAAAAAAAAAAACAAAAAGTTATCGTTAGATAATTTATTCTGATGCCCAAATACGATCTTAATAAATTAGGATCGTGGTTGTATCTAATGTGAGAAATTAATTTCTCCATCTATTTAATAACTTAAGTTTTTGGGTTGAGCCCAACCTTCTTAACATAAACAATGTTTTAAAATTAATAAGAGATAATTAAATAAATAAAAGATCCATTAAACGGTCAACGTATAACATGATAGATCAGGTTCAAAAAAAATTACTTTTTTTCTCTCTCTAGATCTCTCCTTCTCTTCGAAATGTCAATTGATCGGATTCGGACGAATTTTTAAAATTTCGAATCCAAACTCGAATTCAGCAGCCAAATTTGAAACCCAATCCGAATCCGAATCCGAATATAAAAATTCAACCTAATAATTTTTCTTTATCATATTTCAAAATATATTATATTAAAATCTAAATTTTTAAAATTTTAATTTAAATTTAATATCAAATATTTATAAATATTATATAATTATGTAAAATCTATTCAGATTCAGATTAGATTTAGGTTCCGATTGGATATAGAAAAAAAAATATTGAAACTCGAATTCATCGGATTTTTGTTTCTTATGTTCGTACTAAAACTATATCCATTTATTAGTATAAGATAAACTATATCTGTTTAGATTTGAATATGAATAAAATTTTTTAATATCCATATCTAGTGATGTCAATGGGTATGATGGCCAAAATTTTATTCAAATTTAAGTCCGAACAAAATAAATTTATTTGATACTAAACGGATATAGTTTCGGGTATAACTATAAAAAATAAAATTGAATTCGGCTATGAATTTTGACTCCCTCCTATCCAAACCTGAGTCCGACCCAAATTCAAATTGATTTTATATTATATTATATAATATATATATATAGAGAGAGAGAGAATAGAGCTTATATGTTTTTAAAAGCACAGGTTTATTCATATTTGTAAATTTTTTACCATTAAATTTGTATTGAAATTTATATTTTTTACTTCTTCTTTCTCTCTCTTTTGTTGACTTTACAATAGCACAAATCTCAATACAAATCTAATGATAAAAAATTTACAAGTATAAATTGACTTGTATTTTTAAAAATATATAAGCTTTATCATATATATATATATATATATATATATATATATATATATATATATATATATATATATATATATATATATATATATATATATATATATATATATATAAAATATTTTTTGAAATATTATAAACAAAAAAAATTCTTCAGGTTCAGTTTGAATTTCAAAATTTTAGTCAAATTTAAATTTGGAAATAAATTTTTAAAATCTATCGAATTCATATTTGAATTTAAATTTCAAATTTGATAGTAAAATTTAGATTTAAATTTTTTAAAATTCGTGCCAAATCTTTCTGTTGACATTCCTATATCTGTACTCTCTCTCTCTCTCTTTTAATTTTGACAACTCACTGTAGTAAAAAAAAAAAAAAAAAAAAAAAAAAAAAAAGAGCAGTGCATGTTAGATGTTTGTTTCTTATTCTCGCCTAATTAAAACCAAATTTTCCCCGTACACTCCAGGGGTGTTGTTGTGATTTTAATAATATTTAGTAGCAACGAAGGAGTTGGTGAACGAATCAAACGTGCTTAATATATATATATATATATATATATATATATATATATATATATATATATATATATATATATATATATATGACAAGTATTATAAAACACACAAAACAAAAACATAGGCACACAAATATGAGCATAATTAAAAATATAAATTATAATTAAATAAATTTAATATTTTATATAAAAAAAAAAAATTAAAAAAATAGGGTTTTTGGCGCGTGGGAGCAGGTCAAAGCGCTTTTTGGAGAAGCGCCACAGCTGGAGCGAGGTGTTTTTTAGTCAAAGCTGATCAAACAACACAGTAGCGTAAATCCCCACATGACGTAACCATTGCGTGTTGCTTACGTCATCCCATATTGTCTCTCTTAAAATAAGAAAAAAAAAAGATTAATGTAATTATAAATACATTATAGTTAAATAAAAGGTTAAATTAAAAAAAAAAAAAAAAAAAAAAAAAAAAAAAAAAAAAAAAACCTATTTGTAAAGAAAAATTAGGTCACTTCGAAATAATCATAGCATTGCTCATTTATAAGGAAATTTTTTTTTGTATTTTAGCTTAATTAAAAATATGTATTTAAAAATATAATTGTTATAATTATATATTTTTGTTTAGTTGGATATATTATTTTGTAACTATAAATAATTTATTTTGTTATATACGACCGAGCTATATATTTATAAACGTTTATCATTTTACCTACCTGATAGCGAGATTACCTCTTAAAAAAAAAAAAAATTATTTAGTGTTCGAAAGATTATTTTTTATTTAAAATCACTCTCTTCAAAATTACTGTAATGAAAACTACGATTAATTGAGTCTTCTCATACAGCTGTAATTATAATAGTTGAATTTAAATATATCAAATCAAACAGTAAATTTACTATAGTAATATAACTGCAACCAAACAGCCTCTTAAAATTTAATTTGGAAAGTAACCTCTCAGCTTTCATTAGTGTAACTAAACTCTCTAGAATTTATTAAATAGTTTAATCAATATTTTTTCAAACTAATTTAATTATTTTCCATAAATATTTTGTACGTAATTTTATAAAGAATTATATTAATATATATTCCAAACTAGTATTTATTTTAGTTTGATCTTTTAGTGTAAATATGCTATTAAAAGAAACAATCCTAAGATCTCTTCAATCTTTTCGCTAGGGATTCCGAACTGGAATCCGATCGAAATGAATTTATTCGATGTTAAATGGATATGATTCGGATATGAATATAAAAAATAAAAATCAGGCGGATTTGAATTTAGATATGGATTTTGATTGTACACGAACCCAAATTAATTTTACGTTATATAATATATGTGTTTATAAATATTTGATATTATATTTAAATTTATATTTTAAAATTTTAAATTTAATGTAATATATTTTAAAATATTGTAAATAGAAAAAAAATAATTATTTCAGATTTGAATTTTCGGGTTCGGATTTTAGATTTTTGATCGGAAACAGATTTAAATATAGATTTTTAAAATCCGTCAGATTTGGATTCGGATTCGAGTTTGGTAGTCGGGTTTGAATTTTTAAAAATTCGTCCGAATCCGACCCGTTGACATCCCTACTTTTCACCATGCATGTAAGTAGGGTGTTAAAATAAATTCTTAGTCATTTTTTATTGAGTTAATTTCATACATGTTTATAAAACTTTATTGATCAGATTTATTTCTTCAATTTTTTTTTGCTTTGTAGATATATCCTGATTCCTTTATCTGTCCCTTCAAAAAGATTATTTTATTTCTTAATTAACTGTGATTAATTTTTTTAACTCATGATTATTTAAATTTTGATAATAACAAAATAAATTTACAGATAATTTTTTTTTTGAATGAATAAATTTAATAACTTAAGTTTTATAATAATATATTTGTTATTTAATATCTTTACAAGGAGCCACATACAATTATTATTTTTTTATTAAATTATTTTTTTTATTAGTGAGAAAAGAAAAAGAAAAAAAAAATATTTTAAAGTTTTACAAAGATCATATACCATGATTGTTTAGTTTGTAACTTTGCTTAAGAAGAAGCATTTAGAGGGCTATATGAAACTTATTATGACTCAATTTTTTTATTTGTATCATATCCAGTGGTCAACGGGTCAAATTCGGAGTGAATTTTTAAAAATTCGAATTCTAACCCGACTATATACCTGAAGCCTGAATTCGAATCTGAATTCGATGGATTTTAAAAATTTATATCCAAATTCGAATCCGATCAAAATTTCAAAACCCGAATCCGAACCTGAATCCAAAAATTCAAATCCGAAATAATTTTTTCTCTTTTCCTCTTTACAATATTTTAAAACATATTATATTAAATTTAAAATTTTAAAATATAAATTTAAATATAATATTAAATATTTATATACACATATATTATATAAGGTAAAATTAATTCAGGTCCAGATCAGCTTCGGTTCGGATCGGGTACAGTCAAAATTCATATCCGAATTCAAATTCGTCGAATTTTTGTTTTTTATATCTATATCCGAATCCATATTCGTTTATCTTCGAATAAATTCATTCCGTTTGGATTCAAATTCGGATAAAATTTTGAATATCCGTAGCATTGACATTCCTACTAGTGACTCAGGTGCTGATTTTATTGCATTTAAGGTTTTGCTCAAGAATTTAAGTATCCATCGGTACGGGCCATATCCATCGTGTCAACAAAATACCGACACGATACAACTCTCGTGCCGATAGCACAGTTCAAAAAAAAAATTTCTTAAAATTACTAAGTAATTTTCTTAATAAAGTTCAAAATATTTAATAAAAATATATAATAAATAATTAAAAATTTTTGTTGCTAAAGAAAATAAATATTTCATACCATTATGTGTCGGCACGCATATATTTTTTATGGCCGACACGATTCGACACGTACCGTATCATATATATATATATATATATATATATATATATATATATATATATATATATATATATATATATATATATATATATAGGCAAATTTTTGGCACGACCAAGCACCATCACGGCACTTAAATGCTCATGTGAAAAGAAAATTGGATAATGTTGACTTGGGGAAACATTAAAAAGTTTGTCTTCAGGAAATATAGATATGATATTGTGAGTCAACACGTAGTAATAAATGAATATTTAGTAATGAGATACAGCTGGAAGTAGGCTGCATGCAAACTGAAGCAAATAAAAAACAATGCTAGATCTTCAAAAATCTGCTGTTCTTAATTTTGACTGCTTGTTTAGTCTTACTTTTATTTTTGCTGTCATATCTTGCAGAGTAAGGGTGTCAACGAGCCGAACACGAGTGAGCTGGGGTCGGCTCGTGTTCAGCTCGTTTAATAAACGAGCCAAATACGAGCTGGCTCGTTTAAATATCGAGCCGAAAAATTCGGCTTGTGTTCGGCTTGTTTAAAAATTCGGCTCATGTTCGGCTCGTGCTGGCTCGCGAACAACAAGTTTGATTTTCATTCCTACTATTAGGTGTAAAGTTGAAAAAAAATTAAAAAATTAAAATTATATATATATATATATATATTCGGGCTGTTATCGAGCCGAACACAAGCGAGCTCACCCCAGCTCGTGTTCGGCTCGTTTATTAAACGAGCTGAAAAATTCGGCTCGTGTTCGGTTCGTTTACTAAACGAGCGATTCGATCTCGAGCTCATTTCGAGCCGAATACGAACTGATTCGCGAACAGCGAGCTGGATTGCCACCCTTATTGCAGAGTATTCGAAAATTAGAACAACTTGTCACCACTGCTGTAGAGAAATTTAGAAATGAGATTCTGAGCTCCGAATTTGTTTATGGTACTTCTGCTACGAAGTGAATCTGTTGAAAAATTTTTACAAAAATGTTTGCAAGTAATTTGATGTTACTATTTTTTCAATGCTATACTTCTTTTGTGGTCATGATAATAATATTGTCTCTCATTTTTAGTATTTTTTGATTACGCGCAAGCACTTTTCCTGCTCCAAGTAGAATTAGATTAGAGTCTAGAAATATCTATGGATCAATCCAGCAACTACCATAGGAATTTCTATGGGTCGGATTCGCGGTGGATGTTCAAAAATCCGAACCCAAATCCGACTACAAATTCAAAAGTTGAACCCGAAATTCAAATTCAAAATAATTTTTTTTTTTTATCATATTTCATAACCTATTATATAAAAAATTTAAAATTTTAAAATACATGTTCAAATATAGCATCAAGCTTTTATATATATATTATATAATATAATATCAATTCGGATTCGTGCCCAAGATTTGGATTCGATTTGATTGACAAAATTTATATCCAATTCAAATCGGTAGAATTTTTATTTTTTATACCCATATTCGAAATCATATCTATTTAGCAACCGATAAATCTTCTCTATTTGAATCCAAAAAAACTTTTGAATTAGTATCTAAGGTAGGTTTTAATTTTTCAAATAAAGGAATCAAAAATAAGAATACTTTTTTTTTTCATAAAATCTGAAAATAACTTTTTTAGAACTACTTTTTTTCTAGTAACTAAGCAGACGAAAAATATTTTGTAGAATATTTTCTAGAAAACCAAACACCTAAGAATTTGCACACAAAAAAAAAAAAAAAAATCCAAAAAAAAAAAAAAAAAAAAAAAAAAAAAAAAAACCCTCCAAACATGAAGATATCTTTGCTCCTTTGATTCCATTAACATTGTGAATCTCTTCCATAAAATTCTACTACCACAAAAAAGTAAGCATCTTGAGAATCCTACAACATAAGGGAAAAGCAAATGCTAATGTTGGCTATTTATGTATGGATTAAAATGGATCTAATTTTTTGTCCCGTGACAATAGGCCCAGGAGAGTAATAAGTTGAGTTGGATGAGCCCAATAAGTTGAGTGGGACTGCGGTCCATAATAGACCTAACAGCAAGAGGCCCAACAATAGACCTAACGTCCAGATGGGTTGAGTCCGTTGGAGACTCGTGGACGCTGTATCTATACGTTTTAAGTGAATTGGTTGCGTATTTCTAACAGCTCGAGCTTTTGAGATTAATGGTTAGCGCCAACGATCCGACAAGTGATATCAGAGGCAGTGGCACGGGTTCGATTCCCACACGGTACAGATGTTTGGAGGGAGAATTGTTGGCTAGTTATGCATGAATTAAAATAAGCCCAACTTTCTATCCCAGAAGACTAATAAATTAAGTTAGATGAGCCCAATAAGTTGAGTTGGACTGCGGTCCATAATAGGCCTAATGGCAAAAAATCCAACAATAAACCTAACGTCCAAATAGATTAAGTCCGATCGAGACCATGGACGCTGTATCTGTACGCTTTAAGTGAATTGGTTGTGTATTTCTAACCGCTCGAGCTTTTGAAATTAATAGTTAGCGCCAACGATCCGACAACTATCACTCTACAAAACCTACAATGCAGAGAACTACTAACAGCATAGCATTGTCGGCGTCGACGAGTTTTCGAATCACTAGCAAAATATTGCATAGGCATATATGCTAATTATAAATATAACAGGAAAATAATACAACGAATCGGCGAAAGCATCAACTCTGTAAGGGTAAATTTACGCTATCGGTAACCGAACTCGCAGCAAAGTTTTACTTTCGTCTCCGAACTTCACTAAGTTTCGATTCAGGCGCTGAACTTCAATTTCTGTTTCAATAGAATCACCCTTTTAAGAACTCGTCCTATTGAAATAGTTTTCGAACATCAACGCCTTGACCGAAACAGAGTGAATCTCGGCGATCTAAGTGAAACCTACACAACAAATTCAGCGACCGTCGGTTTAATTTACCCGTCTCTGTAATAATTTGTGATTGTATACACACATCTTTTCATGGCCTATCCTGAAGCAGCCCCAAAACGCCACTCTTCTACGAGCACAACGAATACGACAAAAAGGAACTGAAAAAACAAAGGAATGGACCTATGTATAATGAAACAGCCCCACACGGGCCTCCGCCGAATCATGATTTTACCCTCGGGCTCGACTTGCCCAGGCTACGGGAAGAGGCGGCGATTCGAGAGACTAGCACGGGCTCGTTACTAACCGCTTTGGATGCGGCAACTTCTTCTAACCGCTTCCAATTGAATTCCCTCTTCTTTCGTACTTCCTCTTCTTTGGCTTCGTCCTCTTGGAATCTAAGCGAGCATTCTTCGAAGAGCTCTTGGTCGGCGTCGAGAAAGAGCTTCCGCACATTTAGGGTTAGACTTTGGACGGCTGGGTTCCAGTGGCCCCTTATATTCCTTTCCAAAGACGGGAAGATTATCGGGAGTATGACTTCACGGTTTTGAATGATGAGGTTCCGAACATGGTCGTTGTTGCATAAGAACAGAGCTCGCTCCGCTACCTGAAAGATTGTAGATTAAATTTGTCAAAAATTTCCAATCAGGACAAAACGGTAATGCATCATGACAAAGAAAATAAGGCCTTGCTTGGTCCCATTTACATTTTTTTTTTTTTGAAACTCATACTTTATGGATTAGATGCTGGCAGACAGGCTTCTCCATTCTTGTTATTGTTGGCTGGCGTTCAAATTCATCATTTTTTTATGAAAAAACAGTCGAAAATCATTACTATTTTTTCTTTCTTTTTGTTCCAAATAAACATCACAAATGTGTAGACTGCAGACAATTTGCCATCACGTGTTGGAACATACAAAAACAGAAATTGAGTCTAAAGAGAGGGGGAAAAAAAAAAAGCAAAAAAAGAAAATAAAACATAAGCAAATAGGTAATTACTCTAGAGGCAAAAATATATATTGACCCCCCCCCCATCTACAGGCCGTTCTGAAATAGCCCCCTCAATCTTTTTTTCTTTTTTTTTCTTTTTTGATCAGGACCCTTCAACTTAATTTCTTTTTGGAATTAAACGATTTAGTCAAAAAAAAATTGGTGATTTTGTCAACTTCACTAGTGATTTCACCAAATTTACTGACTTTAATCACTTTTTTGCAAATAAAACTGCATCAGTCAATAATTGGCAACTGATAGAATCATTAAATTTAATAAAATTTTAAACTTTGTATAAAAACTCAATACAAATAAAATAAGAGCTTGAGGGGCTCTCAATCCAAAAAACGTTGTGGGGGCTATTTTCAGAATGGCCTAAATAGTTGAGGGGATCTCCATACATTTTTACCTTCTAGAATATTTCGACTTCTGCACCATCTACGCTATACACCATTCGGGAGATAACTGCATGATACGAAATAAGCAGAAAATGGATCTTTATTCTCTAGCAGTTTGACCATGAATTTTCATCAAAAGCAAAGATACAAAACAAGCGAGACGCGAATAAGATCAATCAGAAATATAGTAAAGCACCATGAACTAAAAATCTAATCAGCAAAAAGAAATTTCTTTCGTAGAAAATTATGTCACCAACTGTAGCATATATCATTCTCTCACTGAAACATGTCCGGATATTTGTTTGTTCTAGAAATATGTATATACCTGGTTATATTGAAGAGATGGTGATAGAGAATAGACACATAATATAATATAAACCAAGAAAATGCGCGACATGCTTTCCAATAGATGTACATGAACAAGTTGGCCCAAACATAAAACGTAATGTGCTATTACTATCCTAGACTAGAAGACTAACGCATATGGAGCAAAACCAAGGCGGGATCTCTTATTACGACTTTGATAAATGTTTAGATATAGGACAGACGTAACATACCAACATTCTAGTAAGTATCGCATGGCAATTCAATAACCGTCCCAAAGTTCTGGACCTATTTGATGCAGTGGTATAATGCAGGCTGACATTGGCACAATTTTATCAGGGGGGTAATAAAGAAACAAGAAACGGGCTTAGGTGCCAGGGTGTCAGCTGTAGCTTAGCCAAAAGACAAATCATACAGAAAGGAGACAAATCATATAAGGAGGGTCTTCATGCTCAATATTTTCTTCATCTTCAACATTTTCTCCTCTAGTATCTCCAACACAGGTGGCAATAGGGAAAACATAAAAAATGTGGATGGCTAAGACAAATTTAGTGCTCAGAACTTCACAAGAAAAAGCCAATCCAAAATGTAATGGGGCTTTGAAAAAGATGAGAAGAATCAACTTAAGCCGTAGCTAACTAACAAGTGGTTTGCAAGGCTTTTTGAGCTTAAATTCAATCAAAATAAGGCTATGCATAAATATAATTGAGCTTAACTGAGCTAGCTTAGATAGATGGAACTAGCTATACATCGAGCTTCATTGAAGCAAACTATATTAAAATGCGTATAGTTCCCACATCTAGATAACCAGATGTAAAAAAGAAAAAAAGAAGAAAAAAAAAAAAAAAAAAAAAAAAAAAAGAGAGAGAAACAAGAAACTGATAAACAATAATCAACCATGGCTATGATCGCCACACACCAAATTGTACTTTCAGCTAAACAACGTACTTGAACGTCTTTGATCATGAGAAAACTAATGATTCACTCTTCGCCAATCAAAGTATAATTGTTTGTTCCATAGCTAACACTTCATGACTTTGTCTAATGTTCTTCAAATTACTTACAGTAGCATACAGTCGCCTCTACACAAATTTAAAAAATTTGTTAACTGAAGTCAAGAAGAACATTTTTAATTAAAAGTACTTCGACTAGTATAATAAGCTTATTTTCTTGATAGTTACTTATTTCACTTTGATTTCTGATAGACAGCTCCAGTTTTAATCCATAATTTAACTTCATATAATTATTGTTAGTTCCAGATTTGAACTTTGTCACATATTTCAGTTTTATTCCACTGTCTAGCGACTACAATAGATTCATGGTAACAGTGTCAGATATGCATTAATGCAGATTTGCTTGAAGAAACTGTAGCAGCTCTTCTTTCATTCCTATGAACTACAATACAGTACCAACTGCTAGCATAGCATATACGTTCTCTTGCTTTGAATTGAAGTTTCCTTGTTGATAGAGGGGGCAAATTTTAAGCATAGGTTTTTTGATAGCAGCTGCTTATGTGACTTTAAAATAACATTACCGAAGTATTTTTCTTAGAAGAGTTTGATGTGTAGGTGGGTGACTGAGTCGATGATATGGACGCTAAGACCATCTTCAACAAGTTTTATTACAGTAGGTATGTAATACCTGTGAAATTTAAATCTGAAATTTGAATTATATTTGAATTTTTGGAAATTTTTATATTTCGAAAATTCGAATTTCGGGGATATTCGTGATGAAACGGCTAACCTTTGACCTAATGAAGTCCAAACGCGACGAAACAAAATCGTTACCTGAACGGTCTCGTCGAGCCGAACGACGTGATGAAGTCCGATTTCGAATTCGGCGAGCCGAAACTACGTAAAAGCGTGAAAAACACTATTTTTACAGTGTATTTTCGCAAAAAGGTTCATATTTTATGCGCCGAATCGCACGAGATCGCACGTGGAGGGGCCTCTATGCATAATGCACCTGTTGGCAGGGACTTAAATAAAAGTATCAAAGAATGGTGGACTTATTAGCATCTTTTTCATGCAAATAAAAGGAACCCTAGGGTTTCCGCACAAGATCCCCAGCCACCACAGCACCCCAAGCCTTCTTCCTTCTCCTCTGCACCTTCCCCGAGCCCTGCCACCACCGGCCGCCAACTCACGTCGCCGGAAAAAGGAGCCCGAAGTGCACCTTCACATTGATCTCGGGTTTGGAAGGAGGAGGGATCACAAACTTGGGTTCCCTCTACACCAGACCTCTCTGCCACCCTGAGGACCCTCAGGAGATAGTCCCCATGCAGTGTCGCCGCCTGCTGCCGCCGCACGACGCCGGAAAACCCAATATCTCCTTTTTCTTCTCTCTAGGATTATAGAGATAACCCGAACCTCTTCTTCTTGTTTTTCATTGCCCCTAAGAATCCCCACTCCCTTGCTCATCTCCTGGGGTTTGGAAGGAGGAGGGATCACAAACTTGGGTTCCCTCTACACCAGACCTCTCTGCCACCCTGAGCAACCTCAGGAGATAGTCCCCGTGCAGTGCCACCGCCTGTCGCCGCCACACGATGCCGGAAAACCCAAGATCTCCTTCTTTTTCTTCTCCCTTGGAATATAGAGTAACCCGAACCTCTTAGTCTTGTTTTTCATTACCCCTAAGGATCCCCACTCCCTTGCTCATCTCCTGGGGGCTCCCCCTGTGCAGCCCCGACGCCGGAGAACCCACGGTTTGTCGGCGAGAGCAACTGGTTGGTCGGAACCCTAGTTTTGGCCGAGCCTCTTCGTGCGTCGCCTCCGACGACTTGGTCAGGGGTTGAAGGCATTGGAGAGCTTCTGTAGGACCTTTGGAAGCCCCTCACCAAGTTTGGAGCCCCCTCGATCAGCCGCGACACGAGAAAAGGAAACCCTAGTTTCCTTCTTCTTGATCTTGGCCGAGCTCTGCTGTCTACCACCGCCACTGCTCCCTGCCGCCGGCAAGGCACCCAGCTGATCTCCCCCTGTCGAGGGCAACCCCTTGGTGCCCTTGCATGAGCCTCTGAACCGCCAGAGTTATCTCCCTACAACCTTGCCCTAATTGCGGCCAAAATTATCTTCTCCGGCCATCCGCCGCCCTAGGCCGCCAGAGGTGGACTTAGTGGAGCTCCTGGCACCTCCCTCGACCTTCTCGGGCTGCTGCGTGCCTTCCCTTCCCACTTGAGCTTGAGCTCTGTGAAGTGAGCCAAGCACTAGCCCTAGATTGTTTGTTTTGGCCGACCTTACTTCGACGATCTTTTCGGCGACCCTGCGACTCCAGTAAGGTGAGCCCTCAACCCTCCTAGGCCCCTTGAGCATGAGGCTCATGAGGCTCACCTTAGTTCAGCCTAACTTGAGCAGCAAGGGTTAATCTTGGTTGTTGGACTCTTGATCAATGTGTAGGTTGGTCCTAGGCTTTTCTCAGACTCCGGACACCCCTTGGACAGCGAGCACGGGTCCCAGTAAGTCGAGACCCATCTCCCTGCACCCTAGGTTCAATCCGAAAGCCCTTGGATCAAGGTAACATGTCAAAAACCTTATTTGTTAGTGTTTTTATGCAAATTTAGCTACACTAGGGGTCTAGATGAAATTGTAGCCACATAGGCTGCCTCGGGCAATGTGCGCGTGACCTCTAGACTCTTTGTCCGAGATCTGGTGGCTTTCATTAAGTTAAAATCAGTTTACGAGTCATAAATCGGCGAAATCACCGATTTATGGTCGTTTTGGTGCTAAATCCACGATTCGAGCAAATTAGTGGATCATCGTTGATCGCCAAGTGTCCTTGGCTGGTCCCAACGCTGTCCTGGTTGATCCAATGACTTTCGATTCGCGTTGGTGATTTCTGGAGCCGAAATCAACGATTCCGGACGTGTTTACGGTAAGTTATCGCACAGTTTGAGTTATAATGGCACGACATTAATTATTGCTGCTTGGACACCTTTAACGGAGCGTTCCGGGGCAGCAGGTGAAGTTCTTGTCATTTCAGTAGCTTATGAGCACTATTCGGACCATTATTGGTCGATCAGTAGATTACCGAAAATTCAGACAGATCCCAGGACTTAAACATAAGTCCGTGATTTAGCATTTTCATACATTGTGAGTCAGTGGGCTGGGTTTGTGTGGTTCAGTAACTGACATGCGTACTTGATTTAGGCCCGAGTAGTTAGGAGTCTCCGCATGAGCTGAGTAGCAGATTCCTGAATCGCCTACACTGAGGTGGGTACTTTGACCCGGGCATTAGCAAAGTATCACCTCACTAAGTACAGTACTCGATCGGACCCTTGAGCCTTTGCTAGCCCTTCATTCAGTTATTGTGGATTCAATATGTTCGGATTATTGGATTATTTAGAGTTATGATGATTTAGTTTATTGCTTCAATATTGTTAAAGTTGATTAGTTAGTAACCTCTGATTGTATTGTTGTACATTGCCTAGCCGTGCGTGTATAGGAAAGACTCTGCCCGTTTGGATTGGGAATTCCTTATGCACATGGCGGATCTGCTCACGTCTTGGGGATTGTTGTTTTCAACTTTGATTTATAAAAAAAAAAAAAAAAAATTAGACCGCTTTTAAATCTTGGGGCGTGACAAGGTAGTATGGTCACTATTTACAAACATTCTCCATTTAGGATAGAAAGGGTTCATAGTTTTAAAAGGCACAATACAAGGCACGCAAAATCCAAAGTGCAAGGCATACACCTAAGAAGATGAGGCACATAATTACTTAAATTATCATGAAATAAAATACCTACCAAAAGACCTATATTACCATTATAAATAATCATAGGTAAGATTCAAAAAAAAAAGAGAAAATAAATAAAAAAAAGTTGTAAAATTGAATTATCACAACAAACAAGCTGCTCCACTGAATCACTAATGCGAATAGGTACATATAGAACGCTATGAACTGCAAATTATTAGGAGCCTGCATCTTAGTACATACATAAACATTCAATCCCCATTCTGCATTATAAATCCTTTTACACAAACATTTCGCTCGCTTTCCGAACTCAAAAACTATATATTGGCAACAAGAGCCTAATTACTGCCATGCACGTAGACCCCAAGGCACCCTGCTTGCTGCCTTGAGCCCGAAACCATGGCACAAGTTTGAAGCATCCCTTTCCGAACAATGAAAATGTTAAATAGGTGTGTGCTAGTTGCCATAAATCTAGGTCTTTGAAGCATGCAGTGGGTACAAAGCAGCAAGGAGATGGCGAAGGGCAAATGAGAAGCACAAAGAACATAGCCTAGTACTTCATTTTAAATCCATTCAAAAGGCAGCAGCTATAACAAGTATAGATCATAAAAAATGAAGATACATAGTTGAAGGTACCAAAATAAGATATTCAAGTGCCCAAAGTTTTGACATAAGTTCCATAACATTGAAGAGAAGAAAGACCGCCCAACAGAAGTTGTTTAAAACTCTAGCTTGGTCTCTAATTAAATTTAGGGCACTTTTGGTTCAAAATAGGAACCAAAATCGGAATAGGAATGGAAATGAATAGGAATCGAAAATGGAATGATGAGAACTCCTTATATGTTTTGTTCATACGAAGAATCAGAATCAAAATGATGTTTAAATTGAAATTCAAAAAATTTAAATTTAAATTTACTATCCAAATTCGTAATCAAAATTTAAATCCAAATTTGAACTTAAAATTTAAATTTATAATTCAAATTCAAGTTTAAAGTCAAAATTAAATTAAGAACTAAATCCAAATATCAAACTTATGATAAAATTTTAATTTGAACTTAAGAAATTAAAAAAAAAAATTTTGAATTCATAATGCAAATTCAAATTTAATCTAAGATTAAATATAAATTATTATTTAAATTTAAATAACTGTTAGTGAAAAAAAAAAGGATTTTTTTTTCTCAACCCCTTCCGGAACCAAAATGTGGAAATAATTTTGGGGGAAATTCAATTGTAATACCTGTGAAGTTTGAATTTTGAAATTTGAAATAAAATTGAATTTCTGGAGATTTTATAATTCGAAATTCAAATTTTCGAGGGTATTCTTAAAGAAACGACTAATCTAACCTAACAAAATCCAAACTCGACGAAACAAAATCGCTACCTGAACGGTCTCGTCAAGCTAAACGATGTGGTGAAGTCCGATTTCGATTTCGGCGAATCGAAACAGCGGAAAAACATGTAAAATGCTGTTTTTACAGCATATTTTTGCGAAAGAGCCTATATTTTATGTGCCGAATCGCGCGAGATCGCACGTGAAAGGGTCCCTATGCATAATTCAACTCCAGGCAGGGAACCATTTGAAATTATAGAGGAAAAGTGGATTCATTGGCATCTTGTTCCTTCTTTATATAAGGACACCTAGGGTTTCCCTTTGGAAACCCTAGCCGCACGAAGACCCAACCTGCCACAACCACCAGCACCGTCCTCTCTTTCCTCTGTATCATTCCTAAGCTACCTCACCGTCGGCCGCCACCGCACATCGCCGGAGAAGAGACCCTTCTTCTTTTTCTTCTTGGATTTCGAGTTGGGAGGGTCAAGACACCATCAAACCTCCTCCAACTACTCCCATACTACCCTGCAGCCTTCTCCAGCATCTGGAAGGCACCCCCGTGCAGCGCCGTCGCCAGCCGCCGCCGCACGACGCCGAAAAGTGCCTCCTCTTTTTCTTCTTGCTTTCTCCCGGTACAGAGGTACGCCCAAGCCTTTATTTTGGTTTTTCTTCGCTTCTATGGCATCCCATGGTCTTCCTCATCTCCTGAGGACTCCCCCTGTGCAGCCCCAACGCCAGAGAAGTTAGCAAAGCCGCTGGTTTCTCGCATCTAGCCGGAACCCTAGTTTCTAGTTTCTGGCCGAATTTGCTTCAGCGCCTCCTCCAACGCCTTGGCTTGGGTTCGAGAGCATCGTGTCACGGACTTAAGCGAAATTGCTTAAGAAGCCCGTGCGGCGCTCGCCTTCCTTCGCGAAGTGAGCAAGCCTACACCGTCTCTTGAGAACTTGGACCTACTCGCCCAAAGTTGGATTGCAAGAGAGAGAGTTTGAAGAAGAGTTCTTGTATTTCTGGAATTAGAAAGCTACAATGTTTCTTACTTACTAAAGGGGGTGGAGGTCACAACCTTATATAGACCACTCGCCGCCCATCTACCAAATGAAAAGGTGCCAAGTGGCGTACAAGCATAAGTCAAAAGAGGAGGCTACGAGCTCCCAAGAGTCTCCTATTTATTACCCTAGAAACTTGAACAGTCTCTTGACTCTTCGGCTTCTGCGTCTGATGTCTCGAGATGTGAAGAGAAGATTCTAGAATGTTGTAGTAAAACCTCGCGAGGCTTTCCCTTTTGGAGTTTGGTAGTTTTGCAAAAGGAGAACCCTGCACAAAAAGTTTAGTCCCTGACAACCGAGAATGACTTTGAAGTCGTCGATGGTTGCGGCAGTGAAGTTCGTTGTTCCCACCCAGGGTCCTACAGCGATCGACACGCCCTTGGCTACCCCTGCGACAGGTTGTGCCTCAGAGTTAACCGCCTTGATTTTGCTCGTGTCCTTCTCGAGCTTGAGACCCAACCGCTTGGCCTCCGTAGCTGCGATGAAGTTGTGGGTTGCTCCCGTGTCCACGAGTGCTCGAGTGGCCCACCCATTGAGGGTCACATCGACGAACATAAGTTCCTTCTTGAGAGGTCTACTGCCGCCCGCTTGCCCCTGCATCGCGCTAACGAGCCGCAGTGCTCCCATCTTCGTCGGTGCTGCTTCCTCACCCTCCTCGGCTTGGACAGCATTGACGGCTTTCTTCTTTGGGCAGTCACGAGCCCAATGGTCATCTCCGTAGACATAGCAAGACACCTTCTTCTTCTGTGGAGGGCCCTTGTGCTCCTTGCCTTTGTGGTGGTCTTTGTTCTCGCGACGGTCTCCCCCACCTTTGGCCTTGCTCACCTTAGGAGGCGGTTTGCCGCGATTAGACTCCGTCTTCTCATACTCCGGTAGCTTCTCCGCCATGGCTATGGCAGAGCTTACATCCTTGACGTCTCGTCCCACGAGCTCCTTGTTTGCCCACAGTTGGAGACCGTCGAGGAAGAAGAACAGCCGGTCCTCCTCGGCCATATTGGAGATAGAGAGCATTAGTTTGGAGTACTCCTTGACATACTCCTTCAGGGTTCCCGTATGCTTGAGCCGTCGAAGTTGCTTCCGCGCAAGATACTCGACATGCTCGGGGTAGAACTGTGCCTTGAGCTCGCGCACGAAGTCTTCCCAAGTTTTCAACTCGCATTGGCCCTTCTCGGCCTCCGCCGACCTCCGACGCCACCACAGCATGGCATCGTCAGTCAAGTACATGGAAGCGGTTTGGACTTTGTCTTCTTCGTCCTCCAGCCGCATCGCCTTGAGATAGCGCTCCATGTGCCAAAGAAAGTTGTCAATTTCCTTCTCATTGCGCGTACCTTTGAAGCCCTGGGGTTCGGGGATGCGGATCCTTGGGGTATACTCTCTTGGTGCTTCGCCACCACGAGCCACCGCCCTCTCGAGGATCGTCATCCGCATCTTAAGGTCCTCGACCTCATCGGACCTTGCGACAAGATCATCCACTAGTGTCTTCCGTTCGTCCTCGCGACGAGCAACGTCAGCGCGAAACTGCTCGAGTTGTTGGCGGAAAGTTCCCATTGCAACAGCAACACTTTCCTCCATGGTATGTAGTCCTTCCTCCATAATCGTCATATGTTGGGTTAGGACTAGATAGTTGTCCTCCAACAAGCCAACACGGTCATCGAGTGAAACGGACTCCCTCACATGGGTCCGTGGTTCCTTGCTCTTGCCGCGCTTGGATTGTCGAGGTTGTTCGGCCATGTTGTCGGTGACGGCAGCATCCGATGACGACATGGTTCCCAGCTCCCGAACGTCGCTCTGATACCAACTGTCACGGACTTAAGCGAAATTGCTTAAGAAGCCCGTGCGGCGCTCGCCTTCCTTCGCGAAGTGAGCAAGCCTACACCGTCTCTTCTTCAAACTCTCTCTCTTGCAATCCAACTTTGGGCGAGTTGTCAGGGACTAAACTTTTTGTGCAGGGTTCTCCTTTTGCAAAACTACCAAACTCCAAAGGGGAAAGCCTCGCGAGGTTTTACTACAACATTCTAGAATCTTCTCTTCACATCTCGAGACATCAGACGCGGAAGCCGAAGAGTCAAGAGACTGTTCAAGTTTCTAGGGTAATAAATAGGAGACTCTTGGGAGCTCGTAGCCTCCTCTTTTGACTTATGCTTGTACGCCACTTGGCACCTTTTCATTTGGTAGATGGGCGGCGAGTGGTCTATATAAGGTTGTGACCTCCACCCCCTTTAGTAAGTAAGAAACATTGTAGCTTTCTAATTCCAGAAATACAAGAACTCTTCTTCAAACTCTCTCTCTTGCAATCCAACTTTGGGCGAGTAGGTCCAAGTTCTCAAGAGACGGTGTAGGCTTGCTCACTTCGCGAAGGAAGGCGAGCGCCGCACGGGCTTCTTAAGCAATTTCGCTTAAGTCCGTGACAGTTGGTATCAGAGCGACGTTCGGGAGCTGGGAACCATGTCGTCATCGGATGCTGCCGTCACCGACAACATGGCCGAACAACCTCGACAATCCAAGCGCGGCAAGAGCAAGGAACCACGGACCCATGTGAGGGAGTCCGTTTCACTCGATGACCGTGTTGGCTTGTTGGAGGACAACTATCTAGTCCTAACCCAACATATGACGATTATGGAGGAAGGACTACATACCATGGAGGAAAGTGTTGTTGTTGCAATGGGAACTTTCCGCCAACAACTCGAGCAGTTTCGCGCTGACGTTGCTCGTCGCGAGGACGAACGGAAGACACTGGTGGATGACCTTGTCGCAAGGTCCGATGAGGTCGAGGACCTTAAGATGCGGATGACGATCCTCGAGAGGGCGGTGGCTCGTGGTGGCGAAGCACCAAGGGAGTATACCCCAAGGATCCGCATCCCCGAACCCCAGGGCTTCAAAGGTACGCGCGATGAGAAGGAAATTGACAACTTTCTTTGGCACATGGAGCGCTATCTCAAGGCGATGCGGCTGGAGGACGAAGAAGACAAAGTCCAAACCGCTTCCATGTACTTGACTGACGATGCCATGCTGTGGTGGCGTCGGAGGTCGGCGGAGGCCGAGAAGGGCCAATGCGAGTTGAAAACTTGGGAAGACTTCGTGCGCGAGCTCAAGGCACAGTTCTACCCCGAGCATGTCGAGTATCTTGCGCGGAAGCAACTTCGACGGCTCAAGCATACGGGAACCCTGAAGGAGTATGTCAAGGAGTACTCCAAACTAATGCTCTCTATCTCCAATATGGCCGAGGAGGACCGGCTGTTCTTCTTCCTCGACGGTCTCCAACTGTGGGCAAACAAGGAGCTCGTGGGACGAGACGTCAAGGATGTAAGCTCTGCCATAGCCATGGCGGAGAAGCTACCGGAGTATGAGAAGACGGAGTCTAATCGCGGCAAACCGCCTCCTAAGGTGAGCAAGGCCAAAGGTGGGGGAGACCGTCGCGAGAACAAAGACCACCACAAGGGCAAGGAGCACAAGGGCCCTCCAAAGAAGAAGAAGGTGTCTTGCTATGTCTGCGGAGATGACTATTGGGCTCGTGACTGCCCAAAGAAGAAAGCCGTCAATGCTGTCCAAGCCGAGGAGGGTGAGGAAGCAGCACCGACGAAGATGGGAGCACTGCGGCTCGTTAGCGCGATGCAGGGGCAAGCGGGCGGCAGTAGACCTCTCAAGAAGGAACTTATGTTCGTCGATGTGACCCTCAATGGGTGGGCCACTCGAGCACTCGTGGACACGGGAGCAACCCACAACTTCATCGCAGCTACGGAGGCCAAGCGGTTGGGTCTCAAGCTCGAGAAGGACACGAGCAAAATCAAGGCGGTTAACTCTGAGGCACAACCTGTCGCAGGGGTAGCCAAGGGCGTGTCGATCGCTATAGGACCCTGGGTGGGAACAGCGAACTTCACTGCCGCAACCATCGACGACTTCAAAGTCATTCTCGGCATCGACTTTCTAGCTTCGTCAAAGGCGGTACCAATGCCACATCTTGGGGCCTTGAGCATCATGGAGGAAGCCGCCCCTTGTATGGTTTTGGCTAGCCGCAGCGAACCAAAAGAAACTCCTATCCTCTCAGCTCTGCAACTGCGGAAGGGAGTGAAGCGTGGGGAGATGACTTATATTGCGAGCATCCGCGAGGTGAGCGAGGAGGGATTCGAGGAGGAAGACCTTCCGACAAAGATTGATGCTGTCTTGGGAGAGTTCAAGGACATCATGCCCCAGGAGCTACCCAAGCAACTTCCGCCTAGAAGGGAGGTGGACCGTGCGATCGAGCTTGAACCTGGTTCCAAGCCAACAGCAAAGGCGCCATACAGGATGGCTCCGCCAGAACTCGAGGAGTTGCAACACCAATTGAAGGACCTTCTTGAAGCAGGCTTTATCAGACCGTCGAAGGCACCCTATGGAGCACCGGTGTTGTTCCAACGGAAGGGCGACGGAAGTTTGCGACTCTGTATCGACTACAGAGCACTCAACAAGGTAACGGTGAAAAACAAATACCCTATCCCCCTAGTTGAGGATCTATTCGACCAGCTAGGAGGAGCGAAGTACTTCACTAAGCTCGATCTTCGCTCGGGGTATTATCAAGTGAGAATTGCGGAAGGGGACGAGGAGAATACCACGTGCGTGACGAGGTACGGGGCCTACGAGTTCCTTGTCATGCCATTCGGCCTGACGAATGCACCGGCAACCTTCTGCACTCTGATGAACAAGTTATTCCATCCCTACCTCGACCGCTTCGTGGTAGTGTACCTCGACGACATCGTCGTGTACAGCAACACTCTGGAGGAGCATGAGGAGCATCTGCGAATCATCTTTCAAGTGCTGCGGGACAACCAACTTTTCTTCAAAAAGGAAAAGTGCTCCTTTGCGAAGGAGGAGGTGCATTTCCTTGGCCATTGGATCGGCCACGGTCAACTGCACATGGACAACAAGAAGATTCGGGCGATCTGCGAGTGGGAGGCGCCCACGACGGTGTCCGAGTTGCGATCCTTTCTTGGACTCGTCAACTATTATCGTCGTTTCATCGCGGGCTACTCGGCGCGAGCAGCTCCTTTGACGGACTTGCTGAAGAAGAACCAGTCATGGGACTGGACCCCTCGGTGCGCGGAGGCATTCGAGGACCTGAAGCGGACGGTGACTAAAGAACCCGTGTTGCGACTTCCTGACTGTCGGCAACCATTTGAGGTACATACTGACGCTTCAGATTTCGCCATTGGCGGTGTTCTCATGCAGGAGGGACATCCCATCGCTTTTGAGAGTCGCAAGCTCAATGACACTGAGCGGCGATACACTGTTCAAGAAAAGGAGATGACAGCAATAGTGCATTGTCTAAGGACTTGGCGGCACTATCTCCTCGGAAGCAAGTTCGTTGTGCGGACGGACAATGTCGCCACAAGCTACTTCCAAACACAAAAGAAGCTGTCACCAAAGCAAGCAAGATGGCAGGACTTCCTAGCGGAGTTCGACATGGAGCTTCAATACAAACCCGGGAGGGAGAACCATGTGGCTGATGCACTTAGCCGCAAAGCTGAGTTAGCGGCGGTGTGCCAGCTCCATGGAACGATCAGGGAGCGAATCCGCGAAGGGACTTGCGAGGACCCTGTGGCTCAAGGACTCGTGCGACTCGTCAAGGAGGGCAAGGCGCAGCGGTTCTGGGTTAGCGATGGCCTACTCCTAACCAAGGGGCGTCGCGTCTATGTGCCTAAGTGGGGCAATCTTCGTCGGGAGCTCATCAAGGAGTGCCACGACTCCAAGTGGCCCGGACATCCGGGGCAAAAACGAACTTTGGCATTGCTAGAAGCTGCATACTATTGGCCTCACATGCGGGACGATGTGGAGGCATATGTGCGGACTTGTCTTGTGTGCCAACAGGACAAGGTGGAGGCCTCCACCTTGGGCAAAGCAGAGATGAAGTCCATCGAGACGCTCTCCCATGGACGCGTTGGTGTTGGTAGTGGCTCGAGGAGGCCTCCAGGCTTCTGGTGCTCCACCTTGTCCTGTTGGCACACAAGACAAGTTCGCACATATGCCTCCACATCGTCCCGCATGTGAGGCCAATAGTATGCAGCTTCTAGCAATGCCAAAGTTCGTTTTTGCCCCGGATGTCCGGCCCACTTGGAGTCGTGGCACTCCTTGATGAGCTCCCGACGAAGATTGCCCCACTTAGGCACATAGACGCGACGCCCCTTGGTTAAGAGTAGGCCATCGCTAACCCAGAACCGCTGCGCCTTGCCCTCCTTGACGAGTCGCACGAGTCCTTGAGCCACAGGGTCCTCGCAAGTCCCTTCGCGGATTCGCTCCCTGATCGCTCCATGGAGCTGGCACACCGCCGCTAACTCAGCTTTGCGGCTAAGTGCATCAGCCACATGGTTCTCCCTCCCGGGTTTGTATTGAAGCTCCATGTCGAACTCCGCTATGAAGTCCTGCCATCTTGCTTGCTTTGGTGACAGCTTCTTTTGTGTTTGGAAGTAGCTTGTGGCGACATTGTCCGTCCGCACAACGAACTTGCTTCCGAGGAGATAGTGCCGCCAAGTCCTTAGACAATGCACTATTGCTGTCATCTCCTTTTCTTGAACAGTGTATCGCCGCTCAGTGTCATTGAGCTTGCGACTCTCAAAAGCGATGGGATGTCCCTCCTGCATGAGAACACCGCCAATGGCGAAATCTGAAGCGTCAGTATGTACCTCAAATGGTTGCCGACAGTCAGGAAGTCGCAACACGGGTTCTTCAGTCACCGTCCGCTTCAGGTCCTCGAATGCCTCCGCGCACCGAGGGGTCCAGTCCCATGACTGGTTCTTCTTCAGCAAGTCCGTCAAAGGAGCTGCTCGCGCCGAGTAGCCCGCGATGAAACGACGATAATAGTTGACGAGTCCAAGAAAGGATCGCAACTCGGACACCGTCGTGGGCGCCTCCCACTCGCAGATCGCCCGAATCTTCTTGTTGTCCATGTGCAGTTGACCGTGGCCGATCCAATGGCCAAGGAAATGCACCTCCTCCTTCGCAAAGGAGCACTTTTCCTTTTTGACGAAAAGTTGGTTGTCCCGCAGCACTTGAAAGATGATTCGCAGATGCTCCTCATGCTCCTCCAGAGTGTTGCTGTACACGACGATGTCGTCGAGGTACACTACCACGAAGCGGTCGAGGTAGGGATGGAATAACTTGTTCATCAGAGTGCAGAAGGTTGCCGGTGCATTCGTCAGGCCGAATGGCATGACAAGGAACTCGTAGGCCCCGTACCTCGTCACGCACGTGGTCTTCTCCTCGTCCCCTTCCGCAATTCTCACTTGATAATACCCCGAGCGAAGATCGAGCTTAGTGAAGTACTTCGCTCCTCCTAGCTGGTCGAATAGATCCTCAACTAGGGGGATAGGGTATTTGTTTTTCACCGTTACCTTGTTGAGTACTCTGTAGTCGATACAGAGTCGCAAACTTCCGTCGCCCTTCCGTTGGAACAACACCGGTGCTCCATAGGGTGCCTTCGACGGTCTGATAAAGCCTGCTTCAAGAAGGTCCTTCAATTGGTGTTGCAACTCCTCGAGTTCTGGCGGAGCCATCCTGTATGGCGCCTTTGCTGTTGGCTTGGAACCAGGTTCAAGCTCGATCGCATGGTCCACCTCCCTTCTAGGCGGAAGTTGCTTGGGTAGCTCCTGGGGCATGATGTCCTTGAACTCTCCCAAGACAGCATCAATCTTTGTCGGAAGGTCTTCCTCCTCGAATCCCTCCTCGCTCACCTCGCGGATGCTCGCAATATAAGTCATCTCCCCACGCTTCACTCCCTTCCGCAGTTGCAGAGCTGAGAGGATAGGAGTTTCTTTTGGTTCGCTGCGGCTAGCCAAAACCATACAAGGGGCGGCCTCCTCCATGATGCTCAAGGCCCCAAGATGTGGCATTGGTACCGCCTTTGACGAAGCTAGAAAGTCGATGCCGAGAATGACTTTGAAGTCGTCGATGGTTGCGGCAGTGAAGTTCGCTGTTCCCACCCAGGGTCCTACAGCGATCGACACGCCCTTGGCTACCCCTGCGACAGGTTGTGCCTCAGAGTTAACCGCCTTGATTTTGCTCGTGTCCTTCTCGAGCTTGAGACCCAACCGCTTGGCCTCCGTAGCTGCGATGAAGTTGTGGGTTGCTCCCGTGTCCACGAGTGCTCGAGTGGCCCACCCATTGAGGGTCACATCGACGAACATAAGTTCCTTCTTGAGAGGTCTACTGCCGCCCGCTTGCCCCTGCATCGCGCTAACGAGCCGCAGTGCTCCCATCTTCGTCGGTGCTGCTTCCTCACCCTCCTCGGCTTGGACAGCATTGACGGCTTTCTTCTTTGGGCAGTCACGAGCCCAATGGTCATCTCCGCAGACATAGCAAGACACCTTCTTCTTCTGTGGAGGGCCCTTGTGCTCCTTGCCCTTGTGGTGGTCTTTGTTCTCGCGACGGTCTCCCCCACCTTTGGCCTTGCTCACCTTAGGAGGCGGTTTGCCGCGATTAGACTCCGTCTTCTCATACTCCGGTAGCTTCTCCGCCATGGCTATGGCAGAGCTTACATCCTTGACGTCTCGTCCCACGAGCTCCTTGTTTGCCCACAGTTGGAGACCGTCGAGGAAGAAGAACAGCCGGTCCTCCTCGGCCATATTGGAGATAGAGAGCATTAGTTTGGAGTACTCCTTGACATACTCCTTCAGGGTTCCCGTATGCTTGAGCCGTCGAAGTTGCTTCCGCGCAAGATACTCGACATGCTCGGGGTAGAACTGTGCCTTGAGCTCGCGCACGAAGTCTTCCCAAGTTTTCAACTCGCATTGGCCCTTCTCGGCCTCCGCCGACCTCCGACGCCACCACAGCATGGCATCGTCAGTCAAGTACATGGAAGCGGTTTGGACTTTGTCTTCTTCGTCCTCCAGCCGCATCGCCTTGAGATAGCGCTCCATGTGCCAAAGAAAGTTGTCAATTTCCTTCTCATCGCGCGTACCTTTGAAGCCCTGGGGTTCGGGGATGCGGATCCTTGGGGTATACTCCCTTGGTGCTTCGCCACCACGAGCCACCGCCCTCTCGAGGATCGTCATCCGCATCTTAAGGTCCTCGACCTCATCGGACCTTGCGACAAGGTCATCCACCAGTGTCTTCCGTTCGTCCTCGCGACGAGCAACGTCAGCGCGAAACTGCTCGAGTTGTTGGCGGAAAGTTCCCATTGCAACAGCAACACTTTCCTCCATGGTATGTAGTCCTTCCTCCATAATCGTCATATGTTGGGTTAGGACTAGATAGTTGTCCTCCAACAAGCCAACACGGTCATCGAGTGAAACGGACTCCCTCACATGGGTCCGTGGTTCCTTGCTCTTGCCGCGCTTGGATTGTCGAGGTTGTTCGGCCATGTTGTCGGTGACGGCAGCATCCGATGACGACATGGTTCCCAGCTCCCGAACGTCGCTCTGATACCAACTGTCACGGACTTAAGCGAAATTGCTTAAGAAGCCCGTGCGGCGCTCGCCTTCCTTCGCGAAGTGAGCAAGCCTACACCGTCTCTTGAGAACTTGGACCTACTCGCCCAAAGTTGGATTGCAAGAGAGAGAGTTTGAAGAAGAGTTCTTGTATTTCTGGAATTAGAAAGCTACAATGTTTCTTACTTACTAAAGGGGGTGGAGGTCACAACCTTATATAGACCACTCGCCGCCCATCTACCAAATGAAAAGGTGCCAAGTGGCGTACAAGCATAAGTCAAAAGAGGAGGCTACGAGCTCCCAAGAGTCTCCTATTTATTACCCTACAAACTTGAACAGTCTCTTGACTCTTCGGCTTCCGCGTCTGATGTCTCGAGATGTGAAGAGAAAATTCTAGAATGTTGTAGTAAAACCTCGCGAGGCTTTCCCCTTTGGAGTTTGGTAGTTTTGCAAAAGGAGAACCCTGCACAAAAAGTTTAGTCCCTGACAATCGGCTACCTTCTGCTGGACCCCAGGAAGCCCTCCACCAAGTCTCGAGCCCCCTCGATCAGCCAAGAAGCCGCAAACTGAAACCCTTGGTTTCCTACATTTAGGGTTGGCCGAGCTCGTCCGTGTGCCGCCGCCGCCGCCGCCGCCACTGGCAAGGCACCCAGCCGACTCCCCCTCATCCTAACAAACCCTTTGGTACCCTTGCATGAACCCCTGAGCCGCCGAATCTTCCTCTCTCCATCCTTGCCCTAGGTTCGGCCAAAATTGTTTCCTCCGGCCATCCGCCGCCACCATCCATCGGCACTGGACCTGGGAAGGTTCCAAGCACCTCCCTCGACCCAAGGTTGCTGCTGCTTGCCTTGGTTCCCTTCCTTGAGCCAAGCTCTGTGAGAGAGCCCAACCCGAGCTCTTGGTGTTCTTGAACACTTGGCCAAGGTTGCTCTAGCGACCACTCCGGCGACTCCACGACTCCAATAAGGTGAGCCCCTGACTTCTTGTATGGTCCTGAGCATGATGCTCACCATAGTTGAGCCTAACTTGGACAGCAAGCGATAATCTTGGTTGTTGGACTCTTAATTATAATGTAGGTTGGCCCTAGGCTCTTCTCGAACACTGAGCACATCTCGGACAGCTCAGCGAGTCGAGGCCTATCTCCTAGCACCCTTGGTTCAATCTGAAAGCCCTTAGATCAAGGTAACACGCCTAAAACTCATTGTAATTGAGTTATTATGAAAATTTATAAAAGTATAAGGGTCTAGATGTAATTGAAACGACGTGGGCTGTCTCTGGCAGCATGCACGTAACCTCTGGACTGTTCGTCCGAGGTCCGGTGGCTTTCCTTAGGTTAAAATTGATTTACGAGTCGTAAATCGGTGAAATCGTCAGTTTATCGTCGTTTCAGCGTAAAATCCGCGTCCTGAGCAAATTAAATGAGTTTAAATGATCGCCAAGTGTTCTTGGCTGGTCCCGATGCTGTCCTGGTTGATCCAATGACTTCTGATTGGTGACTACCGGAGCCGAAATCGGCATTTTCAAACATATTTACGGTATTTATGGCATAGTTAGAGTTATATTGGCACGATATGAATTGTTGCAGCCCGGACGCCTTAAACGGAGCATCCCGGGGCAGCAGGTGAAGTTCTAATCATTTCGGTAGCTTATACGCACTGTTCGGACCATTAGTGGTCAATTGGCGGATTACCGAAAATTTCGACGGATCCCGAGATTTAAACATAAGTCTGTGGTTTAATATTTTTATACTTAGTGAGTTAGTGGGTTGGGTTTGTGAGAGTCTGTAACTGACTCATAGATTTGATTTAAGCCCAAGCAGTCAGGAGCCTCCGCGAGAGCTGAGCAGCGGGTTCCTGGATCGCCTGCATTGAGGCGGGTACTTCGATCTGGGCATTAGCATAGTATAACCTTACTGGGTACCGTAGTTGATCGGACCCTTAGTGATCTTGCTAGCCATGGTCTTTTCTATTGATTATCTACTGTTTATTGATTTCTGTACCACCTAGCTGATACTATATTGACATGATTCATGACATGATTGGTCATTGGTTAGCTGATATACATAGACCAAATGTTTTGATATATTGTAGCCATCTCCTTATTCTTGTATTACATGATAGAGTAGGAGATCGATTCTTATATACTGAGATGATGACACTATTGTTTATGATCCCGTTTGGGAGTTTCCGGCTACTTGTCATATTCCGATCTTTTAACCGCGAGTATTGAGCATCCGCATTGTGATCGCCATACACCAGCTATCATTTCCACGTACATCAGCGGGCTGGCCCTCGTTATGGTGTTCTTTACCGGTAGAGTGGTCTGATCGACCCGTGAGCCTGTCATGTAGCTGCACCTAAAGGACTCGCGTGATATTAAGAGCCCTATTCTTTGTCTGTTCCTGCAGGTGTGGGGTATATGTCAGTTCTGATCAGGCACTAGCATGAGATCCTAGGGACCAACAATGGCACTCGACTGGGTTGATTTGGTTATCATTACAGTTGATACATTTATCTGCTTATTTATTCCTGTTATCTGATTTACAGTATTTCGCCATCAGTTACTGCTTATCATATTATACCTGTCAGTTACTGTTTTCATACCAGTATCATTTACCTGATATTTTACTTGCTTACTAATCATATTTTACCTACCTTTTGATTATTGTATACCAATAGGTACGACTTACTACTCCCCAGCTCACTGTACCCACTGGGATATATTCAGTTGTATCTCACACCCTCTGGTAACACCTTTTTCAGAACTGTCGGGTGGTGAGATGTCAGAACGTTGATGTGAGTATTCTGCGATAGAGCTATCCCGTTATGCTAGCTAGTTAGCTGGCCTGCCATCTTGTTAGTTGTTACTTTATGTTTTAGAGATTTTAGTTATTCCACTCATGACTTATTATCATACTATTTAGTTTTCAGTTCATGCTCGATTTGGTTTATCAGTATTATGGAATTTAGTAGTTGTGGACTTACTTACAATGCTTAAGATCATAATTTATATTGGATCATGGTATATTATTATACTATGCCTAGCCGTGCGCGTATAAGGGAAGACTATCCGTTTGGTCACGGCTAAGGGGAGATTATTCGTTTGGATGGAAAATTCTTTATGCACGTGACGGATCTGCTCACGTCTTAAGAATTGATATTTTAACTCTGACTTAAAAAATAAAAAATAAAATAAAATAAAATAAAAAATTAGTCTGCTTTTAAATCCCGAGGCGTGACATCAATTCCCTCCGGAATGGAAATCGGAATGCATTTCACTCAAACCAAACACCAACAATAGGAATGGATCGTTCTGATTCTCATTCTAAGTCTCAAATTCTATGCCCTTAAAGTTCACCTTTAAAGTTTGAAGTATCGAAATCATCTACATGGGCATCTGCATCAAACAACACATCTTCAACGTCGGCAACTCTTATTGTCTTTGCTTGTATTGTGGATGAAGAACCAATTTGAGAATTATAAACCTTTTTCAAGAGCATATTTAGCTGATGCATCACTCTAGAAACCCTAAACCATCCACTAGTTTCGCTATCATCAAAGTCCTTAACGTCAACAGGATTTCTACCCTTACTCTTCTTGCTTCTCTTTAACCCTCGACGTTTGATTCAAAAACACTAAGCTATTCAAATGACATTGACAAACTAACTATAAAACCCACCGCGCATTCTATAAATTATAGGCCTAATAAACCCTTCTATGCAGATTTCTTTTATAACATGTACTTCACCTTACATTGATAATTCCTAGAGAACAAGCACAATATAAAGCTGAATCATGTACCTGGAAATGCGAGCTGTTTATGCACCGGCCGATCTGCCGGAACAAGGGGATCGCGCAGCGGTGGAACTCGGGCAGCTGCGCGGCCTCTAGAACCTCCTCGAGCTCTCCGAGGAGCATCACCTCCTTGGCGCAATTGGTGACCGGCCAGTACTTGAGGATGCCCCCGATCACGGCGTCGGCGAGCTTGCAGTCCTTGTCGACGAACAGCGCGACGCAGTAGGCCAGCTGCTGGTGGTAGGCGGCGACGCAGCGGGGGCGGTGGAGCGGCAGGAGCGCGCGGGCGAGGAACAGCTTGTGCTCCTCCTTGAGGGGCAGCGCGAAGCCGCTGATGACGCTGCCGAGGATCTCCAGCAGCTCGGCGACGCCGTTGTGGCGCTCGGTCTCGAAGACGAAGCGGCAGAAGGCGGCGGCGATGGCGCGGCGGATGAAGGGGCGGTGCACCATGAACTTGCCGTAGAGGCGGTGGAGGATTGTCTTGAGGTACTCGCGCTCGCGCGGGTCGTCGGAGTGGAAGAGGTCGACGAGGCGGCGGAGGAAGGCGTGGTCGACGAAGCGCTTGGCGATCTTGGGGTCGGTGTCCGGGGAGGAGACGAAGCGGAGGAAGAATTCGTAGACGGCCTGGAGGAGGGGCCAGGCAGGGTCGAGAAAGGGGTCGTCGTCTTCGTCGGCGAGGAGGACGGGGTCTGGAGAGCAGTCGGCGGAGGAGGAGGAGGGAGGAAAGGGGCGGAAGATGTTGGCGGCGACCATGCGGACGGCAGACTGGACGGCGGCCTCGCTGAACTTGGAGGTGCTGCCGGCGGAGCCGACGTAGTCGACGAGTTCGAGAAGAGTCCGGCGCTTGGCGTCGTTGAGGAGGGCGGCGGAGGAGTCGAAGACGGCCGTGCAGAAGGAGAGCTTTTTCAAGAGGAGGGCCGGCCGCTCGGAGGCGGGGACGTCGCGGAAGGTTGAAAGCTGTTCCAAGGATGAGGGGGACGAGGGTTTGCGTGGGAGTCGGCCCAGGAATTGTTTGATGTTCATCGCGGCACAATTCTCCCTCCCTTCCTCGCTCCCTTCAAATAAAAAAAAAATTGAACAATGCTAGGATATTTTGGGGACGTTGAGTCAGATGGGATTTTGGTGAGGAGAGTGTGATGTAAATGTCTTCTCTCAACTAGCAACATTTTTTTTTTTTTTTTTTTTTTTTTTTTTTTTTTTGGGGTGTAGGGCCGTGTGAGGGGGGGGGGGGGGGAGTTTGAGAGGAGGGAATCCGGGCGGACGGAGACTCGCTGTCGCGTGGGATTAGGAATAGCACTATAGCAGGGAGGAGAAAATTAAGGGGCTATTTTTGTATTAATCCTCTTAATACTTTTTTTATATAAATAATTTTTTAAAATTTATATTTATAAAATTAATTTTATTTTTGCAAATTGAGCGTCATACAAGCATCTCAAATAGGGGTGGCAATCCAACTTGCTGTTCGCAAGACAACTCGTGTTCGGCTCGAAATGAGCTCGAGATCGAATCGCTCGTTTAGTAAACGAGCCGAACACAAGCCGAATTTTTCAACTCGTTTAATAAACGAGCCGAACACGAGCTGGAGTCAGCTCGTTCGTGTTCGGCTCCATAACAGCTCGAATATATATATATATATATATATATATATATATATATATTACTATTTAGATTTTAGATTATTAATTTTTTATAAATTTTAATTATTAGATTAAAATTTTAATTTTTCAATTTTCTTTCAACTTTTCACCTAATAGTAGGAATGAAAATCAAACTTGTTGTTCGCGAGCCAACTCATGTTCGGCTCGTTAATAAACGAGCCGAACACGAGCCGAATTTTTCAGCTCGATATTTAAACGAGCCTAAACAAGTCTCAAGTGTATAAATTAAACACGATAAATAATTTTTTATGTTTAAATTTATATATGATAAATTATTTACCGTATTTAATCATTCACCGAGTTCAATTTTAAAAAATCAATTGCAAATTTTTTTTTTGAAAATTAATTAAAGCAATATTATTGATACATTCTAAGTGATAAGATATTTTGACGACTAAATATATAATTTATGCTAAAAAAAATAATACTATAGTTCTCAGATTTTAATTTATTATAATTTTTTATTTCAAATCTTTAGAAATAATATATTCATATACTAGAATCTAATTTAATTGGTTAAATATTAACGTATTGTTGGTATAAAAATAATATAACATCTTAATTATTAGCACATAATCAATTATAATATTATTATATTATTTTATATTAGTAATAATCAATATTTAGTTAATTAAATTGAATTATAGAATTTGATGCCAAGCTAAGATCAGACCAAAAATTATAATAAATTAAAGTTTAAAGAACAAAATATCAACCACGAGTGAGGTCCAAACATGCAATTTATCCTTAATTAAACAAGAGAGATATGGAATTAGGAAAATATAGAAATAAAAAATTGTAATAGATTAAAGTTTAAAAAACAAAGTATCAACCTGCCCATGTTAATGACCAAACATGCAATTTACCCTTAATTAAATAAGAGATGGATTGGATTAAGAAAACACAGAAATAAAAAAATTAAATAAATAAATAAATTGCACTGCTAAAATGCAAAATTAATCGGCATTTTTATTAGCTACATTATACTTTTGATCCTTAAATTATGAGTGGCATAAAATTTTGGTATTCAAATTTTAATTTATTATAATAGCTAAATTACAGAAAACCTCATGTAATATTTCACTTTTTCACTTTATCCACTGTCATTTAAAAGCCTATATTTTATTCCTCGTAATTACCAAAATTGCATTTACTCCCGCCGTCACGATTCCGTGAGTGAGCCATCAGTTTTTTTAAAAATATAATTGGATATACCCAAAATACCTTTGAGAAATATCCCTTTCAAAAAAAAAAAAAAAAAAAAAAAAAAAAAAAAAAAGAAGAAAACAACAAGGGAGAGACTTCGGAGCCCCCCCCCCCACGTCGTGCTCCTTGTCATCGTCGTGCTCCTCGTCGTCGTCGGCGCCGCCGCCGTCCTCTACCGCTCGAAGAGCTCATCCGAGCCCTCCCACAGCGCAGGTCAGCACGCAGGTGCGGGGACCCGCGCCTCCTCTGGCACGGGACTGCGCCGCCCGAGCCCTCCCCAGCGACGGCGCTCCAGGTCAGGTGCGGCCCGCGGCCCGACGGCGCTCCAGGTCGCCGCACCATTGCGCGTAGCACGCGCGTGCGCGCTGGCGCAGTTCAGCGCGCGGGTGCGGGGACCCGCGCCTCCTCTGGCGCGGGTCAGCGCGGGGTGAGGGGGTCCGCCATGTGGCGGGCCCCCATAGGCCGCTGCGCGGGCACCCCCGACCTCTCTGTCGTCGTTGCAAAGGAAAGGAATAAGAATGACATTTTCGTCAATTTACCATCTCCGTTAACGCCGTTGCCCCCTAAAGACATTTCGGTAATTATAAGGGGGCAAAATATAGGCTTTTAAATGACAGGGGGTAAAGTGAAAAGACGAAATATTACAAGAAAGTTTTCTATAATTTAGCCTATTATAATTTTTAATTTAATATTTATAAATTATTATAATAAAACTGCACAACCTAATGTAATTGATTAGATATTAATTTATTTTTAATATAAAAATAATATAATAGTATTGTACTATTTATTTATGTTTATAAAAAAAAATTATTACATGCATCTTATTTATTTATATATTTATGTACTGTGGATGCAACCCTTTCTCCCATATCTCATACTATTAGTTTATATATATAGAAAAAAAAAAGAAAAGTAATTCAATAAATAATAAGGTTAAAATATGGGTGGAAAAGCCAATAAATGTATAATTTATAAATGTGGAGATGCACTAGGTATATCCAATAATTTGCCCTCTAAATTTAAATATGCACAAGAATTAAAATAAGGTAAAAAAGGTATAGAACTTATAACAACTATAGCCCATTTTAATTTGACTATCTGTGTCACGTTTCGGGTTGTATCGAAATCCGACTCGCCATCGAACTTGATACCATAGTTAGTTAATTCGGATTTGACAAAAATTCGGTACGGATATAATACCGATAAAATTCGTATCATAATTTTAAAATTCGTTGAAAAATTCAGCTAAAAGACGGGCTCGTCAATTATTCGGATACGTGATTTATACGAAAATAATACGTTCACTAATTAAAAATTCGGGATCAAAAATTCGGCTATTAAATTAAAAAAAAAATTAAAAAATTTATACTATTAGTATAAATAATTATAGTTTTTTAAAATAATTTAATCAATTTATTTTAGAAATAAATAAAATATTCATTTAGAACAAAAAAATATATAATTTTAAATTATTCCCGACAAATAATTTTAATTCGGATTCTCAATAATTCGCGAATGAACTAACTATGCTTTGAAAAAAAAAACGAATCTTTTACCCAAAAATTCGTAATTCGTGAATAATTCGTGAATAATACTTTTTGATTCAAAAATTCGCGAATTATTCCGAATTTTTGGAAAAAGTCGGAAACGGCACGTTTAATTCGGATTCTCAATAATTCACGAATAATTCGCGAATAATTTTCGAATTAACTAACTATGCTTGATACCTGCACGGGATGTCCCACACAAGCGAAACGTTTAACCTACAAGAATAACCACAACTACAACTATACAAATATCAGAGTTGGAATAAAAATTGCTAATATAAAATAAAAATATATTTCACTGCATCTGGTACACATTCCAAAATACATTATATCTTTCGAAACTGAAAATAATTACAAAACATCAAAATGTACATGAACTCCTCTCCCAAAAACCAGCGAAAAAGGTGGTCGACAGCACAGATAGAAATCTAGCTCGTGACTCTCTTATCTCAATCAGTAGTAGCACAACAGTCTCTGCAAAAACGTCAACAATCGCAGGTATGAGAACTACTACAAAGAAATAATTCTTAGTCGGTACCATCTTTAATGCCCACGATTTACCCAGTAGGTTCACTAAAGACAAAAAGTAGAGATTTACCCAGTAGGTTCACTAAAGACAAAAGTAAACATCTACTGATAAAGCAGGAAAGTAAAGTTGAAAATAAAATCTACAATCACTATGCCTCTAAATTAACCATACAAATAACAATGCCACGGGGTAGACGAGCGCAACAACTCACAAAATTACAACCCAATCATACCAACTACCCAAATGGTTGCAGTCGAACCTGTGCCCACCTACCACAACAATCAATCTCAAGGTGGTCGGTCGTACACCATAACCGCACTAAGGGCTAGTCCATTGTAGGTTGCTCCCCACAAGGCAGCAAAGACATCAACGCAACAATCACCAAATCTTTGGAGTGGCGCTCGAGGGGCGCAACCCCGCCGAGGAAACACGTCTATCTATCGAGCTCAATATGGCACCGCAAGCTATAATCAATGCAAATGATCAAACAGATCAACGGATCACTAATCCATATGCCTATAGCATAATCCGAAGTAAAACTCTACGGTCCGAAACCACTGTCAACCCTAACGGCATCCAACTCAAACTCTTAGACTACTAGCTATCTACTAACCCAATCTGCTTGGCCCCTTGACACGAGTGTAAAACCATACTACACTATCTCGGATGTCCACAATCCTTGAACCAGGGTGAAAATTAGACATATAACTAGAGTCAAAGATAAATCGCTACAATGACCAGATTCAATATGCTCAAGCATAGTTTAAACATGCAATTGTTTTGGTTTAAGGGCCAAGATTTCAATTAGCATGCAATTAAATATCATACAAGTTCAATTACAGTAATACTCCCATAACCAAATGAAATATCATATTCCATCCCTTGTTGGAAACCTAGGAAGTTATCAACTATAACAGTGACATAATTCCAGCATGATATTTCAGATTTATGCTAAATCCATATACCCATGAGACGTGCCGGATATAATAAGGAGTTCATCAAGATTGGTAAACCTCAACCCACCTGAAAAGTGAATCCAACCACGACAAGATTTCTCACTGCACAAGTCTACACCTTACAACCGGGGATCAGCATAGGGTTCCACAGTTACAGGGTTCACTCCTCTATTCAGTTTGGGATCAACTAAGAGCTCCTCAGCTGACAGAGGTGATACACATCATCTGGCTCAAATCCGTCTACAACACTAATCCGAAGAGCCTCCAAGACACTGCTCTCAAGACCCAAGGACTGGTATACACGGCTCCAACCACCCGCAAGCTCAACTAAATCCTCCCACTGGTACAGAGGCATCAACCAAACAAAAAGAAAACTAAAGATCAACATCCCACTACTGAAAAACCAAAACTACAAGCTCAACTAACCTTAGCACAAGGTAGGGTAGCTCCAAATCAAAGTAGGGAAGAGAAAAAACCAGCAAAGATAAGCTACAAAAGCTCAGCTAGAAAAATCAACCAGAAAGTCCATAAAACCAACAAAACTCCAAATCTCAGCTTAAAACTCGAAATAAACCACACCTATCTCAAATCCTGTTGAATAAAATCCCATAGTAGGTTCCACTCTTCGGTTACAGCACCAGCCCTATCCTCCACGGCACACAAAGACCCAACCAAGTTCAATTGCAAGCTTCTTTGATGTTGGTGAAGCAACCATGGAGTTCTCCAGCTCCCGGCGATTCACTAAAGGAAGAAGAATATGGAGTTGGAGAAATGGAACTCAACCCCCACACTTGCTCTGGTTGAAAAATGGTAAAAGGCTTCTTAGTGGACGAAAGGGTCAATTTATAGAGCAACTGGTGGTGTGAAATGAACTCTTGAAGCAACCAGTCCAAAACAAATACAGCGGTCAAAGTCACACTTCCAGGCGCCTTAAACCAATTATGGGCGTCCGATTCATCGGAGGCACTATACACTGTAGCCCTTCTTGGGCGCCCGAATCGACTTCCGGATCATCAAAGCTATAGTAACCTTACCGTTGTCCACTTCGGGCGTCCAAATCTGCATTTGAAACCTCACCAACCATACAACACGTGTCAACAACACACGATAAGTCCGAGGGGTCCACCAACTCACTTCCGAATTACTACAGTGGCTACCGGGTGCCTACAACAAGGATCCAAAACTGCCTATGAGCTAACTGCCAGTTCGAATGCCCGAAACCTGATTAGGGCGCCCGAAATCTCTAAAATTTTAGTTTCTTCAAATTTCGCGATCCCGAGTCAATTTTTATGTCCATTTCGTGCTAAAACGACTCTAACTTAACTCAACCATCTACAGATATATCGGCCAATTAACTGTACTGCACCCAAACAACTATTTAGCATCAGAACACTATAATCTGATCTTTCAAAATTTTAATTTTACTATCCAATATTTTAATTTGAATGATTTTAGTCGGTCAACGGCACTGTTTTCAAATTTTAAGCTAAGACGTTGTTTGGATGCATAGTTACAAAAGTCCATGGAGTTTATATTTTGTGGTTTTAGTCTGAATGAAATAGAAAACTCTGTAACCATAAAAAATTCTACAACTTTATTTTAAAATTGATTAGATACATATTGTACAATTCCACTATCACACCCCAAAACTACCAATTTGATCGGTTCAGGTGCACGCACAGACTTCCCGCCAAACGGGCAAGCCGTACTTAACCCGAACGGGATGGTCAAGTCACTTTTGCATGCTTCAATTAGAAATTAAGGAATACACAATATTAGAGTACACAAGGGATAAAGTATAAAAGAAACTTTTATTCTATACTAACGATTCAGTTACAACAAAGAGAAACAACCAAGCTCTTGGCTCAACAAAACAACAACCGAACAACACAACAAGGCTACGAACGACCGACTAGACTCCTAGCTCAGCTACTCAACCACGTTCTTGTCGTGGTGCCGTGCCTCACCAATCGAACCAACACATGAAAAGGGGTAAACCACAAGGAGTGAGAATTAATTAAAGTTTTCAGTGTGTTCAGCCACCGAGAAAGAATATTCTTAATTCATTTGGTCTACAAGAGGCATCTACAAAAGTAAGTCAGAAAACAGCTCACAGATAAGGAAAACAGTAAAGGGTCAAGAACACCTCAGATGCCTCACCAACACCCGACCAAAACTACAGCACCTACCAGCGGCCTCCCCAAAGATCCGCTGAGCACAACTCACATGCGCTAAAGCCAAAAGGGTCTCACATTCCTAATCAGTTGACCTGTACGAACCCCGAGTGGAGGTCGACTCGTTAAACTGCACTACCATCGGCGATTTGTACATTCATCTAGGCGAGATCGACTGTCCATACGCTCCCTTGACTGGTCCTTGGGTGCTAAGTGGGGGGGTGAAGAAGGTAGCACTCACCACCACCTGGCTAAACAATCCTGCCGCCAGGAGAGCCGGGACACTACCCTCGTCACTCTCAGTGGTTTTTTTCTAATAACTGCGTGGCGCCTGGAGAACCAGGACGTACCCTCGTCATCCTCAGGTGTGATGCACCCACAATACCGTATGGGAGATTAGGATTCCATCACCGTCGCCACACCCATCGTTAGCTATGTACACTAATTTTCAGAGAAGTTGAAAGTATCGACCTTTTTCTCCGTCAAAAGCACTCTCATACTACAACAACCCGAAAACCAGCTACCCAGCTCACAATACAGTAGAGTTCTCACCTCTAGGTTCTTCTCAGGCTATATCTAAGATAAGTTACAAAAGCACACTCTCACACTCAACCAAACCCATAGTTCCACAGCCAACACTTTAAGATACTCGACTTTTGCAAATGACAAGATTACAGTATGGTAGATCGGTTAGCACGTTGGAGGAGTGTTGGGCCGAGTCGAAACCATTTTGTGGTTTTGGGTGCAGATCCCGATGCCTGAATTCGATTAAATGCCCCAAGTAGCCTTATTGAAAAAAATATTCCCAATCTAGCCTTCTTTTCAAAAAAATTTCCAATCTAGCCTTATTTGTATAGATTAGAGAAAAAATAATAATTAATAAGGCTAGATTGGTACTCTTAAGTAAAACATAAATACTATTAATTATTATTTTTTCTCTAATTTATACAAATAAGGCTAGATTGAAATTTTTTTTGAAAAGAATGTTAGATTGGAAATATTTTTCTTCAATAAGGCTACTTAGGGCATTGTCTCCCTGAATTCACCCTGTAGCCACCCGAAAGGGAAGATGTGTGGCGCAAGGCACGGATCAACGCGAAGACTGAGGTGGGCGGACGCGTGTCAGTGCGCCATTGGCTGCGAGCACATAAAAAAGCGGCAGCGGGCTGATGGGACGCGTCGCTGCACGACGCATGTGGGGCAGTAGGCGCGGGGGACACGCGACAGTGCCGCAGCGATTCGTGCGCATTATCAGGTGCCCGGATGTGGCACTGTGCATGCCTAAAAGATGGGTGGCCGATATGACGCGAGCGCTTACATCAGTCAGCGCAACGTGACACGCGCGGTCAAGGCAGCTGGCGGACGCGTGTCGGCAGGGCAGTGTTTCGGGCACACTTTCGAGCGCCCGAAAGATGCACTATAGCGGGTTGAAAGTTTTGGGCCACCATGTTTTGCTTGGGCCGCCCGAATGGGTGGATCCCGGGCACCCAAAAGTGAGTTTCGAGCGCTCGATTCCTCTTTTTCGGGCTAATTAATGCACAAGGCCATCTTTTTTTCTTCTTCTACTCGCGTCTGTGGGTTCTAGAGAGAGAAGCAGAGAGTAAGTGAGAGAAAGAAGGTGGGTGAGAGTGTGTAGGGAGTGCCGTGGAGCGTGCGGATCGATTCAAGGAGTTAAGCACGGATGCGCACACATGTGATTTTACAGCGTGTCGACTTTAAGGTAGGTCTTGTTTTTTTATATATATTATTTGTTTGGGTTTTTCGAGATAGATTTTGTTGTTATCGGTTTAGCTCGTTAGTACTTTTGGATTTGGTTTTTGTACTCTTTCGTATTTGATTGTTGGGGCCGAGATTTTCTATATCGCACGGTTGAGGCGGTGTGCCGTCAAACTTTTCGAGGTGGTGTTGTTCGCGTGTGGTGGTTATCGTTGAGTGTGATGTCTTTCTGCTGTCCGTATTCTGCCAGGATTTGCAATCCACGTAGGTTTCATGTCATCGAGAATAACGGATTACTTATTATGTATGCTTGCTAGATGTAGGTGTTTTGATTTATGTTGTTTAATAGTAGTGGAAATATGCATGCGAATGATTGATGTTTTATAGTGTTTGGCCTGTTCGGGTTAGAGTTAGAAAATATTATTATTTTACTATTGGGGGGCTTTTGTGGATTATTTGATTGCGTAGATTTCGGGGTAGATATTTTTATAGCATGATTGGGTATATTTGATTATCAGGTAATCCACGTTGTGGACTAAGGGTTAGTGTTTTAGTGGGATGTTCTTAGTGGGTGGTGACCCGGTTGACTTTCCGTTCTGCGCGGTTGATTATTAGAGATGGGTGGTACCTAGGTAGTGATATTTGTGCTACATCATACTGACATAGATGATATTCTATTGTCTTGAGGTTTCGTGGGTTGTGGGCCAGTGTGTGGCTGTGAGTGTGACTAGGGCACCAAGATCGAGTTGTTGGTACTTTTAGCTTTTAGAGGCTTTTGAGTTTTGTTTTGGAGTTTCTGGTTTCAAGTTGTCGGCAATTTGATAGATCGTCATTTTGATCATAGGCTGCATGGTACATCGAGCTTGACTAAGATTTATCGGTTTTGAATAGTGGAGAGAGATGATGGGACGCTACTGGTTGGCGGGCGCACCAGCGGTAGTGTGGCCCAGACGGTAGAGGGAGGTAGGCTAGCGTCTACTGTTGACGGGCACACCATCGGACGTGTAGCACGGACAATAGGGAGAGATGACATGTTCCTATCTGTTGCCGGGCGCACCGGTAGCCGTGTAGTCTGGGCAGTAGGCGGCGCAGCTTGACCGGACTGTTGAGTTGGTCGGTTCATAATTAGGTTATGTGTTTCGTTGAGTTGGTGTCATGCTTGACGTGTGAGTTTGGGTTGGTGAGTTCTTACATTTCCATTAGGGGTTTTTCATTGATTGCGGGGCTGGGGTAGCGATGTTGTGGGTTTGGTGTAGAGGTATGATAGCATAGTGTCGTGTGATTTTTTCTTTATTATGCTTTGTTACTCGCTTATTGTTGAAGTTTCTTCAATCTCGCCTCTGGTAAATCTAGTGGGTAGGTCGTGGTTGTTGTCGACCATACCCACTGAAAACTACTGTTTTATAGTTCTCACGCTCGCTTGTCGTCTATTTTTCAGGGCCTTCCAAACTAGCCCTAGATCGAGGTAAAGGGATTGCACCATAGATAATAGCTCCTACCCAGTGTTGTTTTGGTAAAGATAGACCACCAATTTGTAATTTTGTATAGATCACTGTACTCAGGACTGGCTAGGTCAGGACCCTTTACTTGTATTTATATTTTTGGTTGGTGGATCTTTTATGTATTTTTGGTACAGTAATAATTGTTAGTTTAGTTTAGTTTTACTTAGTGTAGATTCAGTTTTTTTGCATGTTAGCTTTGGACGCTTTGCGCGTGTGAGATGCGTCCTCGCACACGTGGTAGGCCTATTGCGTGCCTCGGGGGCTTCCGCTGTAGGCTCAGAGCGTGACAAACACGGCTCTACCCTGAGGTCCACAAAGCAAAACACAACATATACAAAGGTCGCTACCCAATACGGGTCAATTCCTCAAGACTCAGGAAGTTCTACACAACACTCCCAAAATCTCCCTATTTATCATCTAGGGACAAGAAAAACCAACAAACAAACCAACCAAAACTCAAGAACAATAGATAAAGTAATAGATCACCGTTGCTTGATGATATCTCCCAACTCTAGCTGAACTGCTCGGTGGAGGGTAGCAATCGGCCTCCGAGATCGCCAAGAAACACTCCTTTTCGTGTGAGCCGACTCGAGGAAAAAGTTCTCAAGCTTCTCTGTCTCCGGAAGACTCTAGTCCTTTTCAGCTCGAGTTGATCTATCTCTCTTAATCTGGGTTCCCTCCAGGTAAACTCGCCTACATCAATATTTATAAGGGAACCAACCGAATACACAAGGGAACAGATGTGACCGATCTGCGCTGTCTAGGCGGTGCGACGCGACATGACAGGATTCGTGTGCACGGCACGTCACCCCACTCTTATCCTCATAATAATTAGCCGCAACATCAACCCAGTCCCATCGGGTTGTACCATCACTAACAGGACTTGTTGACTTAACATGAGCCGATCTCACCCGGCAATGAATCGAGATGGTGTCTTATCCTTCGTCTCAGGGCACTCGGCTCTTCCCAAACTGGTTTGGCTCCTTACATCACAAGATCTCTAATAATTTAAATCTAAACTTTAAATTTTAAAATATATTTTTAAATTTTAAATTTTAAACTTCAAATTTTAAATTCAAAATTTAAAAACGAATTATAAAAAATAAAATTTTATATTTTATATTTTATATTTTAAAATTTAAATTTTAAACTTAGATTTTCAATTTTCATTTTTCAATTTTAAACTTTAAATTTTATATTTTATATTTTAAACTTTAAATTTTATATTTTAAATTTAAAACTTTAAATTTAAAATTTTAAAAATAAAACTTTAAATTTGGAAACTTTAAAATTTAAATTTTAAAACTTAAAATTTGAATACATTTAGTGGGCTCATTTTTATATGTAAGAATTATAAAATATACTAATTAAGAAGGATCGAACTTATTTAAATATGAATAAACTCAATTTATGAAATTAGTACAAATTACCATACAATGGAATATATAGAGTATGAAACGATACAACTTTTCACAACATATTTCTTAACTAAATGAGACAATCTTATAAAAGGACATAAAGATATACAACCTTTCAATAAAAGGAATAAAATAAGAAAATAGCATCTCCTTCAATTGGAGCTTCTCCTGTAATGCTATTTCTTTTGTAATTAGACATCTAATTTTGCATAGTTGCTCGTTGATTGCATATTTCAAGGATTTGTTCTCCAAATTTAGCACCACTACGTTTTCCTTCTCTAAAAAAAATATTTGCTTTTCTAAAATCTTTGCAAATTTCTCTAATCATAATCGTAATACTCATGAAAGCAAAATGCTTCCATGTAATATGAATTAGTGAATTCAACAAAGAATAAAATTCCAAAATATGAATATGTCCCTCTTGATAAGTGCGGTATTGTGGTAGAATTATCTTTATCTTTTGACAATATTTTTGAAGTAGATTTTTATAGAATACTCTTATTTTTGCTTTATTCTTTATTTTTCTTTTTCATCTTATTTTATCAACTAATTAATTTATGTTTGTAAAAAAATATATATAAATTCATCCAAGAACTCGAGCCAACCGTCGTTGCCTCAAGTTCAATTCTTTTTGGGTGAAAAGATACTTCAAATTTTGATGATCTGTGAAGACCTCGCAGTGGACACCGTAGAGGTAATGCCTCCACAGCTTAAGAGAAAACACTACTGCCGCGAGCTCCAAGTCGTGTGTAGGATAGTTCTTCTCGTAGGGCTTTAACTGTCTCGACGCATAGGCAATGACCTTGTCCGACGCACCCCAAACTAACCCGAAAAGCATCGCAATAGACGACGAAGTTCTCTTTCGGGGTCGGTAGGGTAAGGATAGGAGCCTCTGTAAGACGGCGCTTTAGGTAATCAAAGCTGAGCTAGCACTCTGGAGTTCAGATGAACTTCTCTCCCTTCCTCGTCAGACGGTTTATCGGGGCGGCAATTTTAAAAAACCCCTCGACGAATCGTCAGTAATAGCCGGCAAGACCGAGAAAACTGCGAACCTCAATCACGTTCGTCGGTTGTGGCCAGTCCACCACCGACTCGATCTTCTTCGAATCCACTACAACCCCTGACTCTGAAATAATGTGCCGAAGGAATGCCATTTTGCGGAGCCAGAAATCACACTTCTTCGGCTTGGCATAAAGGTTGTTCTCCCTCAGGACTTGGAGAACTTGGAGCAAGTGATCCCGATGCTCCTCGTCTCTCCGTAAATATATCCGAATATCGTCGATGAAGAAGACGATAAACCGATCAAGGAAAGGCATAAAAACCTTGTTCATCATATCCATGAACGCCGCGGGGGCATTGGTGAGCCCAAATGGCATTACGGTGAACTCGTAGTGCTCATAACGAGTTCGTAATGCAGTATTTGAAATATCCTCCACCCTGATCCTCAGCTGGTGATACCCCAACTGCATATCGATTTTTGAGTAAACCTTAGATCCCTAAACTGGTCAAAAAGGTCGTCGATCCGCGGAAGAAAGTCTTTGTTCTTGATCGTGACTTTTATTTATCTCACGGTAGTCGATGCAAAGACGGAGGCTGGCGTCCTTCTTCTTGACAAAGAGTACTGGAGCGCCCCAAGGAGAAACACTAGGCCTGATGAAGCCCAGTGCTAGCAAATCAACGAGCTGAGCCTTCAGCTCCTTCAGCTCGGCGAACGCCATTTGATATAGCGCCCGAGAAATCGAAGCAATGCCGGGGATGAGGTCGATCATAACATAAATCTCCCGCTCGGGAGGCATCCCAGGGAGCTTGGCTGGGAATACGTCAGGGAACTCCTGCGCCACAGGAATATCCTCAATCTTCGATGCTTCCACACGGGTGTCGACAACCATAGCGAGAAATGCCACACACCCGTTCTTGATTCGTTGCACTAGGGACACTGAGCACATACCTAAAGAATACTGAGGGCTCAAACCTTGAATAAACCATCTCCGCCTCACCGGGCGCCACAGGAGTCAAACTCCTATCAGCGTAGTTGATGGTAGCCCTATACTTCACCAGCCAATTCATCCCTAAGACAATATCATACTTTCAAAACTTGATGACCCACAACGAAATCAGGAAAACCCTCTCACCCGGATGAACTGGACAAGAGCGACACTCCTCGTTGATAAGTATGTTGTGGCCAGCTACCTCCACCCAATATCTATTTCTGGTTGATTGGAGCGTGATTCCGTGGGTGGTGACAAAATAGGTAAAAATAAAAGAATGTGAAGCTCCAGTGTCAAATAGAGTTTTAGACATTATACCGAAAACTGTAGTAGTACCTGCCAAATTCTCCTCCAGTGGTGCCTCCTGGTGGGTCAAGGCATAGACCTACTCTCTTGAAGTCCGATGCGCCCCCCTCGAACTGGCGAGGGAGAGGGGGATGCCGAGAGGAAACTGTGCTCGGAGCAGGGCCATGTCGCTGAGGTGGAGCAGCTAGAGTAGAAGCAGCAGAATGTCCAGGATCCCTGAGGGCATCTGGACTGTATGTGTCCGAATTGCCCGCATCTAAAGCAACGACCATGACGGCGATCACAAGTGATGGCCCGATGCGGTCCACCACAAAAGATACATGATCGCAAACTTTGTTGTTGACTACCAGTAGCGGCACTTGTGGCCAGTTCCTGGGATCGAGAGTGTTTGGGTGGCTTCCTAAAGTTCGAGGATCCACCCCCATTCTCAGAGAATGGCTTCTTCTTCTCATTTCCCTTCTCAGCAGCATCCCACTCAGTGCGGGAAATCTCGATATCACTCTGTATGGAGAGAGAGCGCTCCATACAGTCGTCAAAGTCTCTGATCTGAAGTGATGATAGAAGTCGTTGGATCTTAGGTCGCAAGCCCTGGGAGAAAGGCTGGACTTTGTGTCTCTCGCTCCGCACGACCAGAGGGATGAAAGTCGCTGTGATGACCCGGATCTCCGCGATGGTCTTACGGAGTGAATTGTGGCTTCTAGAGGCCTACGATGTGTGTTGGAGATGGTTGCGCGCAAATCGGACCTCAGAATTGGACACAGCGCGAAATTTGGATTAAGAATACCTGTCCGGATGTCTTCGACAAATTTTAGAAGTGGAATTTGACAAAACAGATATCGGATTTGGACTCAGCGTGCGAAAACGATGAAAATGGACTATTTATATGTATTTTTCGGAGCCCGGATGCCAAAACACGGATTTCGAGGCATGGTTACTGTTCTGGCGGCCAGCGGGCAGCACTGGCAGCACGGGCAGGCGGAGGAGCGCGGCGGCGCGGCGGCGGGCAGGCGCGGGCGGGCGGGTGCGAGGCGCGGGCAGGCTGGTTCACGAGACTTGGGCGTGCACCGGGACCAGCGGACTTCGGCGGGAGACGTGGTGCGAGTGAGGGGTTGAGCTTTTGATAATGATGATGATCAGTGGTTTCAAATGTGTGTAGACCACAGCTCGGTACTGTTGCCCCTCTCTTTTGTTAAATAAAAATTTCATGTGATTAGATGTATGAATTGGTGATTTCTCTTTTTTAATGTTCTTTTCCTTGTTGGTTGGTTTCTAATCTGCGTGGCTGGATGCTGTAGCAAGAATGCCTTTGACCGCTCCTCGAACCGACGAACCCCAACTGATATGCCCTTGTCCTCGCCTGCCTGCTGGAAGAATGGCGGGTGTGGGAACGACAAGACTGAGCTTTGGGTTCTAGGTGTTGTTCGCCGATGGGTCTGGTTGATGCAGAAGGTTGAAATTCCTATCGCGGTGCAGATTGAAACTGGTGTACAACCGAGGGATTTTATACTGGCACTATGCCTATGCCTATGCCTATGCCTATGCCGTCCTCTGGTACGACATCGAATGGGATGCTCCGGTGTCTTTTTTTGCCAACTCAGCACGATGTGTAAATTTTATTTTAGTAAGATGATAAATTATTTACCGTCTTTTTAAAGGTGGTGATCAATTTACCGTCTTTAATAAATTTAGATGACCGGTATTCACATTCCTATTGTTGGTGTAAATATACAAAATAGAGATTAGACTATAAAAATATATAAAAAATATCAACGAATCGATCAAGCCGAGGCACGAATATTTCTTTCTTTAAAGAAATTTAAGTTATCTGCGGTAGGCAAAGCTTTCGAAGATGCAGTAGAATACTAATTTGTCCCCTTCAGAATACAACAGCTTGACTCTCGTCGCGTGGCTTCACCAATTCTGTAACCTCCGTAAAAAAGAACATTTTTTTTTTTGACCTCTCTCTATTATAGTAAAATATAGATATAAAAAAAATAATATATGAATTACTTTTTTGTTATATTCTCAAAGTAGAACAAGATCATATTTTATAGGCTTCATGTGCCTATAGATTTCAATTAATTAAATTTAAAAATAAATGCTAGGAGTTAGCTTGCAATTAGAATATAAGTTTGTAAAACTTAAAAATAAATGCTAGGAGTTAGCTTGCAATTAGAATATAAGTTTGTAAAACTTTTCTAATGAGTTGAAACACAAAAGCAATTACACAATGAATGCACGTTATAAATGTTGTAACCTCACACTTGCAACTTCATTACATAAGTAATTAAAATATTAATTTAATAAAATGTTATAACATTTTTTTACTCATTTTATTATTAAGAGAGTTCGACGGTCAAAGAGGGATCATTATATATAAAGGTGTGCTCTGCGTTGAACCTTCACTTAGTGAAATAATGATCTCTACTCCAGAACCAGAGTGGTCTCAGACTTGAACTTTGGCTGCTTAAGGAAAATAGAGTGTCACTGCTCACATATAACAATCCAGGTGTTGACATGAGCTTACTAGCTAGCACGTTACGGTCTTGTGCTTATCCTGGTTTTTTAGATATAACAATATAAATATCTAAAAAACGTTTCTTATCTATTTATTTTTTTTATATTAATTAGTGAATAATAATAATCTAAATCTTTTAAAGATCTGGCCCTATACACACATTCCTATTTTATCTTTTTGGACGGTGAATCATTTCCACGCTTTATCGCATTTTAAAGAACATTTTTATCCCACGCTAAAGTAATATATGAATTATTTTTTTGTTATATTGTCAAAGTAGAACAATGTCACTTTTAAAGAACATTTTTATCCCACACTAAAGTAATATATGAATTATTTTTTTGTTATATTGTCAAAGTAGAACAATGTCACTTTTTATAGGCTTCGTATGCCTATAGGTTTCAATTAATTAAATTCAAAAATAAATGTTAGCTTACAATTAGAGCATAAGTTTGTAAAACTTTTCTACGGAGTTGAAACACAAAAGCAATTACACAATGAATGCACGTTATAAATATTGTAACCTCACACTTACAACTTCATTGCATAAGTAATTAAAATATTAATTTAATAAAATGTTACAACAGCTATTTTACGCTTTCTCCTTTTTCTTATCTCTCTTCTCTTTGATCTCTCGTCATCGTCTTTTAATAAATTTAAATGATCGGTAGTCATATTCTTATTTTACATTCCAATTTTACGCTCTCTTCTCTCTCTTATCTTTCTTCCCTCTTATATTAACAATAACAATCTAAATTTATGATTCATATCCATATTTCAATTTTATCTCTCTACCATTTTTTATTAGTTAACAAACAATAACAATCTAAATTTTTTAAAATCATCTCTAATTATTTTTTTTCTCTATCTTATATTAGTTAATGAACTATAACAATATAAATATCTAAAAAACGTTTCTTATCTATTTTTTTTTTTTTTATATTAGTTAGTGAATAATAACAACCTAAATTTTTTAAAGATCTGGCTCTATGCACACATTTCTATTTTATATTTTTTGACGGTAAATCATTCCCAAGCTTTATCGCATTTTAAAGAATATTTTTATCCCACGCTAGTTGATAAAAGAAGAATTATTTTGCTGAATATATTTTTAATAGAATTAAGAAGGATTATTTTGTCAAAAATATTTTTAGTAGGTTATTTATCAAATTATAAAATTTTTTTAGAGCTATTTGAAAAAACAATTCTCCTTATTTTTTATTTTTTTATTTTTTATTATGTTATTACTAACCATTAACAAAGAGCGCTAGGAAGAGCCGAAAGTACCGAGCTCTTTCCCGACGGCAGGCACGGTGCGGTCCCTCTCTCGCAACGCCGCCCGCTACTCCTTTTCACGGATAGCTCCTTTTATTTTTTCGCAGGCGAGGAGGACCCAAGGGTCCCTACTCTTTTATTTTGAAAAAAAAAAAAAAAAAACTAAAATCTCTTTTCCTTCGGAATTAGCTTATATATATGGCCTGTCACTCCCCCAATGCCCCCACTCGGCGGTTCCCATCTCCCTCTGCTGCTGCTGCTGTTGTGAGAGACGGTACGGGACGGAGATGATGATGATGCCGGCGCCGGTACCCAACAGCCACCTGTTCTCCGCCGCCGCCGCCGCCGCTGCCGGAGATGAGGACGCCTCGCTCTCGTCCAAGCTGGTGGCGGATCGCTACCTGAAGCGCGAAGTGCTTGGGGAGGGCACCTACGGCGTCGTCTTCAAAGCCATCGACACCAAGGTCCGATCCAACTCCTTTGATCGCTTTTCTTAGCCTTAGGGTTCACTCTATTTACCTGTCCATTTTTTTATTATTATTAAAAAAAAAAAAAAAATTGTGTTCGTCTATTATTGAAATAACGCGGTTGGATCCGATTTCCTCTGAAGAACTGCGAGCATTACTTTATGTTAGTATGTCTCAGCTAGATTAGAGGTGGCAGAGGGAAGAAGCCGATAGAGTTGGAAACCCTTCAGTATTCCTCGCGCAATCGAGGTCTTTTGGTTATTGATCTATTGATTAGCTGCAGGAGAAATAGAATCTTGATTGGTGGAGAAGTAGAGCCATAATTTTCTGAGACATTTCGGCTCTTTGGCATGTTTTAGAAATTTGATCCTTTCTGAATCTTGTTGGCTTATCGGTTTCCAATTGGTTTGCAGTATGAAAATCTGTTTCTGTAGGATGAGAAATTAAGCAATCCTAACTCCTAAGGTGTTCAAACTCTTCTTTTATCTCAGGACACATTTCATTGTCTGACTCTTGGCTTGAGGATATCGTTACAAAGCAAGCATCCTCCTCGTCGTAAGTGATGCAAAATGGATTTGAGTCTAGTTTCAGCTGTGATTATAATGAAGTTTAGGTCATGTCTAGTCTAATCCTTTTTTATATATATGATCAGTGGATTCTGATTTTCGATGTACCTTGATTTTTTAGGTTTATCCACTTGCTTGGGATTGGATAAATACTTTTGCTACGGAAAATTTAAAAAGGTTGTTAAGAAAGTGAAATATGATCATTAATTTTTTATGTTTGAATGGCTGTCAACTTTAAAATAATATTGTTTTGATTAGTTGTTCTATAAAGGATTATGCTACCTTTAAATGGTTATGCAGGCTTTCTTTGTACTCGGCTTACTAGAATGAATTTTTTGTAGATTGTGTTGGTCCTATTTTCTCTCTCTCTTCCCTTCTCTCTTGGTATTTTGAATGCTTGCATGTACTTCTCTTTCCTCTCTTCTCACTATTTAAATATAATTCTTTATTGCAGCTGTGTCTTTCCCTTTTGGTGTCTAGTAATTTTCTATCAGAGCTAATGAATGGTCCTTGGGCAGAGAGCAAATAGTTCTTTTTTGACTGATTTTGATCTTTTTTATCTTTCAATTTCATTCTTATTTGTTACTTGATCTTCTTAATATCTCTAACTTGGCTCACCGCATTATGATGCAAAGAACTACACTGTAGCTCGAAATGAGCAACATGACCAAAGAAATTATCAAGAAGCCATTGAACAACTACATGCGACAATCAAATGTTTTGTTGCTATATATTTGATGGCACATTAATTCACGTACATCGTGAACATCAACTTGCACCATCAGATTACGAAGGTGTGGCATTCTGTACATCGTGATGACGATATACATCTTGAGGACATGATGATCTTTGCAATGAAAGAGAGTGATGGGAGCACATATGAATCTTGTTCGGGTTTTGATTTCAGTCAATTAGAGTTGAGTTCTTCTTTGAATTGTATGGGTTGCCGGATTAAATTTCAAATTATGCTGGTTGTTTTGGTTAATCCAATTAGTAGGGATTGGATAACCGTCTTCTGTTAGGGAACTTAGATACATATTTAAGATAGTTTGATAGGGTAGAGTTTTTTAAATTTGAATGCTTAGGAATTTAGTTAGTTTTGTTATTGTTGGTTGCTCCATATAGGGTTATGCAGTTTGTAAATAGTAATGCAGGCTTTGTACTCATTTTAGTGCAATGAAATATTTGGTAATCATGATAATCCCTATTTCATCGTTGTTTCCCTCTTTGTCTTTTGGGCCATGGACTGGCCGTATTTATCCTCTCTTTCTACTCATCATCCCGTTCTAATTATAATACTAAAAGCAGCTCTGGTTCTTCCTATTAGGATATATTTAGCATGTATATATTACATTATATATATAACGAGACATATAGTATATGTAGGGATGTCAATGGGTAATGGATTTATCCGATGTTAAACGGATATGGATTCGGATACGGATATAAAGAACGAAAACCTGACGGATTTGGATTCGAATATGGATTTTGACCGTACCCGACCCGAACCTTCTTGTTTTATAATGATAAGATTTTAACAAGTGAATATCACGTAAAGTTGTATGAACTGAATGAAATTGGAGATTGGACCAATGCAAAATTATGTCCGGTTCATCTAAAAAACTGAATATGGGAAAAAGAAAATATTCAAGCTGATGTAAATTTGTCGAGTATTGGATGAATCAAATAGTCTATATGGTTCATATTGAACCAGTTCTACACGACGACCTTAATCCCCTTCTTGAGTTGTTAGATGGAAGCTTTACACTTTTTTTTTTTTTTTGTTATTGGATAACGCTATCGCTTGTCTTTAAAGAGCCCTATTTGTTATTTTGATGATTGGCATTCTGAAGAGACTGAATATAATGTGGTCTTGAGAGTTGAGAATGGGTTTTATTGATGGTTGGTGACAGCTAATATGATATTAACAGTACAGCTGAGCCTTGTTTGTTATTCTGATGATTGGTGTTCTGAAGAGACTGAAGATAATGGGGTCTTGAGAGTTGAGAATGGGTTTTATTGAAGGTTGGTGACAGCTAATATGATATTAACACTACAAACCGAATTGTTGGAGCATAGGATGTGCATCTATGAGATTAGAGCTCGCCAATTGAGGTAGAGGCTCTATCTTGGTTTTCTAGAAAAAACCATATTTAGAAAGCATCCATTGACTATGATTGTTGGGTTATGCACAGATTGTAGGCTAGATGTGGTCTTGTTTCATGTTGTTCAGTTTCTGGGTCTTTGGTCGAGTGAAAGCCACTGAGGGAGTTCAGAGCGTTGAAGTCTTTAAATAGGAGAGGATCATTTTTCAGTTTTCCTGTTTTTCCTAGCTTTTCTCTTTGTTGGTTGGGCAAATGTTTTTTTTTTCTTTTGATTTTTTTGAGAGAAAGGTTGCATGCTACCCGCTTCGTTCATTTTTTTTAGAAATGAACTTAGCTAGAAATATAAAGCAAGTAGGCTTGGTTGAGCAAATGTTGATTGTGATTAATTAGTGTCTATGCACTGTCATATGCTGGGCCACAACGGAAGCCTACTCCAGACATGTGCACAGACTTGCCGTGTGTACAAGGCCACCCCCGCACACACAAAGCGTCTACAACCAATCAACTAAACCATTATCCAACCTGATAGAGTAGATACAACACAAGTAGTTGGGTATCTAGAGCATAAACTTGCACAATTAGCTAAACTTAAACATTAAACATTTACATCCCAATATCATCACCTCAGCATAGGTGCGTCTCTAGTACATACACAACTCCAAAATTCATCTCCAGAATAAAAAAGGGGCAACCTCTACGTGGTCCAACACGGGTGAGAAAGCTCTAACTATCACGCGATCCCCCTTCCGTGATCCCAAGACTTCCTCACGGAAGATTGCTCTTAAAAAGACAACAACTAAAAGGTGGTGGGAACTACATAAAATAGTTCCCAGTGTGTACCGCCGCCAAGAGGGACACACTACACCACTAGATCAACTGAGGCATGAGTAATAGCAATAACTAGGAATAGAAAAGCTGCAGTACAGGAAGTATAACAGTGTAATACTACCATGCCTCTATATACATGAAGTAAAAGGTATGTTGTCTCAACTTTCAACTATGTATCAATTTATTTTATGATGTCCCAATGCCAATGTTATATCCAATCTCTTGAGGACCTATATAGAGTAGTCCAAATTGCGCCATGCCTCATGGACCGTGCTCGGCACCCCACATACGAGGCTGTGCCTTAAGCCCGTCGCCCAATTAGCGCTCAAAAAGAAAGGGCGAGTTTTCTCGCGATGGCTATTCCTCCGGTGGGAGCGACCCAAACAAGCAATGTGCTAGCTGAGCTAAATTTGGCTTGTGCAAGCTTTGGTCTCATGCATCATACTCAAAGGCCCTATATCCAAGTACTTGACATAAGGTCACATAAGAGTTCTCAACTCTATTACTATGTTTCAACATGTCTCGTTTAGGGGTTATGTGAATAGGTAGTCTCAGTAGATGTCCATGACTAGTAAAGAGGTTCATTTATCTCTACTCAAACAACATGATATAGAGAGTAGGAAATAACCAAGTAGCTACTAAATAGATGTCCATGTCTCATAATAAAGTTCAAGTATCTTGACTACGTGACATGATAGTTGCAGTAGTGGGCAGCCAATATAAGAAGTGTGCTGAACATATGCTAACATAAGGCTTATATTATGGAATGTACAACTAACATGCATATAAGGGAGATGTCATGTTCTATGTCAACAATGAGAATTTCCAATGCCATGTTTATTAAGGAATTGAAGTCATTTAAGAAGAAGATGACATAAAAGGAGTTCACTGATTTCGGTTAGTCCGAATCCGTCGGATAGTTGGCAAAATTATTTTGTTTTTCCAAACTAAGTTGTTGAGTCTTCTCTTCTAACCTAAAGAGAATTTTTCAAGTGACCCTCATACCAAAATTCTCTAAAAAACATATGAAAAATAGGAGAAAAATATCTTAACTTGGTAAAACTTTGCAAATACCTCAATTGAAGTTGTTGGGGCTTTTATTCCAACCTACGAGAGGGTTTTCAATCCATCAATTCCAACTAAAGCCCCAAATTTAAAAATTTCCAAATTTCACCCTAGTTTGCCATAAACTAGAAAAATCCCCAAAATTTTCAATATCATCTAATTGGAAGCTCTAAACTTAAGATACCCAAGCCCAAGATGTAGGGATTGAGGATTGGAAGCTCCAAGCCACTCCTCTTCAAAGTCTCTAGCTCCCACTCCAAGCCTTGGATGGGTTGAAGCTCCTAGAGGAAAGAAAATGGAGAAAAAGAAGGAATTTATGGAAGATTTGAGAAGAAAGAAGAAGAAGAAGATGGAGAAGAGGGATGAACTAACCTATTCTCTTGTGGAAGAAAGAGTGAGAAAGAGAGAGAGAGGGCTGGGGTATTAATGGATGTAACAAAATCTATTTAAGCCCTCCAAACAGCAATTTCAGCTCTCGCAGAATTGAGTACAGGCACCCCGATTTTAGTACTGGTACATCCCTTGTGTACCGGTATCCCAGAGGAACTTTTGCAGAACCCGGACCATGTTTCAGCCAACTTTTCTATTGTGTATTGTGTACCGGTACGCCAACTTCAGTTCCGGTACTCAAACATCAATACTGGTACAGTAGAAAAGTTTCGCAAAATTTGAGAACCCTCCAACTTTACTACTAAGTACTGATACCCTATTTTTCAGTACCGGTACATGCAACAGATTTGCAACTTTGTAGATTATGCACTCGGAACTTCGTTTTCATGCCGAAAACACTCGAACACCTCCCAAAAACCACTAGAATTATCTAAATAGTATCAAATACTAATTTTTACTAGAACTCTGTTATTTTGCAAAAGTTCAGTGCACTACGTGCACCGTGGTCTACTGGTTCAAGGTTGTTGATACTTTGTGTGCTGAAAATTTGGTCGATATTTTATTTAGCAACGAATGGAAATCATTTTAGTTGGGATAATTTTGGTCTTTAAATTGGATTTTGTTTGAGAAGGGATATTATTGGTTTTGTACATTAGTCTTTATTGTAGTCTTAGCTATATTATGTGTAAAAACTGTCACGCCCCGAGATTCGAAAGTGGGTCAAAATTTTTTTTTTTTTTATCAGAGTTAAAACTTGAACTCTCCAAGGCGTGAACAGACCGCCACACATATAGAAAAGTCTCTGTATCTCCAACAGAGTCTTCCCTATATGTGCTCGGCTAACAGATACAGTCAATCAGAGTAGATACAAGATAGATATACTAATTAAGTTCTACTCCATTACATCCACAAGGTTCCAGAGTTATTACAATCCAGTTTCTCAAAATAGAAATATCAGTTATAAGTTTTACTAAAACCAAAAAGGGTACATCCTACCAGGGTCAGTCTATCTCACGTCCTCACACAGAGCGTCCAAAAGTCCCCCCACCCGAAGGACCTGAAAAACAGTCACCCGAGGGTGTGAGACACACCGGAGTGTATCCCAGTGGGCACGACGGGCCGGGAAATAGCAAGCCGTACCTACTGGATACAATAATAAGCGGATAGCAAAAGTAGGATATACTGCAACTGACAGGTATAATTCAAATATGTACCATTAATCATGGATTAATCAACAGGGCAGTGTAATCATATATAAAGCTGATCATGCTATAACTGATAATCTGACAAGTAGAAATGAATATGTTATAGCTGACAAACAGGAAATAGTCATACTATCACTGATAATCTGGCGAGCAACAAATGATCATGCTATAACTGATAAGCAGGAAATAGTCATACTATCGCTGATAATCTGGCAGGCAGAGAATGATCATACTATAACTGATAAGCAGGAAATAACAAAGATCATGCGTCAAAGGTGTCACCACAAATATACCCAATCGAATGCCACTGTTGGCCACAAGGGCCTCAGGCTAAACTTGCCATGGAGCATATGACCTCAGGCTAAACCACTTTTGGTCACACAATCAAGCTATCATAACCCGGCCCACTAGGCTCACGGGTCGATCAGACCTCTCTACTGGTAAAGAACACCCACACGGTGGCCAAACCGTCGGTGTGCGTGACGAAAAGCTTGGCTCGACGGCGATCATAATGCTGATGCTCAAACCATGGTCCACTGACCACATAGACGGCAAGAAGCCGAGGAAAATCCCCACTGGGATACTAGTATAACATGCCAAGTACTGAAGTAATCTCACCTATTCTAAACATGCAGTGAAGAATAGAGACAGGTATAGAACTATGCTAGTGACCAATCAAGCATGGCATGTGTCCAGGAAATGCATATCAACTGCTGAAGAAATCATGATATAACTCAACATGATAAACAAGCAACTGCTGGAATATAAGCATGATGTATAACTACTGCTGGAAATCAAGGCATAATAAAAGCTCATCTGTGGGATCAAGGTTATGCAGATGTAAGGATTTTGTGCTGATATGCAAGCAAGTAGTAAGAGCAGGTATAACTCAATGGCAATCATAATGCTAAATCTCAATCCACGGTCGGTAGACCGGACAGACGGCGAGAAGCCGAGGAAATCCCCACTAGGATATCGATACTGATGCAATTCATGCCAAGTACTGAGACTAGAACTCCTATTCTAAACATGCAGTGAAGAATAGAGTATAACGAAAGGCTCATATGTATAATCAGGCAATATAGCTGAAATAACTGAATGCTGGAATGAAAGCATATAGTAAGGCTAAAGCATAGATTCAGGGCTACACCAAGAACAGGGGTCCGACCTACCACGGCACCCAATAGGGCCGACTTGATAAAACGCGGACCGAAGATAACCCACCTGTATATAGGAGGAACAACGACTCCACCAGAAGGTAGACGGTCACGATAACCACAAGACGGAACACGGCTGGCTCCTGACGACTGGACCCTACAATAATACCAGATGACAACTCAGGGTCTATCAATGCTCAAGGCGCAACTAGCGCGAACCGACCAGTTCGTCGATTTGTGCTACATAAAGCAATTTAGCTTTTCAGAAACCCCCAGGGAACTCCACTAATAGGCCAACACTACTTTAGAATATTTATCTAACCTTTCCAGGGTGTAACAATTGCAGCAGGGCCCCTGGGTTTATTCAGACTGGGCTTTATACACTAAATAACCACTGTTTTGGCTCGTTCTCTCAAACGGTAAATCATTTTTACGAGCCATCACCTCCAGCAGGTGACATTTGACTTGCTGAACGCCGTGCTCACCCATTTGTGGCAGCACGATGCCCGAGAAAAACTTCGGGCCATAATTTACTCCTCTAACCTAGCCGAAACGCATTTTCGCTTCTTCGGCTCACCAAACCCCAAACTAAACACGAGCATCGCGTTCAGTGACCCCAAAATAGCCAGGAGTACACTGTTACAACTTTTCAAACAGACCCTAATACTGTTATTAAGTAATTATTGCATTTAGGCTTGGTTTTGATACAGCTTTAAATCTATACATCATATGCTAAAACTTTGTATATCAAAGTGCTTCCAAACAGTGCAAGGACACTAGGGCTCACTTCCTTTGCAGCCCAGGTCTGCTGGTTCAACCAGAACCACAACCTTGCTCTCACACAAGTTCACAATGCACCATACACTTGTCCACACAGATCCAGGTTGATCTGAAGTGAGCATCAAGCTCAGGGGACAATTCTGAGCAACTTTGATATACAACTCGAGAGCTAATTCCCATGTTTCCTTCATTGGGGCATTTCCACAAACACATGGTAGGCACAGTTTTATACAATATACACAAACCATTGTTGCAGGTTGTTCTCAGCAAATACTGGACCATTTTGCTTCCAACTTGGAAGGAAATGATCCACTTCACTTACTGATCACTTCCCCTCAACTTGGAGCAATCAAACTCCCCCAAACCGGCCGGGCCCGAGGAAGAAGATGACCTCCTCGGCTTTGAAAATCGTGATGATCAACCCAGGACTTATGGGCTTCATCCAGATGCACCAACAGGTGCCAAATCACCTTGTGAAGCTTCCCGAGCCCATGCCCGGCGACAGGGCACGGCGGCTGCCCGGCGGGGCCAAGCTCCTTCTCGAGCTCAAGCACCTCTAATGGTGAAACTTAGCAGAGGCAACATGGAGTCCTCCAACTTGGATGGACCTGTTCCTCTGGTTCACAGGGAGCTTCCTGACCCACTCCCGATTGCCGGAGATGGCCGGAGCGCCGGCGGCCGAGAATGGAGTCACTCTCGGGTTAAACATGGCCGCCACCATCCGATGCTGCATGGGCAGCATGCAAGTGCATGGATGCACTCCCCTTGGTCCCAACAACCTTTCTGGACAAGTGCCCGGCGGCGAGGAGGCGCGTCGGCGCCGGAGCCGCAAGCTCGGCCAACATGCAATATTCCAAAAATCTAGGGCATCAAACTGCAATTCACCGGGTTGACCATACTCCACCAAATTTGGTGGAGTTGGTCCCCTCCTCCTACAGTCCAAGCACCCCGAGTTTGAGTCATTTTGGCCAAACGGTTGCCGAGTTCTTCCGAGGCGGAGCTAGGTTAGGTTTCCGGCGAGACCTTGCTCCCGCCGGCCAACCAAACTGCATGGGGACTTGAGCTTGTGCAGGAAGCATCCTTAGGACATGGGGAGTCTACTGCTAAGGGTCTCGGGTGCTAGGAACCAGTGGTTAGGGTGCTCTCACCTTGGCCGGAGTTGGTGAAGGAGGAAGAAGCCGGTTCTCAGGTCCTTCTTCACGCGCGGCCTTGGGCACTCTCCAGCAAGGTCCTCCTTGCGCCAGGAACTCCTCAGGGTCACCAGATCAAGACTGGGAAGAGGTTGCTTCGAAGCTCCTCCTTCTCTCTCTTCCCCGAGTTCACAACAATGGGTTGTGACTCCTCGGCCACCCCACACCAAGGCCTTATGAGGATTAACTCTTGGGAGTTAGAAATCCCAAGAGCCTTCCTCGTGTAACCTCCCACGAGGAAGCCCAAAAGCCAAAAGGATTTAATGCAAGATTCTTTGTAAATGCCTCAAACCCGGTTCACACACACCCCTAGCCTCCAAGCTCTGAACAGTAGGTGCAAAATGCACCCAACACCCTCATATTTAATCCCCTAAATATTTGGTACATAAAATATTATAGTTTTCTCGAAAATACCCACTTTTCGGTACACTTCACGTATTTTGAGAAAATTCGCTCGACGAAATACGAAACATACTTCGCCACGACGTCCGGATCGTCGAGACCTTCAAGATAGGCTATTCATTTGCTTGATTTGGTGCTCAAATGAATTCTCGGGCCATTCTGTTCTGTATGTCGCAACCCGACACACGCACTTCGATGCACACGGATCGCCAAACGCGGAAACCGTCAGTGCCATTGCGCTCAGAACGTCGAAATTAGTTAGGATCCACTACTCATACCCCTATGTCAGGGTTTTAAACAGTGGTTCGGGCAACTGTCGCTCGCGAAGGGTCGAAAATCGCGGGTTACTATTCACACTTAAGTCGCGGGGCCCGCTTTTTGATTTCTGATTTCGGGAAGATCCGACCGTCGGATCGAAAACATATGAATATGAAACTTCTATGTTTCGACGAGACGATCGCAATGGTGATCTCGGATTTTCCAGATCAGACCCCGATCAAAAGTCGATATTTTTGGGGTCCCATTTACTTATCTTCTGCTATTTAAAATTCGAGAAATTTATTTAAATCTTTTTAAAATTCACGATTACTACATCACCCACCACTTATAAAAAGTTTCGTCCTCGAAACTTAAACTTAACTATAGTACTACTAAAGTTTTAATATGACTCAATTATCACAAAATAGTTCCAACCACCAATAATTCTTCATTTGTCAATTATGTGGACTTCTGTCGGGTCCTCCATTGGTGGATCGCTCTGACTCAATGCATAGACTCGCCCGCCAGCAGGTTGGCGCGCTCCCTCAGTCGGTCGAGGGGTATGTCCCGTGGATGCCGAACTAGCAGTAGGGTTTGGACGTCGACCAGGGGCGGCAGGAGCAGAAGCTGAGGATGGAGCCAATGTAGGTTGCTGCGAACAGCTATTCGCCATATGTCCTGTCTGGCCACAGCGGAAACAGCGACCAAAGCGTTGTTCACAACTAGCAGCACGATGGGATCCGCCGCAAATAATGCATGACTGAGAAAATGGCGGTTGGCTAACAGCAGGGGTACTCACGCTCTTGGCCGTTCTTTGGGATTGAGGATATTTAGGTGGTTTGCCACTGATTATTGAACCACTAGTATTTCCAGGAAATGGCCTTTTCTTCTCCTTGCCCTTTTCAGCCGCTTGGCGCTCAGCACGCGCCACAGTGATATCAGCTTGAACAGCAAGTGCACGCTTGACACAGTTCCGATACACACTGATGTCCAGAGGGGAGAGAAGTCGCCTGATGTCGGGTCGCAACCAAACAGTCTAATCTTGCGCCCTTCGTCTCGTACCGCCTGCGGAATTAGAGCGCTTATACGGGAGAATTCCCGCTCATAATCCCGAACCGTGCGATCACCCTGATGTATGGTCTCTAGTTCCCTTTCCAACTCTTGCTTCGTGATGTCATTCAAGTAGCGGTCATAAATTGCCGCCTTGAATTCATGCCATGGGGGTTCATGTATACCCCCAAACTGTTCCCTCAGTATTTCTGACCACCATTGGTCTGCCTCACCCGCAAGACAGTGAGCGGCCAAATGTACACGGTCTCAGTCCTCCGTATACATGTCTCGGAACAGCTTCTCAATATGTAGTATCCACTTCTCAACTGCCCAGTTATCAGGATCAGTACCATCGAAAGTGGGCGGCTGGAACTTCTTGAATTCCAACAAGACTGCCTTTGCTCGGGCCCGCTCCGCCTGAGCAGCATCCTCTGTAGCAACAGGTGTTGCCGGTTGCGAAGAAGTCCCGACTGCAGTATTTAGTGGATCTATGGCTGCCGCAACCCCAGAAGTGGTGGCAGTAGCCGGGGCCGTCGCTACAGGTGTTACAGGGGCGGCAGGAGGCATGATCGGTTCCTCCATCACTGGCACAGGAGGTGGTACAGGTGGCGGGGTCGGTGGGACAGTAAAAGCAGCCACCTGTTGCACAAGCTGCTGAACCACCGCCGACAGTGCGGTGAACTGATCTTGCATCTGCTGGAACCGATCAGTGTCCGCCGGCTCCACTGGTGCTCTGGGCGGTTGGCCGACACCTCGGCCACTGTCCGCCCCACGCTGAGACCCTCTACCACGAAGACGGGCCATAATCTGCAGCCCACTAATCAGGTCAGGCTAGACTCAATCAACCGTACCATTCTTTAAGTGTCTACCCATATGCCCGCGCTCTCGCGTTAAACTTAAGTCATTCTAGGGTTTTCCTAACCCATTCCTAGGTACCGTGTACCTATGCTCTGATACCATCTAATCTATCACGCCCCGAGATTCGAAAGTGGGTCAAATTTTTTTTTTTTTTTTTTTTATCAGAGTTAAAACTTGAACTCTCCAAGGCGTGAACAGACCGCCACACATATAGAAAAGTCTCTGTATCTCCAACAGAGTCTTCCCTATATGTGCTCGGCTAACAGATACAGTCAATCAGAGTAGATACAAGATAGATATACTAATTAAGTTCTACTCCATTACATCCACAAGGTTCCAGAGTTATTACAATCCAGTTTCTCAAAATAGAAATATCAGTTATAAGTTTTACTAAAACCAAAAAGGGTACATCCTACCAGGGTCAGTCTATCTCACGTCCTCACACAGAGCGTCCAAAAGTCCCCCCACCCGAAGGACCTGAAAAACAGTCACCCGAGGGTGTGAGACACACCGGAGTGTATCCCAGTGGGCACGACGGGCCGGGAAATAGCAAGCCGTACCTACTGGATACAATAATAAGCGGATAGCAAAAGTAGGATATACTGCAACTGACAGGTATAATTCAAATATGTACCATTAATCATGGATTAATCAACAGGGCAGTGTAATCATATATAAAGCTGATCATGCTATAACTGATAATCTGACAAGTAGAAATGAATATGTTATAGCTGACAAACAGGAAATAGTCATACTATCACTGATAATCTGGCGAGCAACAAATGATCATGCTATAACTGATAAGCAGGAAATAGTCATACTATCGCTGATAATCTGGCAGGCAGAGAATGATCATACTATAACTGATAAGCAGGAAATAACAAAGATCATGCGTCAAAGGTGTCACCACAAATATACCCAATCGAATGCCACTGTTGGCCACAAGGGCCTCAGGCTAAACTTGCCATGGAGCATATGACCTCAGGCTAAACCACTTTTGGTAACACAATCAAGCTATCATAACCCGGCCCACCAGGCTCACGGGTCGATCAGACCTCTCTACCGGTAAAGAACACCCACACGGTGGCCAAACCGTCGGTGTGCGTGACGAAAAGCTTGGCTCGACGGCGATCATAATGCTGATGCTCAAACCATGGTCCACTGACCACATAGACGGCAAGAAGCCGAGGAAAATCCCCACTGGGATACTAGTATAACATGCCAAGTACTGAAGTAATCTCACCTATTCTAAACATGCAGTGAAGAATAGAGACAGGTATAGAACTATGCTAGTGACCAATCAAGCATGGCATGTGTCCAGGAAATGCATATCAACTGCTGAAGAAATCATGATATAACTCAACATGATAAACAAGCAACTGCTGGAATATAAGCATGATGTATAACTACTGCTGGAAATCAAGGCATAATAAAAGCTCATCTGTGGGATCAAGGTTATGCAGATGTAAGGATTTTGTGCTGATATGCAAGCAAGTAGTAAGAGCAGGTATAACTCAATAGCAATCATAATGCTAAATCTCAATCCACGGTCGGTAGACCGGACAGACGGCGAGAAGCCGAGGAAATCCCCACTAGGATATCGATACTGATGCAATTCATGCCAAGTACTGAGACTAGAACTCCTATTCTAAACATGCAGTGAAGAATAGAGTATAACGAAAGGCTCATATGTATAATCAGGCAATATAGCTGAAATAACTGAATGCTGGAATGAAAGCATATAGTAAGGCTAAAGCATAGATTCAGGGCTACACCAAGAACAGGGGTCCGACCTACCACGGCACCCAATAGGGCCGACTTGATAAAACGCGGACCGAAGATAACCCACCTGTATATAGGAGGAACAACGACTCCACCAGAAGGTAGACGGTCACGATAACCACAAGTCGGAACACGGCTGGCTCCTGACGACTGGACCCTACAATAATACCAGATGACAACTCAGGGTCTATCAATGCTCAAGGCGCACCTAGCGCGAACCGACCAGTTCGTCGATTTGTGCTACATAAAGCAATTTAGCTTTTCAGAAACCCCCAGGGAACTCCACTAATAGGCCAACACTACTTTAGAATATTTATCTAACCTTTCCAGGGTGTAACAATTGCAGCAGGGCCCCTGGGTTTATTCAGACTGGGCTTTATACACTAAATAACCACTGTTTTGGCTCGTTCTCTCAAACGGTAAATCATTTTTACGAGCCATCACCTCCAGCAGGTGACATTTGACTTGCTGAACGCCGTGCTCACCCATTTGTGGCAGCACGATGCCCGAGAAAAACTTCGGGCCATAATTTACTCCTCTAACCTAGCCGAAACGCATTTTCGCTTCTTCGGCTCACCAAACCCCAAACTAATCGCGAGCATCGCGTTCAGTGACCCCAAAATAGCTAGGAGTACACTGTTACAACTTTTCAAACAGAACCTAATACTGTTATTAAGTAATTATTGCATTTAGGCTTGGTTTTGATACAGCTTTAAATCTATACTTCATATGCTAAAACTTTGTATATCAAAGTGCTTCCAAACAGTGCAAGGACACTAGGGCTCACTTCCTTTGCAGCCCAGGTCTGCTGGTTCAACCAGAACCACAACCTTGCTCTCACACAAGTTCACAATGCACCATACACTTGTCCACACAGATCCAGGTTGATCTGAAGTGAGCATCAAGCTAAGGGGACAATTCTGAGCAACTTTGATATACAACTCGAGAGCTAATTCCCATGTTTCCTTCATTGGGGCATTTCCACAAACACATGGTAGGCACAGTTTTATACAATATACACAAACCATTGTTGCAGGTTGTTCTCAGCAAATACTGGACCATTTTGCTTCCAACTTGGAAGGAAATGATCCACTTCACTTACTGATCACTTCCCCTCAACTTGGAGCAATCAAACTCCCCCAAACCGGCCGGGCCCGAGGAAGAAGATGACCTCCTCGGCTTTGAAAATCGTGATGATCAACCCAGGACTTATGGGCTTCATCCAGATGCACCAACAGGTGCCAAATCACCTTGTGAAGCTTCCCGAGCCCATGCCCGGCGACAGGGCACGGCGGCTGCCCGGCGGGGCCAAGCTCCTTCTCGAGCTCAAGCACCTCTAATGGTGAAACTTAGCAGAGGCAACATGGAGTCCTCCAACTTGGATGGACCTGTTCCTCTGGTTCACAGGGAGCTTCCTGACCCACTCCCGATTGCCGGAGATGGCCGGAGCGCCGGCGGCCGAGAATGGAGTCACTCTCGGGTTAAACATGGCCGCCACCATCCGATGCTGCATGGGCAGCATGCAAGTGCATGGATGCACTCCCCTTGGTCCCAACAACCTTTCTGGACAAGTGCCCGGCGGCGAGGAGGCGCGTCGGCGCCGGAGCCGCAAGCTCGGCCAACATGCAATATTCCAAAAATCTAGGGCAAAAAACTGCAATTCACCGGGTTGACCATACTCCACCAAATTTGGTGGAGTTGGTCCCCTCCTCCTACAGTCCAAGCACCCCGAGTTTGAGTCATTTTGGCCAAACGGTTGCCGAGTTCTTCCGAGGCGGAGCTAGGTTAGGTTTCCGGCGAGACCTTGCTCCCGCCGGCCAACCAAACTGCATGGGGACTTGAGCTTGTGCAGGAATCATCCTTAGGACATGGGGAGTCTACTGCTAAGGGTCTCGGGTGCTAGGAACCAGTGGTTAGGGTGCTCTCACCTTGGCCGGAGTTGGTGAAGGAGGAAGAAGCCGGTTCTCAGGTCCTTCTTCACGCGCGGCCTTGGGCACTCTCCAGCAAGGTCCTCCTTGCGCCAGGAACTCCTCAGGGTCACCAGATCAAGACTGGGAAGAGGTTGCTTCGAAGCTCCTCCTTCTCTCTCTTCCCCGAGTTCACAACAATGGGTTGTGACTCCTCGGCCACCCCACACCAAGGCCTTATGAGGATTAACTCTTGGGAGTTAGAAATCCCAAGAGCCTTCCTCGTGTAACCTCCCACGAGGAAGCCCAAAAGCCAAAAGGATTTAATGCAAGATTCTTTGTAAATGCCTCAAACCCGGTTCACACACACCCCTAGCCTCCAAGCTCTGAACAGTAGGTGCAAAATGCACCCAACACCCTCATATTTAATCCCCTAAATATTTGGTACATAAAATATTATAGTTTTCTCGAAAATACCCACTTTTCGGTACACTTCACGTATTTTGAGAAAATTCGCTCGACGAAATACGAAACAGACTTCGCCACGACGTCCGGCTCGTCGAGACCTTCAAGATAGGCTATTCATTTGCTTGATTTGGTGCTCAAATGAATTCTCGGGCCATTCTGTTATGTATGTCGCAACCCGACACACGCACTTCGATGCACACGGATCGCCAAACGCGGAAACCGTCAGTGCCATTGCGCTCAGAACGTCGAAATTAGTTAGGATCCACTACTCATACCCCTATGTCAGGGTTTTAAACAGTGGTTCGGGCAACTGTCGCTCGCGAAGGGTCGAAAATCGCGGGTTACTATTCACACTTAAGTCGCGGGGCCCGCTTTTTGATTTCTGATTTCGGGAAGATCCGACCGTCGGATCGAAAACATATGAATATGAAACTTCTATGTTTCGACGAGACGATCGCAATGGTGATCTCGGATTTTCCAGATCAGACCCCGATCAAAAGTCGATATTTTTGGGGTCCTATTTACTTATCTTCTGCTATTTAAAATTCCAGAAATTTATTTAAATCTTTTTAAAATTCACGATTACTACAAAAACTCTGGAAAGCAGAAACAAATATAATTGTATTTCTTGTTTACTAGAACTTTGATGGTTGAACCAAACCAACAGTTGAAATATTTAAATCTTAAATTACTGCCTGGGGTTTGATGCTCTGGTTGGTTCTGAAAAAAATTGCTATTTCCACAAGTAAAGGGTTCATTATCCAGTTGATTTGAGCTATTATGCATGTGAATATTTTGCAGACTGGGCAAACAGTTGCCATTAAGAAGATTAGGCTGGGGAAGTACAAGGAAGGAGTAAATTTCACTGCACTAAGGGAAATTAAATTGCTCAAAGAACTCAAGGATCCAAATATTATTGAGTTGATTGATGCTTTCCCACACAAGGGCAAGTTGCATCTTGTATTTGAGTTCATGGAGAGTGACCTGGAGGCTGTTATTCGTGATAGGAATATCGTACTTTCTCCGGCCGATATCAAATCGTATCTCCAGATGACACTAAACGGACTTGCATTTTGCCATAGAAAATGGGTCTTACACAGGTACATAATCATTGTGGTTACTACAGATTTCCTGATGTTTGGCTCAGTTTTCAAATTTCATCTTTAGAGTTTCAGTTGTAACAATTTACTTGCTGAAGTTTGGTTCCAGTTTCAGTTTCATTCTCTGATTTCCAGTTCTAATCGTGATGTTTTACCGTGATTTCAATTTGGGCCCTAGAGTTCGACCTTGATCTCAGTTTTATCCTCATTGTTTTAATCACTACAAGTGAAAAACCAAATAGTGATGCTGATGTGGCACTTATTGAGATAGACTATAGGAAGGGCTTATTTGTGGCGCAAAACAAACTTCAAGGACTAAATTGTTATAATTGGAACTATGAGGATGAAGTTGACATTTTGATCAAACCTAATGTTTCAAATTAGTAAATAACCCTTTATTTTTTCCGACTTCTTCTGAAACATCAATTGTGACGTAAGGTGTTTTTCAGGGATATGAAACCGAACAATCTTCTAATTGCTGCTGATGGACAGCTTAAGCTCGCAGATTTTGGTCTTGCACGGATTTTTGGCAGTCCGGATCGCAAATTTACTCATCAGGTATTTATTTTCAAGAGAGAAAAACTGGAGATTTTATGCTATTGTAAAATAATATACTGTAAATATAGGTCAGCTGTCAGCATTTCTCATATCCTTTTCATATGAAATTAATTAGTGTTAAAGATTGGAAGAAGCTGCAAGAGTTGTCTAACTCAAGATATACTAGCTGATTGCAGTTTGGTTTTTCTAGCAAGTGCCAATATGTGACATGTTAGAGCATATGTTGGGCTACGCTATAAAAACCACCCTTGCATTGTCATCCATATTTCTGCTGCCTACTTATCCAATTGCTTTGAATATAGCCTTGCATTTTACTCGTTGCAAATGGGTTAAAAAATTTGGGCATTTGTTAACATCTGCATAAATTTCGGGAAATGAGTAGACAAATTATATTGGTTGTATTTTATAAAAAAGATACATGTAATTTAAATTAATAGTTCAATAAACTACCAATTTATAGATCTTTTTCTCGTTTTAGATCTATTATTTAGGCTGCAACTAAGATGTTCTCATACAGAATCAATCATTAGATGCTAAAAATTTCTCATGCAGTTTTGCATCCGACTCTCATTGTTATCCCAAACTTTTGGACCTATTTGAGATGGGAGTGAAGTGCAGCAAGACTCAAATTAAAGTAATTTAAAATGTAGGGGTGCAATTGAGAAAGAAGGGAAAGTATAGATTGGTCTCTATAATTTAGTCTATGTGGGTGTTTGGCCTAGCTTCCGAAAAGTGATTTTGGGTCCAAAAGTGATTTTCGGCTTCAATTGAGCTTTTGGCAATATCGTTTTCAAAATCTGATTCTAATTTCTAGAATCCGTTTTCTGATTTTCGTTTAAATTATTTTCTATTTAAACTCAGCCTGACGCTCTACAACTTTTAACCATAATCAAATCTTCAAACCAAAATCAATTCTGCAAAAATTACTTTTTCAGAATCTAGGCCAAACGGGCCCTATATGTTATAAGCAAGCAATGTTCCAAAAAGCAGTTCATGTGGGTTCATATGCGGTTCAGACCATAAACTGCACCGCATACGTAATATGCTGTGCGGTATGTAGTCGAACCGCATATGTGGCCGCCTGTTGCATATGCAGTGAAGCTTTTTTGTTTTTAAGGTGGTATTGAAATACAATGTTGAATGAGATTGTTTGATTAATAGTTATACATATACATATGACTATTTTCTTATATGTTTAATTAATAATAATGAATATAATGCAATTATCTTTATATAAATATAACTAACTCACTCTCTTTTTATTTAAGTAGGTATTATTCTTAATCTATTTAATAATTATCTTTATAAATATTGATGAATAATTTTGTAGTTGTTAGATGTTATTATACTAGTACTAGATTTTTTTAAGTGTTGTCCTCTCAAATGATGTGAATGATAATTTATTGAAAAAATTATTATTCTTCATCGAAGTTTAGCATACTGCTTTTTAGAATATTGATTTTTGTTTGACATTCTTTATGATTTTGCATCAAAATTCTATTTATTTCTCTATTTAATAATTAATAGTAAATTACTAACTGTTAGTTTAGTGACACATATATATGAGGTCCTTTACTTGAAATTAATTATTTTAATTTGTGAATTCTTAATTGTTACTTTAGTTATTTAGCTTTGTTAGGAAACATTTATTTATATTTTTAATATCTATAAATATTTAATTAATATTTTAGTAGATGGGTCACATAGCCACCTACATACCACATATGTGCTATGCGGTCGGTAACCGCATGATACCGCCACCTTGTAGAACATTGCTAGCATGAGCTAGGATCCATTGACACTAGTGTATGTTACACACCTTTTGCATGTGCAATCTAACCATGCAGACCCTAACATTGAAATCTTGGCCATCGGATGCGATCTTACATGTATAGAAGCCTACAACAACAAAAAGAGAAGAAAAATGTTTTGGCAGCTTTTTTCGTAAGCCTACAAAAGCACTAAAATCACCAACCCATAGATATAGGTTTCCAAAATTTATGAATTTTTTTTTTTGGGTATAAATGCCTTTTGCATGTTGTAGATCAATTGAAGGTTGGCTTTGACGCCTCTTTGGTTGAATTTGATGCATGTGTGAAAAAATGTATATATAAAAGTCGTGAGTGAGTTAATTCAATGACCATTTAAACAATAACAGATGGACATCTTAATTGTATTGTTTGTATTTAAATATGAATAAAGCGGGCTATAATTTTTACATTCCATTCACAATTTGGAGGCTTCTCAAGAAGTTCATGGTCTCGAAATTACGTGACAAACCATCTTTATTGATTTATTTGTCGAAACTTTATTCAGGAAAAAGACATTGGAAAGAATCATATTTCACTTTCTCATAATGGCATAACAACATTTTTTTTAAAAAAAGTTTAGTTTTCTTCTGTGGTCAATTGCAAAATTGGTTTCCTCTTCCAGTAAATCATGAAATAGACAATTGGCTATTCAATTGGAAATGTGTTATATTTGTCTTATTTTTGTATTTATTGTTTCCCATGCAACTGTTTCTTATGTCTATTACACATTCTTCCACAACTTTTAATTGAGTTCTTACTTTGGTCCTTAACCTTTGAATTTTTGCTATATGGTCCTTATGTCTATTTGTTGTTTCAATCAAGTCCTACCTATCAAAAATCATTGCTGAGTGGTATATATGGTCTGGTGCAAACATTGCAAATTTGTCCAGCAGCATAAAAAATGGAAGGTCCTGTTGCGCAGTGCAGTTCCTTCGCTAGTGTTAGAACTTAGAAAGTAAAGCTAAATTCTATGTGGGGATGAAGATATAGTAACAACAAAAAGAACACACTTTAGGTAGAGCTACTAATATAAATATAAGGATTTAAGTATCCATCGGCACGGGCCGTATCCACTGTGCTGTATCGTGCCAACAAGATACCGGTACGATACAGTCCCCGTGCCGATGGCACAGCTCAAAACTCTTTTTTCTTAAAATTACTAAGTAATTTTCTCAATGAAGTTCAAAATATTTGATAAAAATACATAATAAGCAATTAGAAATTTTTGTTGCTAAAGAAAATAAATATTTCATGCCATTATGTGTCGGCACATGTTTTTTTTGTGACCGGCACTCATCGGCCCTGCCTGGCACGCACCGTGCCGTACCGTGCCGGCAAGTTTTCGGCACGACCCCGTGCCACGGCACTTAAATCCTTATATAAATATAACACAAGTATAACTATTTGGTAGATTGGTACTATTGTTCAACCACAATTTGTTCTAGCGATACTTCACAATGATGAAATACTATCGAAATTTAAATGATAATATTCCTCAATTTGTAAAATCTATGGTGAAGTATGATATAGGTTTTAATGGGTTAATTGTCAAGTATCTAAATTCATAGCTTAATTATGAGCTTTGACTTCGATAATATCTAAATTCATAGCTTAATTATTAGCCTTGACTTTCATACTAACTGAAATCAATGATAACCTATCGAAAAGATCGAAAACTGACCAGAAATCAGTCAAAACAGATTGAGCTGGCTGAAATTGATCAAAACATGGCGAGAAGTGCTTAAACCTGACTAAACCGAGTTTTGTTTTAGGCTAACCAAAACTTACTGGTTTCATTAATTCTGATTGTAACTTGAGATCATGGTATGCAAAAAACTCTCTGGGGTCTTATTTGATGTTTGATGCCTAAATAGTAGCAGTCAAAGAACAGTAGATTTTGGTTGTGGAGTTCACCTTTCTTTAATTTTTGTTTTATACTAACTTATGAACAATTCATGCTATTTGAAGGTGCTCTTTATTATGATGCCTTTATAGCCACTATTTTTCTATGCACTTTCAGTTCTGCACATTAAACATGACTCAAAAAGAAAACAAATATTACTTGATAATATTTTCTATCCTCGTTAGGTTTTTGCACGTTGGTATAGGGCACCTGAACTATTGTTTGGTGCCAAACAATATGGAGCTGGGGTGGATGTTTGGGCTGCTGGTTGTATATTTGCTGAACTTCTTCTTAGACGACCCTTTCCGCAGGTCTGCTAATGTTCTGCTTATTTTATATTTTCATTGAACTTGTTGCATATATTTTCTTTATTTATTCTTCCACTGCTGCAAGAAATTTGTAGTTTAGGAGTTTTTCTTTAACTGTTTTTTGAGTTACATGAAGATATACTTCTTGCTTATTGTTTTGGAAGTTCTTCAAATAATTAGATACGTTGGATACTAAATCCACAGATATTTAATAGTCAAATGCTCACTACCCTTGGCACCTATAGAGCAAATGCAATTGATGCTAAAGTGCAGAACTATTTATATAATTGGAGGTCATATCATATTTTCAGGCAATAAAGAAATTTAAGGCACCGGGCTGGTGGCTTTAATAAATCATGTGATGATAATTGATCTAATCAAAGTGAAGTAAACTAGAAGATAAAATTATATATTTGAAAACTGATTTTTCTCTTTTCTTTTGCCTTATCAAATTACCTCACTTTTCTTTGCCTAATTAGTGGCTAGTAAACGTAGCTCTCTGTCGAACCATAATAATTTAGGATCTTCTTTTGAAGATTCAGAAGTTAGAAGACATAAATATAGTTGTATTAATATGGTGGTAGAAGCCATTGTAGTACTGCACATAACAATTTTTTTTTTAAAATCCCATTGTAAATCAATTAAAATAATCCCATTGTAAATAACCTGTATAGATTGATATAGTTACTGAACATGGTGCCATTATGGCTGGAATGAATAACACAGTTTTTATTATGATTGGATGGGTGTTTCATTATGGAATCATTCTGAAGAAGTTTCCCTCATAGGTAGTCAAGATCGATTTGTTAATAGATTAGAAAAGTGCACATGCAATGCTTGCACATATAAAAGGAGAAATTTATATTTTCCAGAATGATTAAGATTGGGCACCATCTAGTTATGACTCATGCAGTAAAGGATATGGACGACCAAGATCGGTGCACCATGCATCATGTTGCGATAGGTGCAATCCACATAGCATGTGTCGGATCGTTGGCGCTAACCATTAATTCCAAAAACTCGAGTTGTTAGAAATACGCAACCAATTCATTTAAAGCGTACAGACACAGCGCCCACGGGTCTCGACCGGACTCAACTCATCTGGACTTTGGGTCTATTATTAGGCCTCTTGCCGTTAGGTCTATTGTGGACCGCAGCCCCACTCAACTTATTGGGCTCACCCAACTCAACTTATTAATCTCCTAGGCCTATTGTCACGGGCAGGAATTGGACCTATTTTTAACCCATAAATAAATAGCCAACAGCAGAAACTGTTGCATGGTCTGCTATCTATATACTGAGGTCTCTAAAATTCAAAACTAGAGGTTTAAAAATCTGACCGTAAATAATTATGTCATCTACAACCTCTGCATAGGTTGCAAGTGAATAATCATAATTTTTTGAGACCTTGTTTTACAACCAGGGATGGAACTAGAATGAAGCTTGGGAGCACCATGATCCTTTCGATGTAGCAAAAGTTTTATTTATAAAAGCTTAAAGAATAGAACAAAAGAATAGGCTAGAGAAAATTAAAAGTTAAAATGAAAGTTTAAAATAAAACTGCCCTGCAGATATTTGTTTATATTTTATCCATAAAAATATTAGCAAGAAAAATAATTTTGAAAAATAAACATGACAAGTTTTATGCAAAAAGAAAATTGTTGAATCTATACAAATTGAATGTTATAGAAAATCTTTTCCCACAAAAACATGTAAAAGAATGCCAAAAGAAAAGAAAAAAAGAAAAAAAGAAAACAAATCTTAAGTTGAAAAATCTAATAACACCAAAGAGGTATACTGCTGCTGTGAAGTCTGCTGCTGCTGCGAAGGCTGCTGCTGTCGAGGTGGTCGACGCTGCTGCTGCTGAAACTGGCGAGATGCCCCTGATCTCTACCGCCCCTGATACCCCCGACCCTGAGAGTGGAAACGTGGAGGTCTCGGGAGTCCCTGCCTACTCGACTGGCCCTCCTCCATCGGTGCCGGGCGCTTCGCCCCAGGAGTCACTACGGGGGCTGGAGCCACCTCTGCCATCACTGCCTCTCCACACTCCATATATAATGCCTGCTCCATCAAGGCCTCCAAAGTCTGTAATCTGCGGGAGCGGACGAACTGATAGATGTCCCGACGGAACCCTCTCTCAAACATGTAAATCCGGTGGGTCTCATCTCTGGCCACGTGGGGCAAACAAGCCAACAGCTGATTGAAATCAGCTATATACATGTGCACTGGCCTATCTCCCTGGCGGAGATTCTTTAACTGCTCCTCAAGTCTCTGCCGAACACTCTCAGGAAAGAAGGCTCCAAGAAGCATACTACGGAACTCTGCCCACGAGAGAAGCTGCGTCTCAGGCGGACCAGCTGGTCGCACACGCCGCCACCATGCCTCGGCGTTGCTCTCCAAAAAGTGAGTGGCCAACAGAACTCGAAACCTCTCCTCAATAAACAGGCTCTCGAAATGGCGCTCCATGGCCGTGATCCAAGACTCGGCCGCCCACGGCTCAGCACTCATACCCGAAAAGCGGGGTGGATCAAACTGGTGGAATCTCATCTACAGGTCCACTACCTCCCGCTGCTCTGCCGAAGTCAACGGTCCCGTCGTCCTAGACGGTGGCCTACTAGAGACCGGCTCAACCGGAACTGCCGGTGCAGGCTGCACAACAGGGGGCGCCACCACAGGCGAAGAAGGCACCGGCGAACTCTCAGGGGGTGCTACCGCCGGCTGCGCTCTTTGCTCCATCATGAGCATCAACCGACCCACTGCCTCATCCTGGCGCCGAGACGCCTCAGCCAACTGTGCCATCTGGGCACGGAGCTCCTGAACCTCCCTCTGCTGTCCCTGCCCCGAGTCCTCCTGCTCGGGCTCAGAGGAAGAAGGCTGCGAACGCGTCGCCATCGAGCGTCGAGGAGGCATCCCCACCTGAGGGACAAAGCAAACAATCAGAACCCAAATCAACACTCGACCCAATCTAGCGAAAGTCAAAAGGCATGTCCCCCTTCTCGAAGCACTATGTTGTCTGCAGCCAACATAGTTGCCACCGAAGGAAGACATGTCAATTACTCATCCCAAACCGCTCGGGAGAGTTAGAAACCCAATCAAGACTCTGGCTAAAAATCACGGGTCTCACGTGGGTCATCCTAGGGTCCAACCACAAGCCTAGGGTTCCTAAGTGTTCCAAGACCTACATCTTAGGCTCTGATACCACTCTAATCTGTCACGCCCCAGGGTCGAAACTGCGACCCGGGCTCGTCAACAGATCCGCCGCCCATACGGGAAGCCCCGTATAGACGAAGCGACTAACCTGCAAAAGAATCATCTACACTAGCAGATATCAGAGCTGAAATAGTAAAAACTGAAATAAAAGATAAGATAATACAACTACAGCTCTAAATAAATACAAACCATCCTCACCTGAGTACATGAGTCTCTCAGAACAGCAGAAAAGAAAGGTACAACTCGATACCTTACTACAAAAATCACTCGACATAACACACTCCAAAGTAGTACAGGGGTACATCTACTCTCACTCAGAGGATGACAGGAAGGGATCTATCTCGCGACTCCCTTACCTCGGTCTGAAGGAGTTGGATCAGCAACTGGAGCAGCAGGAACCGGAGCAGAAGTCCCTGGGGAAAAAGACACCACGACGGGTGTGAGAACTACATCCCACAGTAGTTCTCAGTGGATGCCGCCAACAAGCCCGACGGTCTGCCCACTAAGTCTACTAGAGGCATAAAGTAACATATGCAGTGCTGTAAGGAAAAGCTGGAGAGGTAAAGTCTACAGCTACTATGCCTCTATCTAGATGCTCAAGGAGTAGGACAGAAAGAACAATATGCCACAACTAGTACTCATCTCAGATCACCCAATCCAAACTGACTGCCACATCGGGTCCAGTCAAACCTGCGCCTACCTACTGCCGTCACATCCCGGAGGACCGGACTTACATAGGACGTCCGTGACTGCCAAAACTGGCTCAGCCAGAGGGACGGTGTCCGTGACTGCCAAAACTGGCTCAGCCAGAGGGACAACTGCATCGACAAGCCGCGATAGAAGTATCAGGCCCAACTCCGGAGTGGCACTCGAGGGGCGCGACCCCATCGAGCAAAGTATCCGCGCATCTCTGCCGAGCTCAAATGTGGCTCATACAGGCTATGATCCAAATCCTCGATCAACAAGATCGGCTATAACCAACAAATCACTGTCTCACTCACAGGCTGGAATCTACACAGCTGAGACTCACTGTCACTCTGACAGCTCCCAAGAACCCAGATCTACCATCACTAACACTCTCCCAAAGAAATCTGATCTACAGACTGCTATCAACTCCACTCGGTCCCCAGACACGAGTGCAAATGCATCCCACAACCACCCGACCTCCCAGCCCACAACCCGGGCGAGAAAAGCTAAGTCCAGCATGACAAGTATAATAAAGTGATGTGGGAATGTCTAGAGCAATAAAAGAAACCTAGCCCAAGTTGAAGTTTTCTACAGTCTGGCTGAACATGATACATATGACGGGGGTGCTAGGTTAAGTTCCAAGATTTCAATAATTAACATGTTGTAGGAAGCAATAAAATCACAAGATTCATCAACTGATATACAAGAGTACTAACATTCAGTTTCCACATGCTATTAAATCCAATTTCTAACATGCATGATCCTACATACATAGAATTAGCACGCAGTCCATAGAATTTGAAAGCAAAGCCACCCACCTGAACGCGCTAACTGTCCGGGGTCGTACAGCCAAGAAAACCCAAAAACAGCCAAATCACAAAATCCACCAAGTCAACAACACGGTAGCAGTGCTCAAAACATCCTGGGTACAAAATACATCTCAAAGTTACTCTTAAATTCCACAAAATTCCAAGTTACAAATTCTGCGGTGAACCGTCCCATAAATGCGAAAATTTCACCTGTAAAACAACCTCCAAAAATTCCAAAAAAAATATGATGGCGATCCTCGCGAAGAGCAGATGTCGATAGAGCCCTGAAACGTCGAATTTCGATGTCCGGATGCAGAGATAAAAATCTGACAAGTAGGCGCTGTCCAAACAGTCCATCAGCCGCAAAGGGGGTTAAAAACATACCCAAAACCCCAATAAAAGCTCAAATCCAGAAAAAGTGACCATCACGAAAATTGTAGATGTACCTCTCGTGAAACCGCGGCCGCAGAAATCGTCCAAAAAAATCGTCGGGGTAGCTCTGTAGACCTCCCAGACTGAATTGCAACGAAAATGGGCCTCCAACAGGAAATCCGCACCCCGATGTAGAAATCGTCGTCGTCGCGGCCTCCAAAAATTCCGAGCTTCCACCAAAAGATGCAGAAGAGGAAGAGGAAGAACTTTGATGAAGGGCTCAATGGCTAAAAGTCTCAGGAAAAGCTTCAAAAATGAGGCCCAAGGGGCCTATTTATAGGCCTCACCCGAGCAAGAGCCCAAAAAAAGCAAGTATAGGACTTTCGGGCCCAACTTTCGGGCGCCCGAAAATTTTCGAGCGGCTACAGTGTTGGGCCGGCCCAATACTGTTCACGCCCGAAACCACCAGATGATGCCACGTGTCCCGCCGAACAGGAAACACCGGTGCGGGGCCACCCGATGGCTGCCACGTGTCCGAACAGGCAACAGTAAGGCGGTGGGCGCCTGCCAATGAGCGGGCGCCACGTGTCCCCGCGACTGACCCGCCGACCGGTCGCCGCACGCGCCGGTCGCGCGACGTGGCTCCCACGCGCGCACGCAGCCCCGAGGCGCCGGCCACGCCTCCCGTGCACCGCGCCTGCTGCGCCCGCGAATCAGAGGGTGACACGTGTCCCCTACACCCGGTCCACGCCTTCCGCCTTGGAATTCCGTGGACCGCGCTGCGTGCACCGACCAACCGGAGGCTGCCATGTGTCCCCCGCCTTGGTCCATGCACCGCCGCGCTCACCCAGTAGACCGCGCGCCTTGAGCCCGCCAATCAGGCGGTGCCACGTGTCCCTGCGCCGGGCCTGTGCACCCAGCCGCGCTGCTCAGTGGACCGCGCGCCAAAAACCGGCCAATGACAGGCCGCCACGTGGCATGCCGGCGGTCTATGGTCATTCCCATGCTCCAAAAACCACTAAAAACTTCTGGGAGTCCGTTTTTGGGCATCCGGACTCAGAATCAAACAAGCAAATAGCCGTTTTCAAGCGTTTTTCCGTGCTGAATTCATTTTCGACTTCTGTTTGGCCTAATTCTTTTCAAAAATTTTGGCAAACCTAGCCGAAGGCCAACACAGCAAGTGATATCAAACAGGGTCCATCTGTGGCATCCTATTGATGCACCATGGGCCAGATACACCAATACTAGGTATTTTAACAGTGGATTCATCGGAAGAACGTTGCATGGGAACCAGGGCCACTAAATCACCTTTTTTGGGTTTCCCTGGGATGGTATTCACGATTCAGGTAGGTATTTATATGGGCGGGTATATTAGCGTATCAGGTATTGCGGATCCATGACTTTCAATAGACGCAAGCATCTATTGTTAATTACCCCCGTGAGATTGGGGCACCTTTGATTAAGAGACCTTTGTGAGAATGATAGAATAAATCGTATCCTGATGATATACCAAATCCTAAGTATATGTGTTAGGATTCGGTTGGATTTGAAATTGATTAGATCCCAAGTATATATGTTGAGACCTAGTCGATATTAAACTCTAAGTATATGTCTTAGAGTTTAATTGGGTTTAATTGTCTCTAAGGATATGTTTTAGAGTCCAATTATATTTGATTTCACATTTGGCGTATGTTCCAAAGTGAAGATATGACCAAACCCCAAGAATATGTATTGAGGTGGGTCGGATTTGATGCTACTCGAAAGTAGGAGGTGGCTAAGTCCAATATGTATCAGGATTGGCTGAGTTTGATATGTTTTTCACTCAGTTATATGTGCTAAAGTGAGAATTTGACTAAATCCAAAGTATATGTATTAGGATTAGTTGAGTTGATTTGGTTTCTACCCTAGATATATGTGCTAGAGTAAAAGGTTAACTACACCCTAAGTATATGTATTAGGGTTAGTTGGGTTGATTTGAATGAACTCTAAGTATATGTGTTAGAGCTCGATTGGATTTGGCTAAATTTTAAGTATATGATTTAGAATCTAGTCGGTTTGAATATAATTTTGCCTTAATTATATATGTTAAGGCAATGGGATTGAATGGGTTTTGGTTTTATTTATGGATTGAATGGGTTTTGATTTTTTTTTTTTTTTTTTTTTTTTTTTTTTTTTTTTGTGTGGATCGGATGGGTTTTGGGTTTTTTTTTTTTTTTTTTTTTTTTTTTTTTTTTTTTTTTTTGTGGATCGAATGGGTTTTGGGTTTTTTTTTATTTGTGGATCGAATGGATTTTGGGTTTTATTTGTGGATCAGAATGGGTTTTGGGTTTTTTTTTATTTGTGGATCGAATGGATTTTGGGTTTTATTTGTGGATCAGAATGGGTTTTGGATTTTATTTGTGGGTTGGCTTCGGGGCTCGTATGTGGACTGGGCCTATATTATATATGTACTGGATTTGGGGCAGTATGTGGGCTGGGCCTACATTATATGTGGACTGGATTTGGGACTCGTATGTGGACTGGGCCTATATTATATGTGGACTGGATTTGTGACCCGTATGTGGATTGGTCCTATATTATATGTGGACTGGATTTAGGACCCATATGTGGATTGGTCCTATATTATATGTGGACTGGATTTAGGACCCATATGTGGGCTCGTCCTATATTATATGTGGACTGGATTTAGGACCCATATGTGGATTGGTCCTATATTATATGTGGACTGGATTTAGGACCCATATGTGGATTGGATTTAGGACCCATATGTGGGCTAGTCCTATATTATATGTGGACTGGATTTAGGACCCATATGTGGATTGGTCCTATATTTTCATATGAGTAAATTTGGGGCCCGTACAAAGGATTGAATTCATTTATTAGGTCTTTTGATTTGGACTTGGGCTCCAAGTTGATTAGAGCTCATTTGAATTTTGTTTGGAATTAATTTCGGATTCAAAGAGGGTCCGAAGAAATTCATTTTTCAAATAATTTAGGGTCCGAAAAAATCCCCGTTATTTTATTTTGATTTGGGATCCGAAGAAATTTTCGATATTTTATTTTAATTTGGGATCCGAAAAAGTCCTTTTATAAAATAATTTGGGATCCGAAAAAGTTCCTTTTTTTTTAATGATTTGGGATCCGAAGAAACCATTTTTAAAATAATTTGGGATCCGAAGAAGTCCCTGTTATTTTATTTTAATTTGGGGTCCGAGGAAATCCCCGTTATTTTATTTTAATTTGGGATCCGAAGAAACCCTTTTTAAAATAATTTGGGATCGGAAGAAGTCCCTTTTTTAAGGTGATTTGGGATCCGAAAAAACCATTTTTTAAAGTGATTTGGGATCCGAAGAAACCCTTTTTTACTGTGATTTGGGATCCGAAGAAACTCTTTTTAAAATAATTTGGGATCCGAAGAAACCCTTTTTTTTACTGTGATTTGGGATCCAAAAAACCCTTTTGAAAATAATTTGGGATCCGAAGAAACCCTTTTTTTTACTGTGATTTGGGATCCGAAGAAACCCCTTTTTTACTGTGATTTGGGATCCGAAGAAACCCTTTTAAAAATAATTTTGGATCCGAAGAAATCCTTTTTTTTACTGTGATTTGGGATCCGAAGAAACCCTTTTTAAAATAATTTGGGATCCGAAGAAACCCTTTTTTTACTGTGATTTGGGATCCGAAGAAACCCTTTTTAAAATAATTTGGGATCAGAAGAAACCCTTTTTTTACTGTGATTTAGGATCCGAAGAAACCCTTTTTAAAATAATTTGGGATCCAACTATTTTAGAAGATCGTCCATCTCCGAAAACTATAAGTCCTCCGGTGGTTTTCTCTAAAGATTGAAAATAGTTTTTTATCACCAGTCATGTGACGGGAACATCCACTATCCAGATAGCAAGACGAATTGTCATACGCATGAAGTGATGTATGAATGACAAGACAAGGGAAGATTTCACCTTTGCGCACCCAAACCTTACGAGTTTTGGAATACGTCGGCAATGATCGTGACATTGATCTCCTTGGTGAATGCGTCTTGTTCCGTTGACCACTTTTCTTTGGAATCCATGATGACGTCGTCTTGTGGGGTGTACAACCAAAGTTCTTCACTATTGGGTGGTTCTTGCGAAATTGTTGGTGGACGAACTTGTTGGTAGTCGTTGCAAGAGGTGCTTGATTTGCTTGCTTCGCTCCATTCTTGCAATTTCGTCTGATGTGCCCTGCAAAACCACAACGAAAACATACCTTGGAGAAACTTATTCTCGGCTGAATTGAGGTAGGCTTGTTGTCGTTGGATGCAATGATTTTCGTCGGAGGAGGTGGAACCGACTGTGGCACGAAGACTGTTCTACTCGAACTAGGACCGTTTCCAGTTTGATCGTATCCAAGGCCCAAACGATTCGTTTGACCTAGACCAAGTAACTTATCCAACTTGCTTCTTACAGATGAGAAACGCTTCAAATCTTCCTTGAGTTGGAAAATGGCCTTTGTCATCTCCAATTTATCTTGTTGAGCCTCGGAGTGGAGCTTCAAGAAGTAATTCGCTTTATCAACCAATTTGATATGTTCATTCTCGAAATGCTCGTTCTTCTCTTGAAGGGAATGTTTATCTTAATCAAGTTGTCCCTTTCCTCTTCAAGAGCGTTTGAGGAAGAAGTTGCCTTTTTAGCTTGTTCTTCAAGATCCCATAATCTTCTTCTCAAACTCTTGTTATGCTTTGCCAATTTCTTAGAATCTTTAAGAGCTTGTGGTAGGCAAAAGCTAGATCTTCACCTTCGGAATCGCTAGGTTCATCATCCGATGCAGATTTTTCGATCTGGGAGGAGTTGGATAATGAACCGGAGGAGCTTGCTGAAAAGCACACGTAAGGTGAAGTTGTGGACGCCATGAATGCTGTGGCGTTTTCGTCCTCATCACTAGAAGATGACTCATTGGTAGATGAGGTGTCATCCCAAGTGACGTGTTACGGCTTTTTGTTGGCATATTTTGTGAGTTGAGTCGGAGTCTAAAAGTGATCAAATTGTCAAATCAGCAATTGAAGACTCGAAGAAGATTCAACATAAGCTCAAGAAGACACTCAGGTATGATTAACTTAAACATGGTGATTTAAGTACATTTATAATCATTGGAATCTGGAACTTATTGAAACCCGGTTTATTTGTGGTTTTAGGAACTTGGTTTTTAACTCACAACTTATTCTAAGTTGGGATTCCGGTACTTGGTTTGTTTTGGATAAACTTTATCTTGGAAAAATCAGTTTTTACATTGAGTACCGGAACACCATCTTTGAGTTCCTCAAACCCGACACAGGATTTTCTGTATTTTTCATTGAGTACCGGAACACAGCATTGCGTACCGGAACACAATAGGAAAATCTGTGTTTTGCATCATTGCGTACCGGAACACAACTTTGAGTACCGGTACACAATGTCATATCGTGATAAGATTGCTAAACCGACTCTAATTAGTTTCCAAGGGTTATGAATAGATACTTAGGGTTTCTCAAGACGTACCGATCAATCCAGAGACACTTGAGAGCAACCCTAGAGGCTAGGTTTTTATCGTTCTTCATTTTAGCCTCTTTTAGGTCAATTCGACGGTTTTTCCATGACATACCTTTTGTCGAATTGATCTAGTCTTTGCTTAGAGATTCTATCTATGGTTCTTCAATGTTAATCTAAGCAAAGGATCACCATCGAAGCCTATATTCTGTATCGGCTGAGTTTGCGTCGTGGATTCGACGTGGCATCGTGGATTCGATGTGTTGAAGGCGTTTCGTGGATTCGAAACGTGTGCTCGTGGATTCGAGTGGCGTTCGTGGATTCGAACGTGTGCAGTAGACGTGCAATCGGTGGAGCGCAAGGTCCGAAGAAGTTGAAGGAGGGGTTTGAGTCCGTGGAGTCGGTAATCACCTTGTTATTCTTCTATTCTTATTGGATTGTTATTGCGTGTTGGTCCCGTAGTTTTTCTCCTGGATTGGAGTTTCCACGTAAATCTCGGTGTGCTGTTTTTATTTTCCGCATTGGTTTTTATTTTTGCACTGAGATTTGTTTTTAAGTATTACACCTATTCACCCCCCCTCTAGTTGTTTGATAGCACCTATTTAGATCCTTGTGGATCCTTATATTAAAAACCTACATGACGGCTTGCATAGCCTTCTTCTTTGACGGATTCTTGTTGGGACACTCCGTTGCAATATGGCCAAAACCTTGGCACTTGAAGCACTGAATTTGTCCCTCAATGTTCTTCTTATCCTTTGAAGAACTTTCTTGCTTTCTTGATTTAAAGCTTGAATTCCCTTTGCCTTTCTTGGACTTTACGAAGGCTGATGGTTTGCTTGAATTACCCCTTCGAAAGCTCCGGCGAAATTTCCTTGTCAAGAAAGCAATCTGTTTCTCGAAATCCTCCATTGATAAATTCTCATCGGCGTCTGAGGAGGATGAATCTGCATCTTCTTCTTTTGTTGATTTCAATGCCATACCTGAAGACTTAGAAGACGAAGGCTTTCCAGAAGAATAGTTAGTAGGAAAAGTCATTTCATAAGTTTGAAGTGCACCAACTAATTCTTCTACACGGATTTCGTCCGGGTGTTTTACTGTTTCAATGGCTGCAACCTTAGCACGAAATTTTTCAGGAAGAGTCCTTAAAATCTTTCTTAACAATTAGATTATGAAATTTTCTCTCCCAAGTTAGCACATGTATTAACGATATCTTGCAATTGTGTATAATAATCTGTGAACAGTTTATTTTCTGCCATATAAATTGAGTCAAATTTATTCGTGAGCATTTACAGTTTTTGAACTTTCACTAAACTTGTACCCTCATGTGTAACTTGTAGAGTATCCCAGATTTCTTTTGCGGTCTCGCATGCCAAGATGCGAGAGAACTCGGTTTGCGACAAAGCATTAAATAAAGCATTAATTTTCTTGCCGTTGTAAGAAGATGCATCAATTTCTTTCTTAGTCCACTTCGACATAGGTTTGATGGTGTGAACATCATCGGCAATAATCTCAGTAGGATTTGTCCATCCAAACTCAATTGATTGCCAAACCCGTTCATCGATGGAAATCAAGAACGCTCTCATGCGTACTTTCCAGTAGGCATAATTTGTTCCATCGAAGAACGGTGGTCTATTGATGTTTCCACCTTCAACCATTGTTTACAACCCTATTCCCTCTCTGATACCACTTGTGGGTTATGGATTATATGGATCTGAATAGGGAAAAAATCACCTAGAGGGGGGGTGAATAGGTGTAAACAATAAACACACCAAATCATTACGTAAAATAACCCAATGCGAAAAATAAAATAAAATACGCAAGATTTATGTGGAAAACTCCAAACCAGGAGTAAAAAACCACGGGACCGATAACACGGCGAAATCCACTAAGATTAAAACACGTACAAGGTGATTTACCGTAACCCTACGACTCAACCTTTTCCATACGCTTCTAGTTGATCTTCTCCGCTCGCTCCGAACGCTCCTCGAATCCACGAATTGCGCTCCAATTTCGAATCCACGAAGTCCAACTTCGAATCCACGAAGTCCAACGTCGAATCCACGACATCCAACCGAATCCACGGTCTTCACCAAGTAGTACGTATCGAATCCACGAACGCACCTCGCTTCGAACCCACGAAAGCGGTAGCACCTTGAATCCACAAGGTCACGTGAATCCACGCGCCGATTTTTGATAAAATCGTTGATTGTTGGTGATGAAAATCCGCCGAATACTTAGATCAAAGATAGATCGGAAAGCACCATCTAAGTATTCATCAATTTGATTCTACAAGAAATAGGAGTTTGGAAACCCTAGAATCAAATCGATCAATATAAATGAAAAAACATGAATTAGATCTTATTTTCCTTTCTTCTCTATATGTGGATTTTTCTCTTAATTGGATTAACCCTAAAAGACGAATCAAAGGGTTTATTTATAGGTTAGAAATCTTTGGAAAGAGATAAGAATCAAAAACTACCTTATCTGGAATTTTTCGGATTGACGGTCCGGACTGGAATTAGTTGGGTCCGGACTGTCGTCATTAAACAGAATTTTTCCAGAAAAACATGTTCGAGGTCCGGACTGATATGTGGGCAGTCCGGACTGCTCATGCGATTTTTGCAGAATCAATGTTCGGGGTCCGGACTAGAATGTGGATGGTCCGAACTGAAATTCTGCATGAACTAAACTATGTTCGGGGTCCGGACTGGAATGTCCTGATCCGGATCCTGAAGATATAACATGTCCAGTTTATGATTTTTATGCAATTAAAATCCATCCAAGTGTTTCTACACTATAAGAAAGTATTTGGATCACCAAAATTATTTAGTTAAACATACCTGATCCTTTTGAATTCGTTCTTCTTGAGATTGATCCATGTGATCCACAATTCTTCAACTTCAATCTTCACGACTTAACCACTTCACAAAATACGCCAAAATAAAATCCTTAACAATCTCCCCCTTTGGCGGTTTCGTGACAAAAACAAAATCCACTCAAAAGAAATCAAAAAGATATTTTTGTTGTTATCACCATACAACAAAAATGTACAAAAATGATCCAAAACAAAATACAAGAGATAAAGTCCTAAAACAAACTCTAGACTTAGACGTTTGTACTCTCTGCAAAAGAAATAATTCTTGACAAAAGAAATCGTTAGATATCTCAAGAATTTAAACATTCAAACTCAAATAGAGAGATAGAGTTTATACTCACCATGATATTTACAAAATCAGATATGTATTAAAATAAGCAATCAAAGCAATTCACATATCATCTACGCATTAAATTCCAAATGTCATAAGTATGTTAGTCATCAAATAACTTGTTAGTAATATTACATGCCCAAATAGTTAGTCAAATAGTTAGTAGAGGCATGCATTCAACATACAAAGCAAAGTTGTTGTAATACTCACCTTCTTCATCCTTACCTTCCTTTAAGTTCCAAACTTCACAGTTTCAGTTTTTCTCAAGTTTGAAGTTCACAAAGTTCAAAGTTAAAAATGTTCTCACCTACAGATGTTTCTCCCCCTTTTTGTCACAGAAAATAGCCAAATTACAAAAATTAAAGGAGACAAAGTTCAAGTATAGTAAGAACTTAACACAAAAACCTGCAAAAGAAAGAACTGATCAAAAAAAAAAAAAAAGTCAGAATTTTCAGAGCTGCTGCAATTTAGTTTGTTCAAAATTCCCTTGAGCAGCCTGGAAATTTTTGAACACTTTTTTTTCATCTTTTGATGACCAGCAGAGAGATGTTGTAGCTCAATCACCATTCTCTCTTGTTCATTCGACAGTCGCTGTTGTTCGTAATAAGCAGAGGACATAGTCAAATCATCTTCAGTCGTGTCTTCAGTAGAAGGTGAAATCGGTAGTGAGGGTGCGGATGGTGCACTACTACCTTCAATCCATGGAGATTCTCTAGGAAGAGGTTGTTTACCGGTAAGAGGTTCATTAATTTGAATTCCACTTCCTCTTGAACTCTTTCGTCTAGCATACTGCTTAACCGTTGAACAAGACTTCATAGCTTCTTTGTCCTTTAAAACATGCCTAACTTCTTCATCATCGTCCTCTTTAGAAAGTGCTTCCCAATCCACTGTGTCTTCAGATTCAGGTGTCAGGGGTGTTACATTCTTCTCTTTAACTGTACCTGCTTGTTCTCTTTTGCTCGTAGCTCGCGTGCCAACCATTGCTACGAATAGCACAAGAATCCAACCAAAAACCATGTTTGCTAGTGCGTTGAAAAACAGAGGTAGTGAGCAAGAACTCAAGAACACGAAAAAAAGATTAATTTCAAAATTTTGAAAAATCATACTCAAACAATCATTATCGTGTATAGAGACTAGGAATCAAGTTAGTTTTGCAAAAAAAATTTAAAAAATAGATCAATCCCATGATTTTCAAAAATTCTCAAAATATGCCCTAAAACCGAATTTTTAGAAATCGAAGCTTAAAAATTCGTTAATCAATTGAATACAAGGCAAAGAAACAAAACTAATCTTTCCAGAGTTTTTATTTCAAAAGAAATTTGACTAAAAACCGTTCAAAAACGAGAAAGAGACATGAAATTTTTCACGTTTTGTAGAACAGAGCAAAGACTGTGAATAAACAAGGATTTTGATCAAAGAAACTTACTTGAATCGTAAGAACTTGAGTTGGGAGAGGTCCAAATCACTTGGATTCTAGAGAGAGAAGCTTTGGGATGCTAGAAACAAAGTTTAGAAGTGAAGTGAAATCAAATAACCCTTTGTTTCTAATAAACCCTAGCCGCGGTTCGGATCATATCGGGAATCCAGTCCGGATCGGCTTTTCGCAGAAAAAATCCACGTTCGGGATCCGGATCGGATTCATCCAGTCCGGATCGGATTCAACTTTTTCTTCAGAAAAATTTTGAAAATTTTTAGAAAATCCAGAAAAAGATTGTAAGCAATTTTTGTATATCAAATTTAAACAAAAATCACCATTTCACATCAAAAGAAATAGATTATGCTAAATCTATCAATAACACTCAAATAATGAAACGAAAATTTATAAAGATTAAATCCTCTAAAGTTGAGCAAATTCAAAACATCAATCACGATCTAATGTATAATGCGTTTATCAAATCATTAACCAAGTAAAGAAAATGAAGCACAAAGATCGATAGATGTTTGAAATCCCAAAAAAATCAGATAATGCTATTTAGTCACAATGTTTTAATGGAGTGGCTCTATGAGCATCTTTCTTTCAAAATCTCACCTTATACCAACCTTGGAGTTTGACAGAGTCAAGTATTCCAGAAAGCATTTTATTAAATAAACAAAAAGTCACCATGCTTAGTATACATGTGGTAGCTGCACACAGTACTCGGACGACCGAGGTGGTAGTTCTTTTCTCCGTGTGGTGGTAGTTTTCACTCTCCACTTAAGGATGTAACTCTTTCCACATCTTTCGAGCATTAAACATTTAGCAAAACTCCCCCTCAATTGACTATCAATTATGTAAAATATAAAGTATTCAACCAAAAATTGATCTCATGTTCATACTTAACTTAATTGCAAATAAGATAAAAACTATACCAAGAGATCATTGAGAGAGGAATTGACTTTGATCAAATAAAGATTAAATAATTGATATAAATGATCATTGCATCACATGAATTATAATGATATCCAAATCATAATAAATTTCTTAAAACATGAAGGATGCAATTAAAGTCAATTACTAATGCTCAATTAATGTTCTATAAACAAACGAAAAGAAGAACAAAAACACAAAAACAAAACCTAACCTAAGAAAATGTTCAAAAAATGTTATTTCAAAGAAAGCATTCCAATTGCTTTACGCAAATGAATAAAACGTTTTTGATCTAAAGGTTTTGTCAAAATATCGGCTAATTGATCTTCAGTTGAAACATAAGAAATTTGTAAAGTACTTGATTCAACTAGCTCTCTAAGAAAATGATATCTAAGTTCAATGTGTTTTGCTCTCGAGTGCAACACAGGATTTTTTGAAATATTTATAGCACTAGTGTTGTCACAAAGTATTGTTACCGAAGTCGCAGGAATGCGGAAGTCACTCAATACGCTTTTCATCCAAATCAATTGAGTTGAACAACTTCCCGCTAAAATATATTCCGCCTCGGCAGTTGAGAGAGCAATGCAGTTTTACTTTTTACTATGCCATGCAACAAGACAATGGCCAAGGTAAAAACATGCACCACTCGTGCTCTTCCGATCATCCACTGATCCAGCCCAATCGGCATCTGAATATCCTATTATGTCGAGAGATGTGCCTATAGGATACCAAATTTTGAAATTTATGGTACCTTTGACGTACCGGATGACCCTTTTCACCGCTTTTAGGTGAATTTCCTTCGGTGCGGATTGATATCTCGCGCAAATCCCAACACTGAAAGAAATATCCGGGTGACTAGCCGTAAGGTAGAGTAGACTTCCAATCATACTTCGATAAAGCTTCTCGTCTACACTCTCAACGTGAGATTCACTTCCTAGCTAATCCCTTATTACTAGTTCCCATAGGAGTCGGAAAGTCTTCAGAGTTCTCCAATCCGAATTTCTTGACCAACTCCCTCGCATACTTGGATTGACATAGATGAATGCCGTCTTCACTTTGCTTGACTTGCAATGTGAGGACCCGGATCCCCGTGATGAGGTTACTGGTTGATCAGCAGCTTCTAGAGGCCCATGTTGGGTGATAGAGGTGTTTCCGCGCGTATTGGAACCAAGGATTTGACTCGGCACGAAAAATGGATCAAGTTCACTTTTCCGAAAATTTTTGACAAATTTTAGGAGTGGAATTTGACTAAACGGACAGCGGATTTGGATTCAGCACGCGAAAATGATCGGAATGGGCTATTTACTTGAATTTTTGGAAGCCCAGATGCCAAAACTTGATTTTCGAGGTGCGGAACACTGTTCCGGCCGACCGGGCAGCGCCGGCGGCGACGGGTAGCGGCGGAGCGCGGCGGTGGGCAGAGGCGCGGGCCGCGCGGTCCACGGTCTGGCGTGCACCGAGGGTTGGACGCGTGGCGGCACGGGGGTGGCCGGCTCACGCGGTGCGGTCCACGCAGCGCTGCAGGATGGCGCGGTCCATGGCTGGAGCGTGCACCGGGGACTGGACACGTGGCGGCCGCTGGGTGGCTGGTGCAGGCAGCGCAGTCCACGGAGTAGGGTAGCAGGTGCCTCGGGGTGCGTGCCCGGCATGGTCGCCGGCAGTGCGGCGTGCGCGCGGTTCCCGCGCTCGGGCGCGCCACGCGTCGGCGTCTGCGGCAGGCCACGCGGCGCTTGGTGGGGGGCCGGTTTGGCTGTCCCCTGTTCGGCGCGACGTGGCGCGACAGGGGCGTTCCGGGCGCGCGATGGACGGCTGGCGATCGGGCACTGTTGGCACCCGAAAGTTTTCGAGCGCCCGAATCTTCGGCCCGAAAGCCCATTAAGGTGGGCTTTTTCTCTTTTTCGTGGAGGGCCTATAAATAGGCCCTTTGCTTGGGCCTTTTTCCCCTTTTCTCGAGCTCCTTAGCCCTTGAGCCCTTTAGAAACTTTGTTCCCCTCCCTGTGCTCCATCTTGTGAGGAAGTTTCAGATTTTTTGGAGGCCTCGACATCCGCGCTTTCTGCGACGCGGCGCACTGCGACGTTTCTTGGATTTTGGCTTCCACCGTCACTTTTCGGTCCGCGAGGCACCCTGGATTACTCCGATGGTATTTTGAGCCGATTTTTGCGGCAACACATTCAGAGAGGTACGCCTTCGATTTTCATGTTGATCACTTCACCTCGTTTTGGGTTTTGGCATGGTTCCCGAGGTGTTTTGTGACCCCTTTTTCTCCTATGAGATTTTGGACAGCGGAGGCTTGTCGATTTTCTATCATTACCTGCGAGCATCGGAATGAGGCGTTTAAGGACTCGATTGATATCTAAGCTTCGAGAGAAACACGTCCGTATTTTTATTGGAATTTTTAGAGGACACTTCGAAGGTGATAACTATGCTTCTTTCGGACTGGTTTACTACAGGATTTTGTTTGTGGATATTTCGGCATACCGCGTTGTTATATTTATATCTTGGCCTATAGGTGTCGGAATAAAGTGTATAAATACTCGTTTTGGATCTACTCGTCACAAGGATCGCAACCGTGATTTTTTTAGGATTTTTGGAGGACTGTACACAGGTGAAACTCCCCCTCTTCTCTGCTGGTTCGTGCAAACAGCATATGCTGTTCGGTATTTGTGGGGTATTGATTATTGTGTTGTGGTTGCGAGGTTGGTTGGAGTAGGGATTGGTGCGATGGAGTACCAAGGGTACAGTTTCAGCGGATTTTGGATAGCGTGTGACTACGCACTTCACCGACTTCGGCTTTGTCTGCGAAAAGCGTTACAGGTGGATTGCTTCGTCTCCAGAACCGGTGGACGGTTCTCTAATTCTATTTAATAGAATGGATGCATGTTAGAGTACCAATATTTGATTGAGATGCAAGCTTGGTAATGACATTGGTTTGAGGAATTGCATGATATGATATTCAGATATGCCTAATGGAAATTTGCAAGATAAGATATTCATGTCTGGTAATTAAAAGCATGCTTAATTCATGGTACACATTAGATACCTTCGAGATATTATATGTTCAATGATTGTATTCACCTATGCTAGTTGAGAGCATGTTTAGGGAGATGAGGCTTATTTTGATTGGTTTTGGTGATTATATCTATTAATGTTCCCTGCTTATGATTCAGTTTATTTAAATGCTATTATTGAAACTTGACCTAGCACCCCCGTCATATGCTACATGTTTAACCAGACCAGTAGAGAACCTTCGCTTGGGCTAGGTTCTTTTATGCTTTAGACATCCCACACTTTGCATCTTTTCCTAGACATAGATTTTCCTCGCCCAGGTAGTGGGCCGAGTAGTCAGGTTTATGTGGGACATTATTGCACTCGTGCCTGGGGGCTGAGTGGAGTCTGGTAGCTGAGTTTAGACTTGTGCTAGTATTGTGAGGAGCCGTTTGGGTAGACGGTGGTCCCGGGCTGTCCAGTATCTTCCGGTCAGTATTGTTGGGAACCGTTGGGGTTGACGGTGGTCCCGGGTCGTTGAGTGTTGTCCGACCAGTTTGTTAGCCCTGAGTTGTGAGTCGATCCCGGCTGTGGAGTATCTCCGGCCAGTGTATTTTGTTCCACGAGTTGGTGGAGTTTGCTAGCGTCTCGAGATTCGAGAGAGTTGATCAGCTGAGTCGTCGAGAGTACTCCGACCGTTGTGCTAGATGTTTGAGTATCTTGGGTCCTTCCGTTCTGAGAGTGAGCATGGATTTTGACTACAGCCTGCAGGAGCCACTTTGAGCTCGACAGAGTGCGCGGATACCTTTTTCCTCGGTAGGGTCGCGCCCCTCGAGTGCCCCGTCCGGAGTGGGCCTGTTACTTTTGTATCGCGACTTGTCGATGTTGTCCCTCTAGCTGGGCCAGTTTTGGCAGTCACGGACGCCCTACGTAAGTCCCGTCCTCTTGTAGATGTGTGGCAATAGGAAGGCGCAGGCTTGACTAGCCCCTATGAGGCAGTCAGTTCGATTGGGTCGATTGAGCACCTTGGGTGCGAGTAGTTGCATATATTTTCATCTGTACCACTCATTGAGCATTTAGATAGAGGCATGGTAGCTGTAGAGTACCTCCAGCTTTTCTTGTTCAGTTTTTACTGCATTGTTATCTTATGCCTCTAGTAGACTTAGTGGGCAGACCGTTGGGCCTGGTAGCGGTACCCACTGAGAACTACTTGTTGATGTAGTTCTCACACCCGTTGGGGGTTTTCCCCCTCCCCTTTCTTTCTCCCCTTTGTTTTGCAGAGTCTTAGCGGGTGTTGCTGATTCTGCGGTTGTTGTGCGAGGCGAGGGAGTCGCGTGCTAGATCCCTACCCGTCTGTGGAGAGTAGCGGTACCCCTACATTGGAGATCCTGAGTACAGTCAGTAGATCAGTTTTATTTTTGCTTTTGAGAGATTATTGTAGTAAGGTTATTACTTGTATTGAGAGTCTGTACACTGATGTTTCATTTCAGGTTTATCTCCCTTTTTAGTTCTGGGTTGTTGCATTTGAGAATATTGTATGATTATCACTTATGGGAGATAGATATTGTATTATTATTTTCAGTTGTACAGATAGTTGGATTTTAGTTTTACAGCTGTTTTATTTTGTAGCTCTGATATCTGTTTAGCTGTAGTCCCTTTTCTTGCAGGTTGGACGCTTCGCCTATGTGGAGTTTTGCATAGGCGGCGGATCTGTTGGCGAGCCCGGGGTCGCAGTTTCGACCCCGGGGCGTGACATGCAATCCAAGAAAAGATGCACGAGTACCCCAACAAATGCCCCCCATCTTTTCGTTGTACTAGGCACGAGTACGGTGAAAAGATGCACGTTTAATTGTTTTTGTCTCTCTTAATTTTTTTCAAATATTTTTCTCCATTTTTTTCATGCACGACGGTCAATTGAATATGGCTTGCTCAGTTTATTGACGTGACGGTCGTTATGATATGCGTTGCTCAGTTTAGCGACATGACGGTCAATATGATATGTGTTGCTCAGTTTAGTGACATGGCGGTCGATATGAATATAGGTTGCTCAATTTAGTGACATGGCGGTCTATTTGAATATAGGTTGCTCAGTTTAGTGACATGGCGGTCGATATGAATATGAGTTGCTCAGTTTAGTGACATGGCGGTCTATATGAATATGAGTTGCTCAGTTTAGTGACATGGCGGTCGATATGAATATAGGTTGCTCAGTTTAGTGACATGGTCGTCTATTTGAATATAGGTTGCTCAGTTTAGTGACATGGCGGTCGATATGAATATGTGTTGCTCAGTTTAGTGACATGGCGGTCGATATGAATATGTGTTGCTCAGTTTAGTGACATGGCGGTCCATATGAGTATGGGTTGCTCAGTTTAGTGACATGGCGGTCGATATGAGTATGGATTGCTCAGTTTATTGACATGGCGGTCGATATGATATGTGTTGCTCAGTTTAGTGACATGGCGGTCCATTTGAATATGGGTTGCTCAGTTTAGTGACATGGCGGTCGATTTGATATGTGTTGCTCAGTTTAGTGACGTGGCGGTCGATATGATATGTGTTGCTCAGTTTAGTGACATGGCGGTCCATTTGAATATGGGTTGCTCAGTTTAGTGACATGACGGTCGATATGAATATAGGTTGCTCAGTTTAGTGACATGGGCGGTCAATATGAATATAGGTTGCTCAGTTTAGTGACATGGCGGTCGATATGAATATAGGTAAATTTTGAATATTAGGGCTATGAATTTATCTTAGCATAACTAATCCAAAAAGTTTTTGTGGTAATCTGGCGTCCATATGGGATTTCACTAGTTAGTTTTTCCTAACTTTTGCCTATGAGACTGAATTTTTTTTTCTTTTTTTTTTTTTTTCACAACGTGATCCCATTTTTGCTTGTGGGGTTATACCACAACCGGTATTTTTTTTTGAATAATCTAAATTATCGTGCAAAACTGAGAAAATATATTTTGGGTATTGAAAAATATGAGTTTATTTTGCCTTGAGAAGTAATCGAAATTGTTGTGCATAGTCGACCCTAAGGTGAGTTCGTATTTCGTCATTGGTAAAATATGGTTCGGTGGCAATTTGGCGCCTATATGGGTTTTCACCAGATTGTTTTCCTTAACTTTTGCCTGTGAGTTCGAATTGTGTTTTATCACAGCGGGAATCCCTTTTTTGCCTTTTTTTTTTTTGTTGGATATTGAAAAATATGTTGGGTTATGATAGATATGGATCTAAATAGGAAAAAAAATACCTAGAGGGGGGTGAATAGGTGTAAACAATAAACACTTAAAAATCTTTGCGTAATAAAACCCAATACGAAAAAATAAATAACACGCAGAGATTTTGCGTGGAAAACTCCATCACATGAGTAAAAAATCACGGGACCGATAACACGGTGAAATCAACTAGAATCAAACACGTACAAAGGTGATATAACGTACTCACACACGACTCAACCTTTTTCCATACGCTCCTAGTTGATCTTCGCCGCTCGCTCCGCAACGCGCCCCGACTCCTCGATTTGCGTCCAATGCCGAATCCACGGCGTCTAACGTCGAATCCACGACGTCTGACTGAATCCACGGTCTCCACCAATAAGTACGTGTCGATCACACGAACGTACCTCGCTCCGAATCCACGAGAGCGGTAACACCTTGAATCCACAAGGCCACGCGAATCCACGCGCCGATTTTGGAGAAAATCGTTGTTTTGTTGGTGGTGATAATCCGCCGAATACTTAGATCAAAGATAGATCGGAAATATCATCTAAGTATTCATTAATTTGATTCTACTCAAAATCTGAGTTTGAAATCCTAGAATCAAATTAATTAATATAGATGAAGAAACATAGAATAAATCTAGTTATTTCCTTTCTTCTCTATATGTGGATTTATAAGTTTTTCTCCGTTAATATTTCTCTGTCATTTCCCGGAGTTTAAAACTTATTCTCGGTTCATTTTGGATTACCCTTGGATTACCCTAAAAGAAATGAGATTAGGGTTTACTTATAGGTTAGAAACCATTGGAAGAGGATAAGAATCAAAAACTGATTGTAACAGAATTTTTCCCGCACGACGGTCCGGATTGGATTTGGCTTGATCCGGACTGTCGTTGTTTTTCAGAGAATTGCTGAAAAAACAATGTTCGGGGTCCGGACTGAAATACCACAGTCCGGACTGTTCATGCGATTTCTGCAGAATCCACGTTCGGGGTCAGGACTGAACCAGGGGTGTTTCGGACTGGATTTGCGCATGAACCTACCTACGTTCGGGGTCCGGGCTGGATTACTCTGATCCGGATCCTGAACATATAACAGTCCAGTTTCTTGATTTTTATGCGATTAAAAATTCATCCAAGTGTTTCTACACTATGAGAAGTATTCGGATCACCAAGATTATTTAGATAAACATATATGATCCTTTTGAATTCTTCTTTCTTGAGATTGAGGTATATGATCCAAACATCTTCATCTTCAATCTTCAAGACTTAAACACTTTCACGAAATATGCCAAAACAAATTCCTTAACAATCTCCCCCTTCGGCGGTTTCGTGACAAAACAAAATCCACTAAAGAAAATTTAAAAAGATATTTTTGTTGCTATCACTATACAACAAAAATTTACAATTGAGATCCAAATAAACAAAATACATGAGTTAAACTCCTAAAACAAACTCTAGACGTAGACGTTTGTACTCTCTGCAAAAGAAATAATTCTTGACAAAAGAAATCGTTAGATAGCTCAAGAATTTAACATTCAAAAACCAACAAGAGAGATGAAGTTTATACTCAACATGACATTTACAAAATCAGATATGTATGAAAATACAAAATCAGAGATAGACATATCTTCTAAGCATTAAATCCCAAATGTCATAAAAATGTTAGTCATGAAACAACTTGTTTGTAAAATTACATGCCCAAATAGTTAGTCGAATAGTTAGTCGAGGCATACAGTCATTCATAATAGAAACCAAAGTTGTTTTCATACTTACCTTCCAAAGTTCTCACATCATCCATGTCCAAAGTTCTAAAGTTAAACCATGTTAACCAAGTTCATATCTCTCTCCCCCTTTTTGTCACTAAAAGTAGCTAAAATTACAAAATTAAGGGAGTTAAAAGTTCAAAAAGAAAAGAGATGTAAGAACTAATACAGAAACCTGCAAAAATAAAAAGATTAGAACAACTAAGAAAAGTCAGTCGGAATCCTCAGAACTGCTGCAGCCAAGTTTTTGAAAGATCTTCTTGACTAACTTGGCTAGGGATTTCTGCCTTTTCTTTAAATCACCTATGTCGGCCCTCATCGTGACGAATTCAGAAGACATTCGTTCTTGTTCTGATGATAGCCGTTGTTGTTCTCTATATATCGATGTGACAGAGGCGTCATCCTCTGACGTTGAGGCTTGTGTTGGTGGTGCTGAAGCTGTCGGTGTTGTTGTTCTCTTTCTGCGAGGAGGTGTGGGTGGCTCATCTTGTCTCGTTGAGAGGGACTTCACTATTGTTGTGTCATTGATCGTTCCCAAACTGTGCATGTATGAGCTCGCACTAGTATCGATCTTGAATTTTCGAAGGATGCGCATTATGATCATTGGGAACGGAAGTCGCTCAGTAGGATGGGCATTTTCAACATACCTCGCCATTCTCGACCAAATGAGATATGGAATGTTGAAGTTGGATCCCAAAGCCGCTTTGGGATTTCCAAGAAGATAACGGAACAACATTCTATCCCATCTGAGAACTTTTGTTTGCATGTTGGGTAGGATGTTGTAGCAAACAATGAAGTTCAAGTACCGGTACTCAGGTCGAAGTTCTTTTGAAAGAATTGAATTCCCCGTCGACTGAGTATCCGGGAGACAGATTCCATCCACAACAACTCTCCAGGTTGTATTGCTGAAAATATGACCCTTTAGGTAATGAGCCCCATCAACTCGGGCCTTCATTCCTAACACCTCTCCTATCAATTGAGGTGTAATCTTGATCTTAACATTTCTAACCATTGTTAGAAATTCTCGTTGTCCGTCCTCAAGGTCAACCAACTTTGATGCATTCTGATAGAACATCCTGACAAGGTGAAGACAGTATCCAAGAGTCTCCGGGAAATTGCAGATGGGTGCAAGTCCCGTTTGATCAAAAAGAGTCCCGAATAATGCAGAACACTCCTTCAGAGCTTTGACATTTACATGTCGTTCACCAATGCATTCCCGCTTTTCAAAATCCTTGATTCTTTCAGAGCTTATAAAATCTTGTGAAGGAGGCTGGCTTGCAAGTGGCTCTTCAATGGAGATTCCTCGAGCACTACCTCTTTTTCTAGCAACGCTCTTTCTCTTTGTTTTGATTGGAGTTGATTCCATTGGGGCTTTCCCTTTTTCTGCGGCGGTCGGCGGTGTCTTCGCCTTCGAAGTTGCGGCAGGGGCTTTCCCCTTTGAAGCAGTAGGTGCAGTACGTGCTGCTCCTTCCTCCAAAAGCTCATCCCAGTCCACGGAATCTGTCTCAGATCCTGAATCTGAGCTTCCCTGAGCTTTCCTAGCCCTTTTTGGTTTGTTCGTGGCTCTAGTATGTACCATTGCAACAAGGAGCACTATTATCCACGCGAATACCATCCTTGCTTGTGCCTTAGTAAATGAGAAACCTGCAAGCAAGAACTCAAGAACACGAAAAATTGTTTAATTTTCAAAAATTTGAAACATTGTACCTAAACAATCATTATCGTGTAGAGAGACTAGGAATCAAGTTAGTTTTGCAAAAAGAATTTTAAAAATAGATCAATTCCATGATTTACAAAAATTCTCATTATATGCCCTAAAACCGAATTTTCAGAAATCGAAGTTTAAAAATCCGTTAATCAAGAGAAAACCAAGCATATAAACAAAACTAATCTACCCAGAGTTCTTATTTCAAAAGAAATTTGACCAAAAACTATCTAGAATTGAATTCGAATCATGATTTTCACTCACGTTATGAAGAACAATGCAAAACCAGTGAAAAGATTGAGTTTTGATCAAAAAGACTTACTTGAATTCGAAGAACTTGGGTTAGGAAGGCTCCAAATTGGTTGTTTTCTAGAGAGAGAAACTCTGGAGACTTGGAAATAAAAGCTTGTGATAAAAAGAAATCAAGACCCTTTCGTTTCAATATAAAACCTAGCCGCAGTCCGGATCGGCGCAAGAATCCAGTCCGGATCGGCTACCCGCAGAAAATAACTGCGTACGGGATCCGGAACAGAAATTCCAGTCCGGATCGGCTCCAACTTTTTCTTCAGAAAAATTTAGAAAAATTCCAGAAAAACCAGAAAAAGATTGTAAGCACTATTGTATGTCAACTTTAAACAAAAATCATCATTTCATGTTAAAAGAAATAGATTATGCTAAATCTATCAATAATATCCAAGAAATGAAATAAGAATTTATAAGAATTAAATCTCTTAAAGTTGAACATAGTCAAAAACATCAATCACGATCTTATGAGTAATGCGTTTATCAAGTCATCAATTTGGTAAAGAAATTGAAGCACAAAGATCGATAGATGTTTGAAATCCCAAATAAGTTAGATAATATATCTAGTCAATTTATTGTAGGGAGTGGCTCTTTGAGCATCTTTGAATAAAAATACCCACCTTATACCAACCTTGAAATTCGACAGAGTCAAGTATTCCAAAAGGCATTTTATCTAATCAACAAGAAAAACCATGCTTGGTATACATGTGGTAGCTGCACACAGTACTCGGACGACCGAGGTGGTAGCTCTTTCCTCCATGTGGTGGTAGTTTTCACACTCCTCATTGGGATGTAACTCTTTCCACATCTTTTGAGCATAAATATTTTAATAAACTCCCCCTCAATTGGCTATCAATTATTTAAGATATGAAGTATTCAACCAAAAATTGATCTCGAATTCATACTAAACTCAATTTTCAAATATGATAAAAACTATACCAAGAGATCATTTGAGAGAGATATTGACTTTGATCAATTAAAAATGAACTAATTGATATAAATGATCATTGCATCAAATGAATTATCATGATATCCAAACCATAATAAATTTCTCAAAAATATGAAAAGATGCAAGTAAAGTCAATTATACTAATGCTCAATTAATGTTCTATGTACAAACATAGATAAAGAACACAAACACACAACAAAACCTAACATAAGCAATGTTTTCAAAAAGTGTTATTTCAAAGAAAGTATACCAATTGCTTTACGCAAATGAATAAAACGTTTTTGATCCAAAGGTTTTGTTAAAATGTCGGCTAATTGATCTTCAGTTGAAATGTATGAAATTTGAAGAAAACTTGATTCAACTAGCTCTCTTAGAAATTGATATCTAAGTTCAATGTGTTTTGTTCTCGAGTGCAACACAGGGTTTTTAGAAATATTTATAGCACTTGTGTTGTCACAGAGAATAGTTACCGAAGACGCAGGAATTCGAAAGTCGCTCAGAATGCTTTTCATCCATAACAATTATGTTGAGCAACTACCCACTGAAATATATTCCGCTTTGGCAGTCGAGAGTGCAATGCAGTTTTGCTTTTTACTGTGCCATGCAACAAGGCAATGGCCAAGATAAAAACATGCACCACTCGTACTCTTCCGATCATCCACTGATCCTGCCCAATCGGTATCTGAATATCCTATTATATCGAGAGTTGTGCCCATAGGATACCAAATTCCGAAATTAAGTGTACCTTTGACGTACCGGATGATCCTTTTTACTGCTTTCAGGTGAACCTCCTTTGGTGCTGATTGATATCTCGCGCAGATCCCAACACTAAAGGATATATCCGGGCGACTAGCCGTGAGATAGAGTAGACTTCCAATCATGCTGCGATAAAGCTTCTCGTCTACACTTTCACTAAGAGATTCACTTCCTAATCCCTTATTGCTAGTTCCCATCGGAGTCGGAAAGTCTTTAGAATTTTCTAATCCGAACTTCTTGACCAACTCCTTTGCATACTTGGATTGGCACAGATGGATGCCTTCTTCACTTTGTTCACTTGCAATCCAAGAAAGTAAGTTAGTTCGCCCATCATGGACATCTCAAATTCGCTTTCCATGGTTTCAGCGAATTTTGAAGCATCATTTTTCCTTGTTGCTCCAAACACAATGTCATCGACATAGATTTGTGCGACAATAAAGTTTTTCTGAAAATGCTTCACAAAGAATGTCCTATCCGCTCCCCCTCGAGTGTAGCCCTTTTTCAAAAGGTGCTTTGTCAACCTTTCGTACCATGCTCGCGGCGCTTGTTTTAGACCGTAAAGAGTCTTTTTCAATCGAAAAACATGGTTAGGTAGTTTATGGTCAATAAATCCTTTCGGTTGAGCCACATAAACTTCCTCATTTAGAAAACCATTTAAGAAGGCGCTCTTAACGTCCATTTGAAAAAGTTTGATTTTAAAATGACAAGCAATGGCGAATAGGATACGAATTGACTCGAGACGAGCTACCAGGGCGAACGTCTCATTAAAGTCTATACCTTCAATTTGTGAATAGCCCTGAGCAACTAGACGTGCTTTGTTCCTGATGATGGTACCATCTTCGTTTTTCTTGTTCTTGAAAATCCATTTAGTACCAATGATGTTGTGTTGCTTCGGTGGCTTCGTTAATTCCCAGACTTTGTTTCTTTCGAACTGATGGAGCTCTTCTTGCATAGCTTCAATCCAGTAATCATCCTGAAGAGCTTCATCAACGTTCTTTGGTTCTAACATGGAGACATAACATGCGACTCCACAAACCAACTGTCTCCGAGTCCTGACTCCTTCTTGAGGGTCTCCAATAATATTTGATTCTGGATGATCCTTGGAGATACGTAGCGTTTGAGGTAACGGAGTGCTCGGAGGAATGTATGATGATTCCTGCATATCAGATAAACTAGAAGAACCATTAGATGCATCAACATTATCGGAAGAATTATTATGAGAAGATGCATTTACAGGAGTATCATCATCAAGAGACATATCATGGGTAGATTTATCAGATGCAAAATGAAAAGTTTTATCTACTTTAACATTAATAGATTCTACCATCGTTTTAGATTCGAGGTTAAAAACCCGATATGCTCTACTGTTTGTAGAATAACCTATGAAAATTCCTTCGTCACTTCGAGAGTGAAATTTTCCAAGATTTTTGCGATCACGTAAAATATAACAGCGACTCTCAAATATTTGAAAATATTTGATATTTGGTTTTCTACAAAACCATAGCTCATATGGTGTATTAAAAGTACCCGGGCGCAAATACACTCGATTGAATACGTAGACAGCGGTGTTCACTGCTTCAGCCCAAAAATGTAACGGTAATTTCCGGCTGTGAAGCATAACCCGCGCCATCTCTTGTACTACCCTGTTTTTGCGCTCGATTACACCATTCTGTTGAGGTGTATAGGGTGCAGAGAATTCATGTTTTATGCCATAGGAAGTGCAAAAATCAATGAATTTTGAATTTATAAATTCTTCACCTCTATCACTTCGAACACGAACGATCTTTTCATTTTTCTCAATCATAATACGAAGGCAAATCTCATGAAAAGAATCGAAAGTATCTGCTTTCTCTTTTTAAAAAAGTTACCCATGAATACCTAGAGAAGTCATCAACCAAAAGAAAAATATACCATTTACCTCCCAAACTTGGTTGACGTGTCGGCCCCATTAAGTCCATATGTAATAATTCCAGTGGCCGATTGGTTCCCACGTGGTTTAAATTCTTGTGCGCGGCCCTCGATTGTTTTCCCTTTTGACAACCTCCACACACACAATATTTTCTTTAAAAGAAAGTTTAGGAACTCCCTTAACCACGTCTTTATTAAAAATCCTTGCTAGTTTCTTAAAATTTATGTGACCTAGTCTTTCATGCCAAAGAGTTTCGTTATCTAAAGAAACTAGGTTACAATGTTCAGAAATTTTGTTTGGAACAACATAGCAATTATTTTCAGATTAACCCCTTTTAAAAAGAACAAATGGTCCTTATCAGTTACAATACATTCTGCTGAAGAAAAATTAACTGAAAAGCCATTATCACATAGTTGACTAATGCTAATGAGGTTAGTCTTAAGGCCTTCAACAAATAAAACATTGTTCAAAATCGGGCCTTCTGGAATAGTGATTGTCCATTTTCCAATAATTTTAGAAGAACGACCGTCTCCGAAAACTACAAGTCCTCCGGAGGTTTTCTCTAAAGTTTGAAAATAATTTTTATCACCGGTCATATGACGGGAACATCCACTATCCAGATACCAAGACGAGTTGTCATAAGCATGCAATGAAGTATTAATGACAAGACAAGGGAAGAATTCACCTTTGCGCACCCAAACCTTTTTAGAATGCGTCGGTAAAGATTGTGAAGTTATTCTCCTAGGTGAATGCGTCTTGTTTGATTGATTGCTTTTCTTTGAGATCCATGACGTCATCGTCTTGTTAGATGTACTACCAACATTCTTCACCTTTGAAAAATTTTCCTTTGATTTTCGAGGGATGACCTTGTTGGTAGTTGTTGCAAGAGGCGCTTGATTTGATCGTTTTGCTCCAATCTTGCAATCTTTTCTAATGTGCCCTGCAAAACCGCAACGAAAACATACCTTTGTACTTGTCAAAACCGAGGTAGGTGAGGTAAGCTTGTTGTCGTTGAATGCGTTGAATTCCGTCGTCGGAGGAGGAGACACCGACTGGGGCACAAATACTGTCACACTCGAACTAGGACTGTCTCCAGTTCGATTGTATCCAAGGCCCAAACGATTCGTTTGACCAAGATCAAGCATCTTATCCAACTTGCTCCTTCCAGAAGAAAATCGCTGTAAATCATCCTTAAGTTGGAAAATGGTCTTCGTCATTTCCATTTTGTCTTGACGAGCCTCGGAGTAGAGCTTCGAAAAGTAATTAGCTTTATCCACCAATTTGTTGTGTTCCTTCTCGAAATGCTCATTGTTCTCTTGAAGGGAAACATTTACTTTAATCAAGTTATCCCTTTCCACTTCAAGAGCGTTTGAGAGAGAAGTTGCCCTTTTTGCTTCTTCTTCAAGATCCTGCAATCTCCCTCTCAAACTTTTGTTTTGCTTTGCCAATTTCTTTGAATCCTTTAAAAGCTTATGATAGGCAAAAGCAAAGTCTTCACCTTCGGAATTACTCGATTCGTCGTCCATTGCATTCTTTTCAACTAGGGAGGAGTTGGACAATGAATCAGATGTACTTGCCATAAAGCACACGTCAGGTGAAGTTGTGGACGCGAGGAAAGCCGTTGCGTTGTTTTCTTCATCACTGGAAGATGACTCATTGGAAGTTATGGTGTCATCCCAAGTGATGGCTTGCATCGCCTTCTTCTTTGATGGATACAAAGGATTCTTATTGGGACACTCCGTTGAGATGTGACCGAAGCCTCGGCACTTGAAACATTGGATTTGTCCGTCTGAGTTCTTCTTATCCTTTGCGAAACTCTCTTGCTTTCTTGAGTTAAAGCCTGAATTTTCTTTGCCTTTCTTCGACTTTACGAAGGATGAAGTTTTGCTTGAATTACCCATTCGAAAGTTTCGGCGAAATTTCCTCGTCAAGAATGCAAGTTGCTTCTCAAAATCCTCCATTGATAGGTTCTCGTCATCGTCTGAGGAGGATGAATCCGCGTCTTCTTCTTTTGTTGTTTTTAATGCAAAACCTGAATACTTAGAAGATGAAGGCTTTCCAGAAGAATAGTTAGTAGGAAATGTCATTTCATAAGTTTGAAGTGCACCAACTAATTCTTCTACACGCATTTCGTCCGGGTGTTTAACTGTTTCAATGGCCGCAACCTTAGGGCGAAATCTTTTAGGAAGAGTCCTTAAAATATTTCTTACAACTTTAGATTCTGGAATTTTCTCTCCCAAGTTAGCACATGTATTTACGATATCTTGCAATCGTGTATAATAATCTGTGAAAGATTCATTTTCTGCCATAAAAATTGAGTCAAATTTGCTCGTAAGAATTTGCAGTTTTTGAATCTTCACAAGGCTTGTTCCCTCATGTGTAACTTGTAGAACATCCCAGATTTCTTTCGCGGTCTCACATGCAAAGACGCGAGAGAACTCAGTTTGCGACAAAGCATTAAATAAGGCGTTAATTCCTTTGCCATTGTAAGAAGATGCATCAATTTCTTCCTTGGTCCATTTTGACCTAGGTTTGATGGTGCGAACATCAGCAATAATTTCAGTCGGATTTGACCATCCAAACTTGATTGATTGCCACACCCGTTCATCGATGGAAATTAAAAATGCTCTCATCCATACTTTCCAGTAGACATAATTTGTTCCATCGAAGAACGGTGGTTTGTTGATGTTTCCACCTTCAACCATTGTTTACAACCCTATTCCCGCTCTGATACCACTTGTTGGGTTATGATAGATATGGATCTAAATAGGAGAAAAAACACCTAGAGGGGGGTGAATAGGTGTAAACAATAAACACTTAAAAATCTTTGCGTAATAAAACCCAATGCGGAAAAATAAATAACACGCAGAGATTTTACGTGGAAAATCCATCACATGAGTAAAAAACTACGGGACCGATAACACGGTGAAATCCACTAGAATCAAACACGTACAAAGGTGATATAACGTACTCACACACGACTCAACCTTTTTCCATACGCTCCTAGTTGATCTTCGCCGCTCGCTCCGCAACGTGCCTCGACTCCTCGATTTGCGTCCAACGCCGAATCCACGGCGTCCAACGTCGAATCCACGACGTCTGATCGAATCCACGGTCTCCACCAATAAGTACGTGTCGATCACACGAACGTACCTCGCTCCGAATCCACGAGAGCGGTAACACCTTGAATCCACAAGGCCACGTGAATCCACGCGCCAATTTTGGAAAAAATCGTTGTTTTGTTGATGGTGATAATCCGCCGAATACTTAGATCAAAGATAGATCGAAAATACCATCAAAGTATTCATTAATTTGATTCTACTCAAAATCTGAGTTTGAAATCCTAGAATCAAATTAATTAATATAGATGAAGAAATATAGAATAAATCTAGTTATTTCTGTTACGGCTTTTTGTGTTGGCATATTTCGTGAGTTGAGTCGGAGTCTTGAAGTGATCAAATTGTCAATCTGCAATCGAAGACTCAGAGAAGATTCAACAAGAACTCAAGTTGATACTTAGTGTTTTGAGTCTTGAAGATTGAAGTTGAAGAATTGTGGATCATATGCATCAATCTCAAGAAGAATGCATTCGGAATAATCAGGTACGTTTAACTAAATAATTTTGGTGATCCGAATACATTCATGTAGTTTAGAAACACTTGGATAAGTTTTTATTGCATAAAAATCAAGAACTGGACAAGTTGGATGTTCAGAATCCGGATCAGACCATTCCAGTCCGGACCCCGAACATAGTTTAGTTCATGCGGAATTCCAGTCTGGACCTCCCCTGTTTCTGTCCGGACCCCGAACTATGTGTTTGCTGAAATTGCATGAACAGTCCGGATCAGGAAATTCCAGTCCGGACCCCGAACTGTTTTTTTCAAAAAAATTGCTGAAAAAAGACGACAGTCCGGATCAGCCAAATCCAGTCCGGACCGTCGTGCGGAAAAAATTCTGTTAAGTCAGTTTTTGATTCTTATCTCTTTCCAAAGGTTTCTAACCTATAAATAAACCCTAATTTCATCTTTTAGGGTATCTGTCACGCCCCGAGTTCGAAAAACAGCGTCTATTTTTTTTTTTTTTTTTTTTATTTTTTTTTTTTTTAAATATCAGAGTTTTAAAACCAAGCCAGGACATGACAGACCGCCACATATATAAAAGAGTCCCAATCTCCCTTGGGATTGAGCCTTTTCTATATATGCACGGCTAAGCTTTACAATAACATCAGAGTAAACTAACTACGTACTATTAAACAATTATGAATTAAACATTACAATAACTTTTACAATTAAATTACAATTTCATTCTTTAACATTTGCTAATACATAAAACGGCTGTCCAGGGTCGTTTGCTAACTCGGAATCTCACCAACACGTCCTGACATCCCAGCACCCAATCGACCTGAAAAATGGTCACCCATGGGGTGTGAGATACATCGACAGTGTATCCTAGTGGGCACGACGAGCCGAGAAATAGCAAATCGTACCTACTGGCATACAATACTAGAGGATAGTAAAAATCAGCAAGTTAGGTAAGCATGATATGAAGCGAACAATTAATCAATAAGTAAAGCATATATAGATCTCAACAGGAGTATACTGAAACAATTACTAAAAGGAACTGAACAATTATAATAGGAAAGCATGCTGAACAGGCACTATGCATCAATAACTGAAATAAGAATGCTGAACAACTATATAAGCAGGTATCAAATAAAAGCTGATAGTAAATGACTGTAAGCAAGCAGAAACTGAACAATCAGGGTACAAGATGAATAGCTACATGTAAATAAATCATGGATATAATAAAAGCTATGCATCAATGAAAGAAACTAAAGTAACCAATCACAATGCCACTATTGGTCACGAGGACCTCAGGCTAATGCCACAATTGGTCTCATCGAACCTCAGGCTAATGCCACTATTGGTCTCATCGAACCGCACTATAACTGGCTGACATAACCTGCACGCGCAGAGGCTATGCCTCCCGATGCAAAAGATCACGGGTCCTTCCTCTAGACCACTTTACCGGTAAAGAACAATCTCTACGGGGAGCGACCCCGGCAATGTTCGTGAAGAACAGCAGTGCGTGGCAAATAATAATGCTATGCTCAAGCTCACGGTCCACTGACCGGGTAATCGGCAACAAGCCAGGAAATCCCCACTAGGATGCAACAATAGTATGCCAACAGATATCTCAACTCATATGCAGGAATAATCATCAACTAATCCAATCAAGGATGCAATATCAGAATCAACTGAATCTCAACTCATATGCAGGAATAATCATCAACTAATCCAATCAAGGATGCAATATCAGAATCAACTGAATCTCATATACAAGAAGAAGCAGCAACTATATGACATGGATCAGAAATAATCAGAGAGTTCTGATAATCAGGTATAGCAAATATCCAGGAATAAAGTCACAATATTTGGAAGCAACTAGAAACCAATCATGCGAGGCTAAACACATTTTTCTTTTTAAAGAAAACCATTTTGAAAACAAGTTTTATGTCCAAACCTCGTAGAGCTATGCCTTTGTCCTATCAAACAAGAACAGACTCCGGCGACTCTGCGATGCTTGGTTAAAAACATTTGTTGACTAAAAATCATGTGTTTAGCAGTATAATACTTGATCAAAAGAAAAACAGGCTCAAATATCATCTTAGGCTAACAATAACAGGGGTCCAACCAATACTATACCCCAGAGGGCCGAAACGATAAAGCCTGGACCGAAGATAAACCCACCTGTCGTTTTGCAGGCGACTAAACTGTATCGACTGAACGCTCGAAAATCAGATGCAAACCGAGCCAACCTGAATCAAAAATACTGATCAGGGAACAACTCAATCCCACTAACCACAACTTAAACCCAGATCAACTCGAAACCTCGAACTACTTAAACATCAGTGTTTGACAACAACACTTAGACCAACACAACCTTATGTTCAATTATTGGTAAAATTACAAAAATGCCCATCCCGGGAATTCCTTTTGGATTTCCGGGAGACTTGGGCTTTAATCCTTTGTCGCTGGCTCAACCAGATTCTACTGGGACTCAACAGTCGGCTAGGCGGAACCGCCGCAATTTCCCGAATTGCGCGATTGCCGCCAGGATGCCGTTAAATCGACGATTTTGCCGATTCTCGAACCGATATCCGATTTCCGCTCAACGGGAGCCGTTGGATTCCTAACGAAAAGTTTAAGAATCACCTACACACTGCCCTAGGCAGTACACACTGTCACATTCGCGTTTAGACCCTTAGGGTTTCCAAAAATCGTATTTTAATGCATTTTGAGCACTGTTTTCGCTCGTTCTCTTAACTGGAAAATCATTTTTACAAACTGTCACTTCCAGTAAGTGACACTCGACTTGCTGAACACTGTGCTCACCCATTTACAGTAGCACGGAACCCGAGAAAAACTTCGGGCCATAAAATACCTCTCTAACATAGCCTAAATGCATTTTTATTTCTTCGGCTCACCAAAACCGACATTAAATGCGAGCATCATGTTCAGTGACCCCAAATTAGCCAGGAGCTCACTGTCGCGGCTTCGCAAACAGACCCAAACACTACCACGGCCAACTATTAGACATAAGGCTTAATAATGCTACAACTTTAAAAATACTTGTGAAAATTTAAAATAAATTGCATCATTTGTCTTTAGACAATACCAGGACACCAGGGCTTGCTCTATTTGCAACCCAGAACTGCTGAATCAAGCAGATCCAATACCCATGCTCTTTAACACTTCGACAATGCTTCACACACATATCCACTCAGCCAACTTTTGATCTGAAGTGAGCACTGAGCTCAGGGGACAGTGTGGAGAAGCTTTCATATTTTGATCATGGCCAGATTCTCAATTTTTCTTCTTTGAGGCATTTCATCGAACAACTGGTGGGCATCATTTTACAAAACCTACAACCAACCTAACCCATGTAGCAACTCTGCATAGAGGGAACCTGGGAACCTCTAACTTGGATAGAAAGCAAGCATACGGGGTTTAGAGATTACCTGGGTGTCCCACCGGCGACCGGAGGCGACGGCGGCGGCCGGCGGTGGAGCTCGGCAACTCAACATGGTGCAATCACAGAGAAGAGAGAACCCACGTTAAAACTCTCATGCAAATGCAAGGGGAGCCTCTAAATGATCCTACGAACTCACCTGGGCCATTTCAAGGCTACCGAAAGCGGCGGAGGCGAGCGGCGGCGAAGTCCGGCCAAGCTCGGTGGAGAGAGAGAGCTCTAATGGCGGATTTTGATCCGGTGCACTAGAGGCCTTCCAACTTGGACCAGATGAGTCCCCTTGGCTCCCCGATGCTTCCTGTGGTGGTGGCCGGCGGCGCGGGTGCACGGCGGCGCCGGACGGCGAAGCTCGGCCGCGGTGCAAAATTGCCCGGTTCTAGGGCTAGCTTGTACGACGTGGATTCTCAACCGATTGACACAAATCTTTGTGAAGGCCTTGCAGTCATCAAAAGGAAGAGAATTAACAGAATTTATCTGAGCTTCAACGGCCGGATGAAGCCCGCGGTTGAGCTCGGCCAAATATCGACTTCCGGCAACAAGAAGCTCCCGCCGGCGAAAGGGTCGACGGAGATGGCCCAAACTTCACAGAAACATTCGACTCGTCGTCAGGAACAAGACCAGTGGGTCGCTAGCCCATTTAAAAATAAAAAAGTTCCATTACTTACCTCGCCGGAAAAACGAGGAAGAAGGAGACGGCCCACGGCGGCGCACGGCGGCGGTGACCGCCGAGGAAGGCTTTGGCTGGACTACAGCTTCTCAGAGGAAAGTTTGGAGGCACCTTAAGCAAAACAACACAACCCTGGTGCTTCCCACACCATCAACCCGAGAATAGGCTCTCTATTCTTTGTGTTCTTGGGTTGCTCCGGCGATGGGAACGGCGGTGGCGCCGACGCGACGCTTGGGAGAGGTGGAGGAGAGGGTGTCGGTGGCAGAGAGGAGATGAAGGGGTGGCTCGGGCGTGGGATTTCCCAAGAGTCACCTTCCACGTGCATGTATATACATGCAAAAATGCAACAATGCATTTTAGTCCCTCTTTAGCTTCCTATTCAGCCACAAGTCCCTCACAACAATTCCTCTCTATAAGGTGGCACACATTTCGGAGCATAAAATATTGGGTTATCGCGCAAAATACTCTGTTTTTCGCTATATTTCACGCTTTTCGAGGAGTTTCGGTCGTCGAAACGAAAAATGGATTTCGCCACGACGTCTGGCTCGTCGAGACCTATCAAGTAGCATATTTGCTTGTTTGATTCGTCGCTCGAATAAAATCTCGGGCCATAAAGTTCTGTATGCCGCAGACCGACGCACGCACTTCGATGCACCCGGATCGCCAAACACGAATTCCGTCAGTGCCATTGCGTTCAGAACATCGAAAATAGCTAGGATTGACTACTCATACCACTAAGTTCGGGGTCCAGACGGCGAAACGACCGACGATGATCGAAAGGGGATTTAAATCAGGGGTTACTATTCACAACTTAAGTTGTGGGGCCCGCTTTTTCTTCGCTGTTTTGCGGAAGATCCGACCGTCGGATCGAAGACATATGTATATCAACTTTTCATGTTTCGACGAGACGGTCGCAATGGTGATCTCAGATTTTCGAGATCAGGCCCCGATCAAAAGTCGGTATTTTAGGGTCACTATTGTCCTATTAATTCCCCATTTTTGCCATTTAAATAATTCAGAAAATTATTTAAGCTTAGATTTTGGATTTTAAAAAATCACGGTTACTACATCACCCACCACTTATAAGAAATTTCGTTCCCGAAACTTAAACTTAACTAAACTACTGGTAAGTAAGTCTCTATTAGATTTACAATAGTGACATCCAGTCACAAGGTATCAATAACTCCAAGGCTACTAACTTAGACCCAATCTGATACTTTCCCTTTACAGGGTAGAGTATTTCCTCAGTTCTTTTGTCAGTACGTTGTCGGCCGCCAACATGCTTACCAAAAGAAAAGTGAAATACCATAGATCTGTCGCCAACAACTAGTTGGGGACACAACTCACATCTGAAGGTACATCACATACCTCCCTTCACAGTCACTATGCCAATGACATACCCTCTACCAAGGGTCACTACCATCTCGTGGTCAGGAATGCCACCCTGACTATTCACAAAAAAACTGGAATCATATTCCAACGTTCTCCAACTCCTTATTAGATCCGACACATAGGCAAAATTTTGAATTCACCCCAAATCAGGATTACCATCGGGCACATAAGCCACTGAATTATGATACGGAAACACTGAAACAATCAAGAACGGTGGGGCTGGTGCAATACTAGCAGTCATCTGCTACTGTGCCATCAGTTAAACAATTTCGACAAGAACGGTGGTCAATCCTTCAACCACATGCACTGTAACTGATCTGAGTCCTCTGGCTCCACTGAAACATCAAGCCCACGGTTGAAACCATGACCGCGGCTAACCCTGCACTAACAACGACCCCCAAAACGCGAACACGAAACACACCTAAGCTCCAAAACTACTATACCAAAACCCAACGCTCACTCATGAACACAAGTCATCCTAGGACTCGTTCCTAGCCAAACCTAGGCATCGTATTCCTATTGCTCTGATACCATTTAATCTGTCACGCCCCGAGTTCGAAAAATAGCGTCTAATTTTTTTTTTAAAAAAATATCAGAGTTTTAAAACCAAGCCAGGGCAAGACAGACCGCCACATATATAAAAGAGTCCCAATCCCCCTTGGGATTGAGCCTTTTCTATATATGCACGGCTAAGCTTTACAATAACATCAGAGTAAACTAACTACGTACTATTAAACAATTATGAATTAAACATTACAATAACTTTTACAATTAAATTACAATTACATTCTTTAACATTTGCTAATACATAAAACGGTTGTCCAGAGTTGTTTGCTAACTCGGAATCTCACCAACACGTCCTGACATCCTAGCACCCGATCGACCTGAAAAATGGTCACCCAGGGGGTGTGAGATACATCGACAGTGTATCCCAGTGGGCAGGACGAGCCGAGAAATAGCAGATCGTACCTACTGGCATACAATACTAGAGGATAGTAAAAATCAGCAAGTTAGGTAAGTATGATATGAAGCGAACAATTAATCAATAAGTAAAGCATATATAGATCTCAACAGGAGTATACTGAAACAATTACTGAAAAGAACTGAACAATTATAATAGGAAAGCATGCTGAACAGGCACTATGCATCAATAACTGAAATAAGAATGCTGAACAACTATATAAGCAGGTATCAAATAAAAGCTGATAGTAAATGACTGTAAGCAAGCAGGAACTGAACAATCAGGGTACAAGATGAATAGCTACATGTAAATAAATCATGGATATAATAAAAGCTATGCATCAATGAAAGAAACTCAAGTACCAATCATAATGCCACTATTGGTCACGAGGACCTCAGGCTAATGCCACAATTGGTCTCATCGAACCTCAGGCTAATGTCACTATTGGTCTCATCGAACCGCACTATAACTGGCTGACATAACCTGCACGCGCAGAGGCTATGCCTCCCGATGCAAAGGCTCACGGGTCCTTCCTCTAGACCACTTTACCGGTAAAGAACAATCTCTATGGGGAGCGACCCCGGCAATGTTCGTGAAGAACAGCAGTGCGTGGCAAATCATAATGCTATGCTCAAGCTCACAGTCCACTGACCGGGTAATCGGCAACAAGCCGGGAAATCCCCACTAGGATGCAACAATAGTATGCCAACAGATATCTCAACTCATATGCAGGAATAATCATCAACTAATCCAATCAAGGATGCAATATCAGAATCAACTGAATCTCAACTCATATGCAGGAATAATCATCAACTAATCCAATCAAGGATGCAATATCAGAATCAACTGAATCTCATATACAAGAAGAAGCAGCAACTATATGACATGGATCAGAAATAATCAGAGAGTTCTGATAATCAGGTATAGCAAATATCCAGGAATAAAGTCACAATATTTGGAAGCAACTAGAAACCAATCATGCGAGGCTAAACACATTTTTTTTTTTTTTTTTAAGAAAACCATTTTGAAAACAAGTTTTATGTCCAAACCTCGAAGAGCTATGCCTTTGTCCTCTCAAACAAGAACAGACTCCGGCGACTCTGCGATGCTTGGTTAAAAACATTTGTTGACTAAAAATCATGTGTTTAGCAGTATAATACTTGATCAAAAGGAAAACAGGCTCAAATATCATCTTAGGCTAACAAGAACAGGGGTCTAACCAATACTATATCCCAGAGGGCCGAAATGATAAAGCCCGGACCGAAGATAAACCCACCTGTCGTTTTGCAGGCGAGTAAACTGTATCGACTGAACGCTCGAAAACCAGATGCAAACCGAGTCAACCTGAATCAAAAATACTGATCAGGGAACAACTCAATCCCACTAACCACAACTTAAACCCAGATCAACTCGAAACCTCGAACTACTTAAACATCAGTGTTTGACAACAACACTTAGACCAACACAACCTTATGTTCAATTATTGGTAAAATTACCAAAATGCCCATCCCGGGAATTCCTTTTGGATTTCCGGGAGACTCGGGCTTTAACCCTTTGCTGCTGGCTCAACCAGATTCTATTGGGACTCAACAGTCGGCTAGGCGGAACCGCCGCAATTTCCCGAATTGCGCGATTACCGCCGGGATGCCGTTAAATCGACGATTTTGCCGATTCTCGAACCGATATCCGATTTCCGCTCAACGGGAGCCGTTGGATTCCTAACGAAAAGTTTAAGAATCACCTACACACTGCCCTAGGAAGTACACACTGTCACATTCGCGTTTAGACCCTTAGGGTTTCCAAAAACCGTATTTTAATGCATTTTGAGCACTGTTTTCGCTCGTTCTCTTAACTGGAAAATCATTTTTACAAACCGTCACTTCCAGTAAGTGACACTCGACTTGTTGAACACCGTGCTCACCCATTTACAGTAGCATGGAACCCGAGGAAAACTTTGGGCCATAAAATACCTCTCTAACGTAGCCTAGATGCATTTTTATTTCTTCGGCTCACCAAAACCGACATTAAATGCGAGCATCGCGTTCAGTGACCTCAAATTAGCCAGGAGCTCACTGTCGCAGCTTTGCAAACAGACCCAAACACTACCACGGCCAACTATTAGACATAAGGCTTAATAATGCTACAACTTTAAAAATACTTGTGAAAATTTAAAATAAATTGCATCATTTGTCTTTAGACAACACCAGGACACCAGGACTTGCTCTATTTGCAACCCAGAACTGCTGGATCAAGCAGATCCAATACCCATGCTCTTTAACACTTCGACAATGCCCCACACACACATCCACTCAGCCAATTTTTGATCTGAAGTGAGCACTGATCTCAGGGGACAGTGTGGAGCATCTTTCATATTTTGATCATGGCCAGATTCTCAATTTTTCTTCTTTGAAGCATTTCATCGAACACCTGGTGGGCATCATTTTACAAAACCTACAACCAACCTAACCCAAGTAGCAACTCTGCATAGAGGGAACCTGGGAACCTCTAACTTGGATAGAAAGCAAGCATACGGGGTTTAGAGATTACCTGGGTGTCCCACCAGCGACCGGTGGCGACGGCGGCGGCCGGCGGTGGAGCTCGGCAACTCAACATGGTGCAATCACAGAGAAGAGAGAACCCACGTTAAAACTCTCATGCAAATGCATGGGGAGCCACTAAATGATCCTACGAATTCACCTGGGCCATTTCAAGGCTACCGGAAGCTGCGGAGGCGAGCGGCGGCGAAGTCCGGCCAAGCTCGGTGGAGAGAGAGAGCTCTAATGGCGGATTTTGATCCGGTGCACTAGAGGCCCTCCAACTTGGACCAGATAAGTCCCCTCGGCTCCCCGATGCTACCTGTGGTGGTGGCCGGCGGCGCGGGTGCACGGCGGCGCCGGACGGCGAAGCTCGGCCGCGGTGCAAAATTGCTCGGTTCTAGGGCTAGCTGTATGACGTGGATTCTCAACCGATTGACACAAATCTTTGTGAAGGCCTTGCAGTCATCAAAAGGAAGAGAATTAACGGAATTGATCTGAGCTTCAACGGCCGGATGAAGCCCGTGGTTGAGCTCGGCCAAATATCGACTTCCGGCAACAAGAAGCTCCCGCCGAAGCTCCCGCCGGCGACAGGGTCGACGGCGACGGCCCAAACTTCACAGAAACGTTCGACTCGTCGTCAGGAACAAGACCAGTGGGTCCCTGGCCCATTTAAAAATAAAAAAGTTCCATTACTTACCTCGCCGGAAAAACGAGGAAGAAGGAGACGGCCCACGGCGGCGCACGGAGGCGGCGACCACCGAGGAAGGCTTTGGCTCGACTACAGCTTCTCAGAGGAAAGTTTGGAGGCACCTTAAGCAAAACAACACAACCCTGGTGCTTCCCACACCATCAACCCGAGAATAGGCTCTCTATTCTTTGTGTTCTTGGGTTGCTCCGGCGACGGGAACGGCGGTGGCGCCGACGCGACGCTTGGGTGAGGTGGAGGAGAGGGTGTCGGTGGCAGAGAGGAGATGAAGGGGTGGCTCGGGCGTGGGATTTCCCAAGAGTCACCTTCCACGTGCATGTATATACATGCAAAAATGCAACAATGCATTTTAGTCCCTCTTTAGCTTCCTATTTAGCCACAAGTCCCTCACAGCAATTCCTCTCTATAAGGTGGCACACATTTCGGAGCATAAAATATTGGGTTATCGCGCAAAATACTCCGTTTTTCGCTATATTTCACGCTCTTCGAGGAGTTTCGGTCGTCGAAACGAAAAACGGATTTCGCCACGACGTCTGCCTCGTCGAGACCTATCAGGTAGTGTATTTGCTTGTTTGATTCGGCGCTCGAATAAAATCTCGGGCCATAAAGTTCTGTATGTCGCAGACCGACGCACGCACTTCGATGCACCCGGATCGCCAAACACGAATTCCGTCAGTGCCATTGCGCTCAGAACGTCGAAAATAGCTAGAATTGACTACTCATACCACTAAGTTCGTGGATTCGATACGTACTACTTGGTGAGCTCATGGATTCGAGTGGCGTTCGTGGATTCGAACGTGTGCAGTGGACGTGCAGTCGGTGAGCGGCAAGATCCGAAGAAGTTGAAGGAGAGGTTGGAGTCCGTGGAGTAGGTAATCACCTTGTTATTCTTCTTTTCTTAGTGGATTGTTATTGCGTGTTGGTCCCGTGGTTTTTCTCCTCGATTGGAGTTTTGTGATGATCCAGACTTTTGTAGAAGCTTTTGCAGCTTTATCAGTGATTACAGGAAGCTTACACAGTGTATCGGAGCTCGTAGCGTCGAAAACGGACATCAGAAATGGATCTGGCGCGAAAATCGGATCAAGTGGGCCTTCCGGGGGCTTTCAGCAAAATTTCGGATGAGAATTTGAAGAAACGGACAGCGGATTTGGACTCAGCGTGCGAAAACGATCAAAATGGTGTATTTATTTGAATTTTTCACCAAAAGTTACTGTTCACGCCGGAACAGTAACTCCGGCAGGCGGCGGCGGCCGGCGGGCGGCGGCGCACGGCGGAGCGCGGCGGCACAGCAGCGGAGCGCGGCCGCGGGCAGGCGCGCGCGGGCGAGGGCAGGCGCGGCGCGCGCGGGCTGCCGGTCCACAGGATAGGCGTGCACCAGGAGCACCGAGAGTTTGGTTTGCCATGTGGCAGCACCTCATTGGTCCGGCGGCGTGCTTGTCTGTGACACGTGGCACGCTGTGATTGGCTGACACATTCCGGAAGACCCGGCGCGTAGACCGGAAGCGTGGACCACGTGAACCGCGTGGGGACACGTGGCATCACGTGATTGAAGGGCTCAAGCCGCCCACGTGCACGAGGCACGTGGAACACGTGGGCGGCGGTGACACGTGGCGCTTCCTGAATGGTCTTTCATGGCTGTTTCGTGTTTTGGGACACGTGGCGCTTTCTTGTTGGTTGGTTTTGCTGTTTCCTGTTTTGGCCCGGATCTGGTGTGGAGCCCGAATAGGAATTTGGCCCATTATAAATACCCCTCCCTCTCACTCTGCAAATTTCAGATTCTAGAGAGAGAAAATGAGCCTGAGGTCTTTATGAAAGTTGTTCCTCTCTCTGTCCTCTATCTCCCCTAGAAATTTCAGAATTTTTGGAGTTTCTAACAGCGAGTTATCTGCGACGCGGCGTACTGCGACGATTTTCAGTTTCGGCCCATTTTCTGTCACAGTTCAGTCGGAAATTTCCTGTGAGCAAACCAGGAAGAATTTTTGAACGATTTTTGTGACAACGTGTTCTTAAGAGGTAAGGCTTCGTTTTTCATGTTGATCACTTTGCTCCATTTCGCACTTTTGGCATGGTTCCCGCGGCATCTTTGACCCCTCTTTTTGCTGTGGTATTTTTCTGGACAGCATCGACTTCTCCGATTTATATCTTGAGCTAGGAACATCGGATCAAGGCGTATAAGTAGTCGATTTCGATCTACTCGTCGCGATGAACGCAACCGTAATTTTTCTGGATTTTTCTGAGCACTATACAAAGGTGAAAAACTCCTCTTTTTCCGTGCTGTTTGGAAAATAGCAAATACTGTATTTTTGGGATTTGTATTTATACCGGGTGCGTTGTTCTGTACAGCTGTGCACTGTTTTCAGCGAGTTGCGGGATTAGAGGACTGTGGACAGTAAGGAGGCTTCCTGGGTGTGGTCTACGCTTTTCGAGGTGGGTGGTTGTTGCTTACCTCATTTTTGACTAACTCACTAGGAGTATTAGAGATCCCCTATTTCAAAACTGATAATCGATATTCCAATTGTGAATTGCATGAATCTACCCCACAAATTATATGACAGCTCATTTATGTTAAATTGGGACACTATTGTTGAGATAAATGCTATATCCTATTCTCGCATGCAAATGACTTATCATGTTGGGGACATTTAAACCACCTTTTTTCCAAATAAATATCAAACACTTTTCTTCAGTTTTAAAGAGGACAATTGCATGCTTGTTTGGACATCTAGTTAGGCCCCTATTTATTGCTACACTATCATATTGGGACTTGACTTAGGAGAAACCATGTTTCGTTGTTCTCCTTGTTATTCAGACGCATGTGGCTCAGTTTGAGCAGGGTTTTTGGGATAGTGTAGTCGAGGTCATCGAGTCGGGGACGGGTTTGACTCGATTATATATTGTGGGGCATTGTGGTAACCGCGGACATGAGGCGGTTAGCCAGATGTTGATTAATTTATCAGATTTTGGACTTATGGGGTGTTGCGGCGACCGCGGACATTAGGCGGTTGACCGGATGTTCACTTATGCATCAGATTGGGTTTCAGATTTCTCTAGTGGATGGTGTTTCCCACTTGTTGATTACTAGTGCATCTGATTGGGGATGAGGGTTACATTAGTGGATGGATATTTTCCACTTTGATCATAGTCATGATCCAGTCCTGCTATTGTGAGACATTGGTTACAGAGATGCTTGATACAGAGATACTTTACTCGTGTGGGTCGCTCCCCTCGAGTGCCACTCCGGAGTAGGCTTTTGACCGTGACGGGTGCCGGTCAGTTGGTGAGTTGTGAGTGATGACAGAGCAGGCAGTGCCAGTGTTTCCTGGCCTTTTGATTGGGTTTCTTTGGGCGGTTAGCCTTATAGTTGCATGCATACGGTTATCTTTTTCGCACTGCATTTAGAGGCATTGTAGTAGCAATTTCCTTTTCAGCAGCCTTTGTAGCTTACCACTGTCCTTTCCTTTTGCCTCTAGTAGTCCTAGTGGGTCCCTCAGAGTTGAGGATTTACCCACTAGGGGGAGGCTACTGGTTTATCTAGTAGTTCTCACCCCCCATTGTTGTTCTCTGTCTTTTTTCCTTTGTTTTGCAGAGTCGTCTGCCGGAGCTGCTAGGCCATCGGCAGCTGATCGAGGTAAGGGGATCGCTGAGTAGGTAGATCTCCTGTGAGGTTGTGAGCTGCTTTTAGACAGATGTTGTACCCTCCACTCAGACTGTTATATTTTCTTTTTATTTTGGGTCTGGCTTTAGCCAGCTGGTTGTACTATTTTGGTGAGCTGGGAGATTATTGTATTTATTACAGCTTTATTTTTAGTTCCAGTCTGAGATACTATGTGATTCTTCTATTTCAGCTCTGTATTATGCTCTTTTATTGTACATCTTATATCTGAGCAGGTTACCAGCGCTTCGTGTACGCGGGAAATTCCGTGTGCACGGCGGATCTGTAGACGGACCCGGGTTCTGGTTTACACCCCGGGGCGTGACAGATTAAGTTGGTATCAGAGCTTAGGGATAGGTCAGTTGGGACTTAGGAAATCCTAGGCTTATGTTGGACCCTAGGATGATAGGGCGTGAGAGACGTGATGTTCTTAGGCGAAAGTCGGTGATTGGGTCATTTAACTCTTCCAGTGAGTGAAGAGGGATCGACATATCCTATTTCTAGTGAACAATTATGTTGGCCGCAGACAACATAAAGTCACAGAAATAGGGAGATGTCTTTGACTTTCGCTAGATTGGGTCGTGCGGGGTTATATTTTTGATTTGTGGTTTCTTGTGGTAGGATGCCTCCGCGACGCAGGATGTTGACGCGTTCTCATCCCTCTTCCCCTGAGCCCGATCAGGAGGAGTCCGGGCAGGGCCAGCAGAGTGAGGTGCAGGAGCTACAGGCTCAGATGGCTCAGATGTCGGAGGCTGTTCGGCATCAGGAGGAGGCCATGGGTCGGCTGACGCAGATGTTAGAGCAGAGGGCGCAGCCTGTTGTAGCACCCCCGGAGAGTTCTCCCGTACCATCATCCCCTGCTGTAGCTCCTCCAGTTGTACCGGTGACCCCGGCATCCCCTGTTGCTCGGGGTAGCTCGGGGTACTGGTAGACAGCCGTCTGGGTTGACGGGACCTCTGACCCCGGCAGAGCAGCGGGAGATGGTCGACTTGTTGATGAGGTTTCGCCAGTTTGACCCACCCTATTTCTCGGGGCAGAGTGCAGAGCCGTGGGAGGCAGAGTCGTGGATTACGGTGATGGAGCGACGTTTTGAGATATTGTTCATCGAGGAGCGATACCAGGTGTTATTGGCGACGAACTTTTTGGAGCGCAACGCCTAGGCTTGGTGGCGGCGTGTTCGACCGGCTGGTCCGCCTGGGGCTCAGCTCCTGACCTGGGCGGAGTTCCGCAGTCTACTTCTTAGGGCTTTTTTTTCGGAGAGCATCCGGCAGAGGTTGGAGGAGCAGTTGAGAAACCTTCGACTGGGAGATCGGCCCGTGCACGAGTATATTGCGAATTTTAATCAGTTATTGGCGTGTGTACCGAACGTGGCCAGGGATGAAGCACATCGGATTTACATGTTCGAGCGAGGGTTGCGCCGGGACCTTTTTCAACTGGTTCGCTCGCGCAGGTTACAGACCTTGGAAGCCTCGATGGAGCAGGCACTCTACGTTGAGTGCGGGGAGGTAGTGATGGAGGAGGTAGCTCCAGCTCCCGTAGTGATCCCGGGGGCGAAGCGACCGGTATCAGAGGTTGGGGGACAGGCTAGTTCGTGGAGGCCGCCACGACCGTCGCGGCCTCAGTTTTCCAGCCGTGGGCATTCTGAGCGGCGAGGGCCTGGTGGATCCCAGAGGCCCCAGCAGCAGCAGCAGAGATCACAGTCGTCGCAGCGTGGGTCTCAGCGGCAGCCTCAGCGACAGCGGCAGTCTCAGCAGCAGCAGCAGTCACGACAACCACGGACCCCCGGCAGTTGTATTTTCTGTGGAGGTCAGCATTTTCCCGGCACCTGCGACCAGCGGTGGGGTCGTTGCTACGGATGTGGACAGCCCGGGCACATTCGAGCTTCGTGCCCCTTTTCGACCTCCGTCGCTCCTTCTTCAGCATCTGCTCCATCTTCATCGCAGCAGCGGTCGACGGCTCAGCGGCCATATGCTCCAGCGAGTAGGCCATCTTCTTCCCATCCCACGGATTATCGCCCTCCAGCTCAGAGTGGGCGAGTGTATGCTGCGAAGGTAGAGGACTCTTCGGCAGCAGATCATGTGGTGGCAGGTATCACCTTACTTTCTGGCATTAGGACTCGTACTTTATTTGATACTGGAGCATCGCATTCTTTTATTAGTAGATCATTTGTATCATTACATGGGTTAGAGGTAGGACTTTTACCACGTGCACAAGAGGTTCAGATTCCCGATCACATTTTGCATGTGGAGGAGTGCTGTTGGTCCTGCCCGATGCAGATCGAGTCCTCGATTATGCCAGCAGACCTATTGGTCTTGAAACAGCTGAGGGACTTTGATGTGGTTCTCGGAATGGACTGGCTGGCTCGGTATTTCGCGATTATTGATTGTGCCGCGAGGACTGTCACTTTTAGAGAGCCAGGCCAGGAGGTGTTGGTATACCGGGGATGTCAGAGTGCTTTCTTTGCCTCTATGGTTTCGACTTCCCGAGCGAGGCAGATGATCCATCGAGGATGTGTAGCCTTTTTGGCTAGTGTTGTTGAGGGGCCTACGGCGGCACCGGGACTCGGGGATATCCCTATTGCCCGCGAGTTCCCGGATGTTTTTCCACCTGAGCTGACTAGCATGCCGCCAGATAGGGAGATCGAGTTTGTGATTGACGTAGTTTCAGGAACTGCGCCAATCTCTAAGGCTCCTTACCGGATGGCACCGGCTGAGCTGCGAGAGCTTAAGGCGCAACTCCAGGATTTAATGGATAAGGGTTTTATTAGACCAAGTGTGTCGCCTTGGGGAGCGCCGGTGCTATTCGTGAAGAAGAATGATGGGTCACTTCGATTGTGTGTGGACTATAGGGAATTGAATAAAGTGACCATCAAGAACAAGTACCCTTTGCCGCGCATCGATGATCTCTTTGATCAGCTGCAAGGGTCTTGTGTCTTTTCTAAGATAGATCTGCAATCTGGCTACCACCAGCCGAAAGTGAAGGTCGAGGATATTCCGAAGACGGCATTCAGGTCACGGTACGAGCATTATGAGTTTACAGTTATGCCTTTTGGATTAACTAATGCCCCTGCCGCATTCATGGATTTAATGAACTGAATCTTCCGACCATACTTGGATCGATTCGTAGTAGTATTCATCGATGACATTCTGGTTTACTCCCGAAGTGATGCTGAGCATGAGGAGCACCTAAGAATTGTGCTGCAACTTCTGCGAGAGAACAAGTTGTATGCCAAGCTGGTGAAGTGCGAGTTTTGGCTTCGGGAGGTAGTCTTCTTGGGCCATGTGATTTCCGCCGCAGGTGTGGCAGTGGACCCGGCGAAGATTGAGGCAGTCCGGGATTGGCCCTGACCGACGACGGTTTCAGAGGTGCGTAGTTTTATGGGATTAGCTGGTTATTATCGTCGGTTTGTGGAGGGCTTTGCGAAGCTCTCCACACCCCTCACTCGCTTGACGCGTAAAGGAGTGAAGTTTATCTGAAGTGAGGACTTGTCAGAGAAGCTTTGAGGAGCTGAAGGGTAGACTGATGACCGCCCCTATCCTTTCCCTCCCTGTTATAGGGAAAGGATATGTGATCTACAACGACGCATCACACAGCGGACTTGGTTGTGTGTTGATGCAGGAAGGGAGGGTAATTGCTTATGCATCGAGACAGCTCAAGGATTACGAGAAGAATTACCCTACCCATGACTTGGAGCTTGCCGCCGTGGTGTTTGCACTAAAGCTTTGGCGTCATTATCTGTATGGGGAGCACTGTGAGATCTACACCGACCACAAGAGCCTGAAGTACATGTTCACACAGAAAGAGCTAAACCTAAGGCAACGCCGATGGTTGGAGCTGTTAAAGGATTATGATGTGGATATCCTTTACCATCCAGGCAAGGCCAATGTGGTTGCAGATGCTTTGAGCAGGAGGGCTATGCAGAGTCTGTCCATGATGATTACAGGTCAGGCGCCCTTGTTAGAGGAGATGAGGCGGCTCGAGATAGAGGTTGTTGTTGGGTTATATGTAATACGGATCTAAATAGGGGAAAAAACACCTAGAGGGGGGTGAATAGGTGTAAACGCATAAACACTCAAAAAATCGTTGCGATAAAACCGAATGCGGAAATAAAAAAATACGCAAGATTTTTACGTGGAAAACTCCATCACCGGAGTAAAAAACCACGGGACCGATAACACGGCAGAAATCCACTAGAATTAAAACACGTACAAGGTGATTTACCGTACACACTTACGACTCAACCTTTTCCATACGCTCCTAGAGGATCTTCTCCGCTCGCTCCGCGACGCTTCTCGAATCCACGATCTGCGCCCAACGCCGAATCCACGGCGTCCAACGTCGAATCCACGACGTCCGACCGAATCCACGGTCTTCACCCAATAGCACCCTTCGAATCCACGAACGTGCCTCGCTCCGAATCCACGAGAGCGGTTGAACCTTGAATCCACAAGGACACGCGAATCCACGCGCCGATTTTTGGGGTAAATCGTTGTTTTAGGGTGGTGATGATCCGCCGAATACTTAGATCAAAGATAGATCGGAAATACCATCTAAGTATTCATTAGTTTGATTCAACTCAAGATGTGAGTATGAAAACCTAGAATCAAACTAATCAATATAGATGAAGAAACATAGAGTGTTCTCTAATGATTTCCTTTCTTCTCTATATGTGGATCTATAGCCGTATAAAATGTTATATGAAAAAGACGGCTATTGACTATGTGGATTAACCATAGAAAAAGAGTCATAGGGTCTATTTATAGGTTAGAAACCCTAGGAAGGAGATAAGAATCAAAAACCTAACATTTCTGGAAATTTTACGGACGGCGATCCGGATCGGACTAGCTAGGATCCGGATCGTCGTAACGAGTCAGCCAGTTCCAGAAAAACGAAGGTTCGGGATCCGGATCGAAGTGCATGATCCGGATCGTTCATACAGTTTACCAAACATCAACGTTCGGGATCCGGATTGCGAAGCATGATCCGGATCGTTCAAGGAAAATGGTAAACTCACTGTTCGGGATCCGGATCAAGAGACTACGATTCGGATTGAACTGGTGTATGAACGAACCACCTTCGGGATCCGGATCGAACAACCTGATCCGGATCCTGAACATGTCCCAAGTCCAGTTTTTGATTTTTATGCAATGAAAGATTCTTCCAAGTGTTTCTACACTACAAAAAGTATTCGGATCACACAAAATCTTTAGTTAAACATACCTGATCCTTTTGAATTCTTCTTTCTTGAGATTGAGTTAAATGATCCAACTTTCTTCACCTTCAATCTTCAAGACTTGAGACTTTCACGAAACTACGCCAACTCAAATTCCGTAACAATCTCCCCCTTTGGCGGTTTCGTGACAAAACACAGATCCACTAAAGAAAATTCAAAAAGATATTTTTGTTGCTATCACCATACAACAAAAATTTACAATGGAGATCCAAAAAATTTAAAAACATGAGATAAACTCCTAAAACAGACTCTAGACTTAGACATCTGTACTTTCTGCACAAAGAAATCATTCTTGACAAAAAGAGATCGTTAGATACCTCAAGAATATTTAGCATACAAAACCTAGTACAGAGATAGAGTTTATCTAATCATCATGACATTTGAGAATTCAGATATGTAAGAGAATCATAGTCAAAAACCAACATATCTTCTATGCAACTAAAAAGCAAATGTCACAAAATGTTAGTCCAACATCAACTTGTTAGTTATATTACATGCCCAAATAGTTAGTCGAATAGTTAGTCGAGACATGCAAACAATCACAAGATGAAAACCAAAAGTTGAAGTTGAGATCATACTTACCTTGATGTATACAAAATCTTCATCATCAAGATTTTCACAATCATTGTTCAAGTTCCCTTACCTTGATGTTTATTCACATCATCATTGTACCTTGATATTTCATCATTCAATTTCATCGTTCATTGTTCAAAGTTCTCTCTAACTCTCTCCCCCTTTTTGTCACACAACAAAGCCAAAATGTAGTTAAGACTACGAAATGTTAGGAGAGTGAAAAGTTCCAATAAAACGTAAAACCTGAGAACTAAGCTAAAATGAGTATAAAACTAAATCCTAAAATCAAAATCCTGCACAAAAGAAAAAAATGAGTCAAAAGTAATCATTGTCAGAATCTGAGTCTTCAGAGCTTGTGCAACCCATCTTAGAGAGTATCTTACGCATCCGCTTGTTCATTGAATTGATCTTCTTCGTTATGGTAATGTGAGCTGCCGTGGTAATCTCAAGCTCATTGGTAATTCTTTGTTGTTCCTTCAAAATTTGTTCTTGCTTAACAGATAGTCGCTGTTGTCCCTTCATAATCGATGTTATTGATGCTTCATCATCTGTGCCGGGTGCTTGTCGAGATGGTGATGCGGCAGTGCTTGTACTGTGCTTCGTTCCAGATGCAGGAACTGGAGTGACATGCGGCAACTTATGGAGGGATTTGACAATGGTAGACTCATCTATCATGCTCAGACATTGATGATAAGTTGTTGAAGTAATGTCAAACTGAAATTTCTTTAAAATCCTCATTATAATCAAGGGAAATGGAATTCTCTCAGTGGGATGAGGATGCTCAACATATCGCGCCATCCTATTCCAGATAATGTACGGAATGTTGATATTCAATGCCGTTGCCTCTGATGGATGTCCTATGAGATACAAAAACAACAACCGGTCCCATCTCACAACCTTTGTCTGCATATTTGGAAGTATATTGTAACATGTGATGAAGTTTAAGAAGCGATATTCAAGACGAAGTTCTTTAGACCGAACAGATTTTTCGGTTGATTGTGTTCCCTCGAGACAAATTCCCTCTATAACTTTTCGCCATAATGTGTTTGTTAAATTTACCCCCTTCAAGTAGTGAACTCCTTTCTTGCTGGCTTCCATTCCCAAAACCTCGCCAATCAATTCTGGAGTAATCTTAAACCTTGTGCCTTGGATATTCGTGTAGAACTCCATAGGACCGTTCTCAGACTCTCGAAGATGCCGTGCATTAGTATAGAAGGTCCTCACATGATGCAAACAGTAGCCAAGAGTTTCTGGGAAACGACATACTTGAATAAGGTTGGCTTGTTCAATCAGAAGACCAAAACCAGGGGAGTGACCTTGCAGAGCCTCAATGTTAACATGCCTTTCACCAATGCATTCGCGATGTGCAAAGGCTCGAAGACGATCAGTGTTAACGAATACTTCTTCCAAGCGATGTGGGGAGTCAGGAGCTATCGGCGTGTCAACATTAATGTCCTGTTGTAGCCCACGGCGTCTAGTTATTCTCTTTCTTTTCATGGAGATGGTTGGTGCTGCCACTGATGCTTTTCCTGGTTCCTTAGTTGCCTTTTCTTTTGATTTAACAGACGCCTTTCTCCTTGAATCATCAGACGGTTCTTGTTCATACATTGAGTCATCATCATCCGTCAATGCCGCCCAGTCAATCTCATGACAATCTACCTCTGTGTCACTGACCTCGACAAATTCACCTTTTTGTTGGAGGTTCTTGGCTCTCTTCAGTTTATTTGTTGGGCGAGTGTGGACCATTGAGACCAGGAGAAGGATTAACCAGGAGAGTGCCATTGATCAAAGTGCTTGAGTTAAGAAGGTGTCCTGTGAAAACCAACTCAAGAACACAAAAATTCTTAGTTTTCAAAAATTGAAAAAAAATTGTATCCAAAGAATTATTATCATGTAGAGAGACTAAGAATCAAATTAGTTTTGCAAAAGGACTTTTAAAAATAGATCAATTGCATGATTTTCGAAAATCCTTATTATATGCCCTAAAACTGAAATTTTAGAAATCGAAGCCTAAAAATCCGTTAATCAGGAGAATACCTAGCATATAATCAAAACTAATCTACCCAGAGTTCTTATTTCAAAAGAAATTTGATCAAAAACCATCCACAAACAAAGTTGATCCAAGAAATTCATCACGTTTGAGGAGAAAAAAGAGAAAAACGGTGAAAAACCGAGATTTTGATCAATAAAACTTACTTGGAGTTGAAGAACCTGAGTTTGAAAGCTTCCAGGAAGGATGAAATCTAGAGAGAGAGGCTCTGGAAACTTCGGAACAAAAGATTGGAGTAAAGAAATCAAAAACCCCTTTCGTTCTTTATAAAACCTAGCCGCGATCCGGATCAGTTCATAACTGCGATCCGGATCGGCTACCCGCAGTGAGAAACTGCGTTCGGGATCCGGATCGGCAGATACAATCCGGATCGTCAGCCCGCAGAAGAATTCCTGCGTTCGGGATCCGGATCATCTAGCCCGATCCGGATCGGCCCCAACTTTTTCTTTAGAAAATTTCAGAGAAATTCAAGAAAAACCAGAAAAAGATTGTAAGCACAAATGTGTATCAACTTTAAACAAAAATCATCGTTTCATACAACAAGAATTAGATTATGCCAAATCTATCAATAATATCCAAAAATGAAACGAGAATTTACAAGAATTAAATCCCTTAAAGTTGAACACCTTCAATCACATCTAACTTGATCTTATGAGTAATGCCTTTATCAAATCATCAATTCAGTAAAGAAAATGAAATACAAAGATCAATAGATGTTTGAAATCCCAAATATAATAGATAATGTATCTAGACAATCTGTTGAAGAGAGTGGCTCTTTGAGCATCTTTCATTAAAAACCCACCTTATACCAACCTTGAAATTTGACAGAGTCAAGTATTTCAACATGCATTTTACTTAATCAAAAATTTGAACAACCATGCTTGGTATACATGTGGTAGCTGCACACAATACTCGGACGACCGAGGTGGTAGCTCTTTCCTCCATGTGGTGGTAGTTTTCACACTCCTCATTGGGATGTAACTCTTTCCACATCTTTTGAGCATTTTACCTTTTCTAAGACTCCCCCTCAATTGGCTATCAATTATTTAAGATATAAAGTATTCAACCAAATATTGATCTCGATTTCATACTCGACTAAGCAGTCAAATAAGATAATGACTATACCAAGAGATCATAGAGAGAGAGAAATTGACTTTGATCACTTTAGAAGATGATTTAATTAACATAAATGATCATTGCAACAGTGAAATATTATGATGGCAAAAGCATAATAAATTTCTAAATGTGCGAAAAGATGCAATTAAAGTCAATTATGATCTATGCTCAATTAATGTCCTATGTACAAACATAGATAATGAACAAAACAAAAACAAATACAAAACCTATCCTAAGCAAAGATTTCAAAAAGAAGATTATTTCAAGGAAAGCATCCCAATTGCTTTTCGTAAATGAATAAAACGTTTTTGATCCAAAGGTTTTGTTAGAATGTCAGCTAATTGATCCTCAGTTGAAATATATGAAAGTTGAAGAGTATTTGATTCAACTAGCTCTCTAAGAAAATGATATCTAAGTTCAATATGTTTTGTTCTAGAGTGCAACACAGGGTTTTTAGAAATGTTAATAGCACTAGTGTTGTCACAAAGTATTGTTACCGAAGATGCTGAAATGCGGAAGTCGCTCAGTACGCTTTTCATCCAAATGAGTTGAGTTGAGCAACTTCCAGCTGAAATGTATTCCGTTTCGGCAGTCGAGAGTGCTATGCAGTTCTGCTTTTTACTGTGCCATGCAACAAGGCAATGGCCAAGATAGAAGCATGCACCACTCGTGCTTTTCCGATCATCCACTGATCCTGCCCAATCGGCATCTGAGTATCCAACAATATCCAAACTTGTTCCCATAGGATACCAAATTCCGAAATTAATTGATCCTTTGATATACCGGATGATCCTTTTCACCGCTTTCAGGTGAACCTCCTTTGGTGCTGATTGATATCTCGCACAAATCCCAACACCAAAAGATATATCCGGGCGACTAGCCGTGAGGTAAAGTAGACTTCCAATCATACTTCGATACAATTTCTCGTCTACATTCTCACTATGTGATTCACTTCCAAGTCCCTTGTGGCTAGTCCCATTGGAGTCGGAAAATCTTTACAATTTTCTAGATCAAACTTTTTGACCAACTCCATTGCATACTTGGATTGACTCAGGTGAATACCTTCATCATTTTGTTTAATTTGCAATCCAAGGAAATAAGTCAATTCGCCCATCATGGACATCTCAAATTCGCTTTCCATGGTCTCCGCGAATTTAGAAGCATCGTTATCTCTTGTTGCGCCAAATACTATGTCATCGACATATATTTGTGCTACAATGAAATTGTTTTGATAATGCTTCACAAAGAGAGTCCTATCAGCTCCCCCTCGAGTATAGCCCTTCTCCAAAAGGTGCTTTGTTAACCTTTCGTACCATGCTCGCGGTGCTTGTTTCAGACCGTAAAGAGCCTTTTTCAAACGAAAAACATGGTTAGGTTGTTTATGATCTACAAAACCTTTCGGTTGAGCCACATAAACTTCCTCATTTAAAAACCCATTTAGAAATGCGCTCTTAACGTCCATTTGAAATAATTTGATTTTAAAATGACAAGCAATAGCGAATAGTATACGAATGGACTCGAGTCTAGCTACAGGGGCGAATGTTTCATCAAAGTCTATACCTTCTACTTGAGAGTAGCCTTGAGCAACTAATCGTGCCTTGTTCCTGATGATAGTACCATCCTCATTTTTCTTGTTCTTGAAGATCCATTTGGTACCTATCACATTGTGTTGCCTTGGAGGCTTCGTTAATTCCCAGACTTTGTTTCGCTCAAATTGATGGAGCTCTTCCTGCATTGCTTTAATCCAGTAGTCATCCTGAAGAGCTTCATCTATGTTCTTTGGTTCGATTAAAGATACGTAGCAAGCGAATCCACAAACCAACTGCCTCCGAGTTCTGACTCCTTCTTGTGGATCTCCAATAATATTCGATTCCGGATGATCCTTGGAGATTCGTAACGTTTGTTGAAGCGGAGTACTCGGAGATATATGAGATGATTCCTGCACATCAGATAAACTAGAAGAACCATTAGATGCATCATTAATATTGGAAGTATTATTATGAGAAGATGCACTAGCAGGAGAATCATCATCTAGAGAGATATCGAGGGTAGATTTTCCAGTTTCAAAGTGAAAAGCTTCATCTACTTTAACATTTATAGATTCTACGATCGTCTTAGATTCAATGTTAAATACTCGATATGCTCTGCTATTCGTAGAATAACCCAGAAAGATCCCTTCATCACTTCGAGAGTCGAACTTTCCAAGATTTTCACGGTCACGTAAAATGTAACATCGACTCCCGAAGACACGAAAATATTTGATATTGGGTTTTCTACTAAACCACAGCTCATATGGTGTATTTAAAGTTCCTGGGCGCAAGTAAACTCTATTAATGACATAGACAGCGGTGTTCACAGCTTCAGCCCAAAAATGTAGCGGCAAATTCCGGCTATGAAGCATCACACGCGCCATCTCTTGAACAACCCTGTTCTTGCGCTCAACAACACCATTCTGCTGAGGTGTATAGGGTGCCGAGAATTCATGTTTGATTCCATTTGAAGTGCAAAAATCAATGAATTTTGAATTTATGAATTCTCCACCTCTATCACTTCTAACACGAATGATCTTTTCATTCTTTTCAATCATAATACGATGGCAAATCTCATGAAAAGAGTCAAACGTATCAGCTTTCTCTTTTAAAAATGCTACCCAAGAAAACCGAGAGAAATCATCAACCAATAAAAAGATGTACCATTTACCTCCCAAAGATGGTTGACGGGTCGGCCAAAAGAAAAAGAAGAAAAGAAAGTAGTATACATAAACTACACAAGATTTAATCGAAGAACGATTAAAGACAAGGAGGAGTTTCACCTTTGCATACCCAAACCTTTTGAGTTTTGGAGTATGTTGGCAATGGTTGAGAAGTTTTCCTTGATGAAGACGTCTTGCTAGATTGGTCTTTTTCTTTTGTCATCGTCTTGTTTGAAGTACTACCAATGTCCTTTTCTTTAGGAAAATCCTTCTTTGAGTTCCATGGAGTGAACTTGTTGGTAGCAGTTGCAAGATGTGGTTGATTTGATCTTTGAGCTCCAATCTTGCAATTTCTTCCAATGTGCCCTGCAGAATTACAAAGAAAACATACCTTTGTGCTTGACGATTCTGAAGAGGATGAAGTAGGTTTGTTGTCGTTAGTTGTCATGATTTCCGGTGTCGGAGGAGGAGATACCGACTGAGGCACAAAGACTGTCCCAACCGAACTAAAATTGTCTTCAGTTCGATTGTATCCGAGGCCGAACTTGTTTGTTTGACCAAGACCAAGAAGTTTATCCAACTTACTCCTTCCTAAGGAAAATTGCTGTAAGTCATCCTTGAGTTGGCAAATGGTCTCTGTCATTTCCAATTTTTCCCGTCGGGCCTCGCCGTAGAGCTTCAAGAAGTAGTTCGCTTTGTTTACCATATCTATATAGTTCTTCTCGAGTTGCTCATTGGACTCTTGAAGGGAAACATTTTCTTTTATCAGTTTATCCCTTTCCACTTCAAGATCGGTCGAGAGAGAAGTTACCCTTTTTACTTCTTCTTCGAGATCCTGCAATCTCCCTCTCAACCCCTTGTTTTGCTTAGCCGGTTTCTTTAAATCCCGTAAAGATCTGTGATAGGCTAGAGCAAATTCTTCACCTTCCGAATCATCCAATTCGTTGTCCGTTGCATTCTTTTCAACAGTGGAGTTGGACAACGACTCAGATGTACTTGCCATAAAGCACATGAAGGGTGAAGATACGGACGCGTGGAATGCGGTGGAGCTCTTTTCTTCATCACTCGAAGACGACTCATTTGACGTTGAGTTGTCATCCCAAGTGACGACTTGCATCGCCTTCTTCTTTGCCGGATACTTGTTAGGACATTCCGTTGCAATGTGGCCGTAGCCTCGACATTTGAAGCATTGTAGTTGTCCTTCTGAACTTTTCTTATCCTTTGAGAAGTTCTCTTGCTTTCTTGACTTGTATCCTGAAGTACCCTTGCCTTTGTTCGACTTTCCGAAGGATGGAGATTTGCTTGAATTACCCCTTCGAAAGTTGCGGCGAAACTTCCTTGTCAAGAGAGCGAGCTGCTTCTCAAATTCCTCCATAGAAAGGTTCTCGTCATCGTCTGAGGAGGACGTATCCGCGTCTTCTTCCTTAGTTGTTTTCAACGCATAACCTGAAGACTTAGAAGTGGATGCCTTTCCAGAAGAATTGTTAGTAGTAAATGTCATTTCATAAGTTTGCAATGAACCAACTAATTCTTCTACACGTATTTCGTCCGGGTGTTTAATAGTTTCAATGGCAGTAACCTTTGGGCGAAATCGTTCAGGAAGAGTTCTTAAGATTTTTCTTACAATCTTAAATTCTGGAATCTTCTCTCCCAGATTAGCACATGAGTTTACGATATCTTGCAATCGTGTATAGTAGTCCGTGAAAGATTTATTTTCTGCCATTAAGATAGAGTCAAACTTGCTCGTAAGCATTTGCAGTTTCTGAATCTTCACGAGGTTAGTTCCCTCATGTGTAACCTGAAGAACATCCCAGATTTCTTTCGCAGTCTCACATGCCGAGACGCGAGAGAATTCAGTTTGAGATAAGGCATTAAAGATAGCATTAATTCCCTTGCCATTGTAAGAAGATGAATCTAACTCTTCCTTGGTCCATTTCGACCTAGGTTTTAAGGTGCGAACATCACCATTAAATTCAGTTGGATTAGACCATCCTAATTCAATCGATTGCCACACCCGTTCGTCGATGGAAATTAAAAAGGCTTTCATCCGTACTTTCCAGTACGCATAATTAGTTCCATCGAAGAACGGGGGTCGGTTGATGTTTCCACCTTCAACCATTGTTTACAACCCTATTCCCGCTCTGATACCACTTGTTGGGTTATATGTAATACGGATCTAAATAGGGGAAAAAACACCTAGAGGGGGGTGAATAGGTGTAAACGCATAAACACTCAAAAAATCGTTGCGATAAAACCCAATGCGGAAATAAAAAAATACGCAAGATTTTTACGTGGAAAACTCCATCACCGGAGTAAAAAACCACGGGACCGATAACACGGCAGAAATCCACTAGAATTAAAACACGTACAAGGTGATTTACCGTACACACTTACGACTCAACCTTTTCCATACGCTCCTAGAGGATCTTCTCCGCTCGCTCCGCGACGCTTCTCGAATCCACGATCTGCGCCCAACGCCGAATCCACGGCGTCCAACGTCGAATCCACGACGTCCGACCGAATCCACGGTCTTCACCCAATAGCACCCTTCGAATCCACGAACGTGCCTCGCTCCGAATCCACGAGAGCGGTTGAACCTTGAATCCACAAGGACACGCGAATCCACGCGCCGATTTTTGGGGTAAATCGTTGTTTTAGGGTGGTGATGATCCGCCGAATACTTAGATCAAAGATAGATCGGAAATACCATCTAAGTATTCATTAGTTTGATTCAACTCAAGATGTGAGTATGAAAACCTAGAATCAAACTAATCAATATAGATGAAGAAACATAGAGTGTTCTCTAATGATTTCCTTTCTTCTCTATATGTGGATCTATAGCCGTATAAAATGTTATATGAAAAAGACGGCTATTGACTATGTGGATTAACCATAGAAAAAGAGTCATAGGGTCTATTTATAGGTTAGAAACCCTAGGAAGGAGATAAGAATCAAAAACCTAACATTTCTGGAAATTTTACGGACGGCGATCCGGATCGGACTAGCTAGGATCCGGATCGTCGTAACGAGTCAGCCAGTTCCAGAAAAACGAAGGTTCGGGATCCGGATCGAAGTGCATGATCCGGATCGTTCATACAGTTTACCAAACATCAACGTTCGGGATCCGGATTGCGAAGCATGATCCGGATCGTTCAAGGAAAATGGTAAACTCACTGTTCGGGATCCGGATCAAGAGACTACGATCCGGATTGAACTGGTGTATGAACGAACCACCTTCGGGATCCGGATCGAACAACCTGATCCGGATCCTGAACATGTCCCAAGTCCAGTTTTTGATTTTTATGCAATGAAAGATTCTTCCAAGTGTTTCTACACTACAAAAAGTATTCGGATCACACAAAATCTTTAGTTAAACATACCTGATCCTTTTGAATTCTTCTTTCTTGAGATTGAGTTAAATGATCCAACTTTCTTCACCTTCAATCTTCAAGACTTGAGACTTTCACGAAACTACGCCAACTCAAATTCCGTAACAGTTGTGTCCCCTGGGGTCTCTGCTAGACTGACGTCTTTAGTCGTGCAGCCCACTCTGCTGGACAGGATCAGGGAGAAACAGAGTGAGGACCCCCACTTGACCAGGATTCGAGATCAGATTTCGAGTGACCAGTCAGGGGACTTTACAGTGGATGCTTCGGGAGTACTGAGGTACAGGGACCGAGCATGTGTGCCAGTGGATGCTGAGATCAGAGAGCAGATATTGCGAGAGGCCCATTATACACCTTATACTCTCCATCCTGGTGGGACTAAGATGTATAAGGACCTCAAGGCACACTTCTGGTGGAATGGCATGAAGAGGGATATCGGGAGATTTGTGGCTCAGTGTTTAACTTGCCAACAGGTGAAAGCGGAGCATCGAGTGCCAGCTGGCAAGTTACAAAGTCTCCCAATTCCCGAGTGGAAATGGGACCACATCACGATGGATTTCGTGGTCGGACTGCCGAGGGCACAGGGAGGATTGATGCTATCTGGGTAGTCGTAGATTGACTTACTAAGTCAGCGCACTTTTTGCCTGTGCAGACTACTTGGCCACTCGAGCGACTAGCCCAGTTATATCTAGATGAGATAGTGAGATTACATGGAGTACCAGCCTCCATAGTATCAGATAGAAACCCGAGGTTCGTTTCGCGTTTCTAGAGGAACTTACAAACAGCCTTGGGGACTCAGCTCAGGTTCAGTACAGCTTTTCATCCACAGATTGATGGGCAGTCAAAGCGGACCATACAGATCTTGGAGGACATGCTGAGGGCTTGCGTCTTGGATTTTGGCGGAGGGTGGATTCGACACTTATCTTTGGCTGAGTTCGCGTACAACAATAGCTTTCAAGCGAGCATTCAGATGGCTCCGTTTGAAGCATTGTATGGACGCAAGTGTCGATCATCGCTTTATTAGAGTGACGTGGGCGAGAGGCGGACCTTGGGACCAGATGTACTATTAGAGGCAGAGGAAAAGGTCCGAGTGATTCGAAAGCATCTTCAGACCGCCCAAAGCCGACAAAGGAGTTATGCCGATGTTCGGCGACGAGACTTAGAGTTTCAGGTTGGAGATCATGTATTTCTGAAAGTCTCGCCGTCTAAAGGAATCAGGAGGTTCGGTATTCGTGGGAAACTGAGCCCTCGTTATATTGGTCCTTTCGAGGTATTGGAGCGCATAGGGCCAGTTGCCTACAGGCTTGCACTTCCTCCCAGACTTGCGGGTGTCCACGATGTATTTCACGTTTCTACTCTGAGGAGGTATGTCTTCGACCCGTCGCACGTCATCGATTTCACACCGCTTGAGATCAGCGAGGATTTGAGGTATGAGGAGCGCCCATTGCGAATTCTGGATCGGGAGGTGAGAGAATTGTGCAGTCGAGCCATCCCCTATGTGAAGATCCTTTGGAGCAATCATGACGAGCGCGAGGCTACGTGGGAGCTCGAGTCAGAGATGAGGGATACCCACCCCTACTTATTTGAGACATCGGACTGAGGGATATTGTTTAGTTTTGTTTCGAGGACGAAACTCTTTTTAGTGGGGGAGGATGTGATGATCCAGACTTTTGTAGAAGCTTTTGCAGCTTTAGCAGTGATTACAGGAAGCTTACACAGTGTACCAGAGCTCGTAGCGTCGAAAACGGACATCAGAAATGGATCTGGCGCGAAAATCGGATCAAGTGGGCCTTCCGGGGGCTTTCGACAAAATTTCGGATGAGAATTTGAAGAAACGGACAGCGGATTTGAACTCAGCGCGCGAAAACGATCAAAATGGTGTATTTACTTGAATTTTTAGCCAAAAGTTACTGTTCACGCCGGAACAGTAACTCCGGCAACGGCGGTGGCCGGCGGGCGGCGGCACAGCGGCGGAGCGCGGCCGCGGGCAGCGCGGGCAGGCACGGGCAGGCGCAGTGCGCGCGGGCTGCCGGTCCATAGGATAGGCGTGCACCAGGAGCACCGAGAGTTTGGTTTGCCACGTGGCAGCACCTCATTGGTCCGGCGGCGTCAAGGCTTGTCTGTGACACGTGGCACGCTGTGATTGGCTGACACATTCCGGAAGACCCGGCGCGTAGACCGGAAGCGTGGATCACGTGAACCGCGTGGGGACACGTGGCATCACGTGATTGGCGGGCTCAAGCTGCCCACGTGCACGAGGCACGTGGAACACGTGGGCGGCGGTGACACGTGGCGCTTCCTGAATGGCCTTTCATGGCTGTTTCGTGTTTTGGGACACGTGGCGCTTTCTGGTTGGTTGGTTTTGCTATTTCCTGTTTTGGCCTGGATCTGGTGTGGAGCCCAAATAGGAATTTGGCCCATTATAAATACCCCTCCCTCTCACTCTGCAAATTTCAGATTCTAGAGAGAGAAAATGAGCCTGAGGTCTTTATGAAAGTTGTTCCTCTCTCTGTCCTCTATCTCCCCTAGAAATTTTAGAATTTTTGGTGTTTCCGACAGCGAGTGATCTGCGACGCGGCATACTGCAACGATTTTCAGTTTCGGCCCATTTTCTGTCACAGTTCAGTCGGAAATTTCCTGTGAGAAAACCAGGAGAAATTTTTGAACGATTTCTTTGACAACGTGTTCCTAAGAGGTAAGGCTTCGTTTTTTGTGTCGATCACTTTGCTCCATTTCGCACTTTTGGCATGGTTGCCGAGGCATCTTTGACCCCTCTTTTTGCTGTGGTATTTTTCTGGACAGCATCGACTTCTACGATTTATATCTTGAGCTAGGAACATCGGATCAAGGCGTATAAGTAGTCAATTTCGATCTACTCGTCGCGAAGAACGCAACCGTAATTTTCCTGGATTTTTCTGAGCACTGTACAGAGGTGAAAAACTCCTCTTTTTCCGTGCTATTTGGAAAATAGCAAATACTGTATTTTTGGGATTTGTATTTATACCGAGTGCGTTGTTCTGTACAGCTGTGCACTATTTTCAGCGAGTTGCGGGATTAGAGGACTGTGGACAGTAAGGAAGCTTCCTGGGTGTGGTTTACGCTTTTTGAGGTGGGTGGTTGTTGCTTACCTCATTTTTGACTAACTCACTAGGAGTATTAGAGATCCCCTATTTCAAAATTGATAATCGATATTCCAATTGTGAATTGCATGAATCTACCCCACAAATTATATGACAGCTCATTTATGTTAAATTGGGACACTATTGTTGAGATAAATGCTATATCCTATTCTCGCATGCCAATGACTTATCATGTTGGGGACATTTAAACCACCTTTTTTCCAAATAAATATCAAACACTTTTCTTCAGTTTTAAAGAGGACAATTGCATGCTTGTTTGGACATCTAGTTAGGCCCCTATTTATTGCTACACTATCATATTGGGACTTGACTTAGGAGAAACCATGTTTCGTTGTTCTCCTTGTTATTCAGACGCATGTGGCTCAGTTTGAGCAGGGTTTTTGGGATAGTGTAGTCGAGGTCATCGAGTCGGGGACGGGTTTGACTCGATTATATATTGTGGGGCATTGTGGTAACCGCGGACATGAGGCGGTTAGCCAGATGTTGATTACTTTATCAGATTTTGGACTTATGGGGTGTTGCGGCGACCGCGGACATTAGGCGGTTGACCGGATGTTCACTTATGCATCAGATTGGGTTTCAGATTTCTCTAGTGGATGGTGTTTCCCACTTGTTGATTACTAGTGCATCTGATTGGGGATGAGGGTTACATTAGTGGATGGATATTTCCCACTTTGATCATAGTCATGATCCAGTCCTGCTATTGTGAGACATTGGTTACAGAGATGCTTGATACAGAGATACTTTACTCGTGTGGGTCTCTCCCCTTGAGTGCCACTCCGGAGTAGGCTTTTGACCGTGACGGGTGCCGGTCAGTTGGTGAGTTGTGAGTGATGACAGAGCAGGCAGTGCCAGTGTTTCCTGGCCCTTTGATTGGGTTTCTTTGGGCGGTTAGCCTTATAGTTGCATGCATACGGTTATCTTTTTGGCACTGCATTTAGAGGCATTGTAGTAGCAATTTCCTTTTCAGCAGCCTTTGTAGCTTACCACTGTCCTTTCCTTTTGCCTCTAGTAGTCCTAGTGGGTCCGTCAGAGTTGAGAATTTACCCACTAGGGGGAGGCTACTGGTTTATCTAGTAGTTCTCACCCCCCATTATTGTTCTCTGTCTTTTTCCCTTTGTTTTGCAGAGTCGTCTGCGGGAGCTGCTAGGCCATCGGCAGCTGATCGAGGTAAGGGGATCGCTGAGTAGGTAGATCTCTTGTGAGGTTGTGAGCTGCTTTTAGACAGATATTGTACCCTCCACTCAGACTGTTATATTTTCTTTTTATTTTGGGTCTGGCTTTAGCCAGCTGGTTGTACTATTTTGGTGAGCTGGGAGATTATTGTATTTATTACAGCTTTATTTTTAGTTCCAGTCTGAGATACTATGTGATTCTTCTATTTCAGCTCTGTATTATGCTCTTTTATTGTACATCTTATATCTGAGCAGGTTACCAGCGCTTCGTGTACGCGAAAAATTTCGTGTGCACGGCGGATCTGTAGACGGACCCGGGTTCTAGTTTACACCCCGGGGCGTGACAAGTTTCCACGTAAATCTCGGTGTGCTGTTTTTATTTTTCTCATTGGTTTTTATTTTGCACCGAGATTGGTTTTTTGGGTATTACACCTATTCACCCCCCCTCTAGTTGTTTGGTAGTACCTATTTAGATCTTTGTGGATCCTATATAAAAACCTACAATTGGTATCAGAGCGGATTTTAGGTTTATCTATCATGACGGGTGAAAGCGGTAATATTTATAGACCTCCTCTTTTTGATGGGACTAATTATGCGTATTGAAAAGTGCGAATGAGAGCTTTTCTCATCGCAATTGATAAGCGGGTATGGCAAACCATGGAATACGGTTGGGTGCATCCTATTGAGGAAGTAGGAAATTCTACTATCCCAAAACCTCGCTCTAGATGGTCCAAAGAGGAAATCGAAAAATCTTCTTACAATGGAAAAGGTATGAACGCTTTATTTAATTCTCTTTCCTCAACTGAGTTCACACGAATTTTCGCGTGTGAAAGTGCGAAGGAGATTTGGGATATTCTCAAAATTACACATGAGGGTACTAATCTAGTAAAAATTCAATAGCTCCAAATGCTTACAAGTCAATTTGACTCTATTCATATGGATGAGCATGAATTGTTTATTAATTATTATACTAGACTTCAAGATATAATCAATACATGTGCTAATTTAGGAGAAAAGATTACGGAGTCGAAAATTGTAAGAAAGATTCTTCGGACTCTTCCGGAACGGTTTAGGGCAAAGGTTGCCGCCATTGAAACCGTTAGTCATCCGGATGATATGAGAGTAGAGGAATTAGTAGGTGCTTTACAAACTTATGAGATGACTTTCCCTACTAATCAAGTTTCTTCCAAGTCTTCTTCTAAGCTTATAGGTATTGCATTCAAATCAACAAAGGAAGGAGATAGCGTGTGACGCCCCACTTCCCAGGGGGTCACCCATCCTAGAACTACTCTAGCTCTATCACGCTTAACTCTTATGTTCCTCTTGGATCTTGCTACCATCCAAAATGCTATAGCCGGGTTAGAGATTTAGTCCTATTATATCATTTATATAGAGGACTAATCCAAATTCCGGGGGTGTCACATTCTTCCCCCCTTTAAGCCCTGACGTCCACGTCAGGCTCAAGCACACTCACAAGCACCAGGCGATGTGAGACTTGTCTCGCTAGCCTTAGCGGACCTTGTGAGGAGCTGCACTCCACTCACAACAGTCATTAGCCGAGGAGCCTCGCTCTACCCGCTATATAACCCTGGCTCAGTCGAGACTCATCTCACATTTCCGGCTGGTGAATGGCTCTGATACCAACTGTGACGCCCCACTTCCCAGGCGGTCACCCATCCTAGAACTACTCTAGCTCTAGCACGTTTAACTCTCATGTTCCTCTTGGATCTTGCTACCATCCAAAATGCTATAGCCGGGTTAGAGATTTAGTCCTATTATATCATTTATATAGAGGACTAATCCAAATTCCGGGGGTGTCACATTGTGGTATCAGAGCCTAGGAATAGTCCTAGGTGGTTAGCAACCTTAGGGAGACCCTAGGGATTAGCACGAGAGAGTGTGTTGATTATTGGGCGAAAGTATTTGATTGGTTATTGTTGTTCCCAAAAAGGATATTACTGTGACGCCCCACTTCCCAGGGGGTCACCCATCCTAGAACTACTCTAGCTCTAGCACTCTTAACTCTCATGTTCCTCTTGGATCTTGCTACCATCCAAAATGCTATAGCCGGGTTAGAGATTTAGTCCTATTATATCATTTATATAGAGGACTAATCCAAATTCCGGGGGTGTCACATTCTTCCCCCCTTTAAGCCCTGACGTCCACGTCAGGCTCAAGCACACTCACAAGCACCAGGCGATGTGAGACTTGTCTCGCTAGCCTTAGCCGACCTTGTGAGGAGCTGCACTCCACTCACAACAGTCATTAGCCGGGGAGCCTCGCTCTACCCGCTATATAACCCTGGCTCAGTCGAGACTCATCTCACATTTCCGGCTGGTGAATGGCTCTGATACCAACTGTGACGCCCCACTTCCCAGGGGGTCACCCATCCTAGAACTACTCTAGCTCTAGCACGCTTAACTCTTATGTTCCTCTTGGATCTTGCTACCATCCAAAATGCTATAGCCGGGTTAGAGATTTAGTCCTATTATATCATTTATATAGAGGACTAATCCAAATTCCGGGGGTGTCACATAGCGACTCGAACTCCGACGATGAAATCTCTTTTGCCGATTTTGAAGAACAATTGGCGCGGATCACAAAGAAATTTCGTCGAAAGTTTTGGAATAATCGAACCGATGGATCTTCATCCTCGAAACCATCTAAAGGATCATTGGGTTCTAAATCCTCTAAACTCAAAAGCTCTGCAAAACCTTCTAAAGAAAAAGAAAAAAATAATTTCGAATGGAAAATCCAATGCTATAGATGCAAAAGCTACGGCCATATTTCAACGGATTGTCCTTCTAAGAAATCATATAAAAAGAAGGCTTTGCAAGCGAAAACTTGGGACGATTCTACTTCCGATGAATCGACCTCAAGTAAAGAGGAAAAAGAAAAAGTTGTTGCTTTTCATGCTTCTCAAATTCCATCTTCTAACTTTTGCTTATCATCTTTAATCACTGACTCTGCTCCTTTGATTTTGTATGAAACATCAACATCCGATGGAGAGTCATCAAGTGAGGGAGAGACGAACAAAGAAGAACTCGTTGAAGCATATCAACAACTTCTTACGGAATCAAAGAAGATGGCCAAGCATATTAAGAAGTTGAGGAAGCAACGACTAGAGGTCCAAGACGAGAACCGCACATTAAAGATCAAAATTAAGGATCTCGAGGAGGAACGGAAACTTTTATTGGATAATAATAAAATCCTCTAAGAAAAGATAAATCAATCGGAAACGATCGTTAATTCTCATATTAACAAGATTGATTTTCTAGAAAAGCAGTTTGAGGAGATTCATGTCACCAACCAAGCTTTGACCAAGCAAGTTCATCAACTAAAATCCGACATACAAAGGCTTTCAACCGGTTCCAAGAAACTTGATCGTATGTCCGGATTAGGTCAAACAAGCAAAGCTGGTTTGGGATTTAAAAAGAAACAAACTGTGAAGGCTTCAAGTTCCACAACTAAATTGAAAGGGAGAACTTGTCACCAATGTGGACTTAAAGGACACTTGATGAAGACTTGCCCAAAAAGGAGAAAGAAGAATTCTTCGGCAACTTCATCTACGGAGCGAACTCAACGGAATCAAAAGACACATCAAATCAATGGAGTTCCCTCAATCCACCAAAGGTCCGAGCCACAACATCAATCCTACAAGTGGATCATTGCAGCGCAAAGACCTAAGGTGGACCAACAGTCAAAGCTATCAACTTCCGGCCACAATGAATCAAGACAACCCAAAATCCGACGATTTTGGATTCGGAAAGGTGATATCTTTCATTGTCTTAAGTTCTAAATAGCTTATGACTGTATGTAATGCTTTGATTGGTTTTCACTTTCATATTTTTCTTAATCTCTGCATTACATAATTTCAATGCTTTTCGTTTTTATGTTTTGTTTTTGAACAAAAGGGTTTTAACGATCGAGTGCATTGAATTTGAAAAGGATTTACTTTCATTCACTCCTATTTAATTTCACAATTAATTATCAACTTTACTCCATAATCATAATCTTTGAAGATATTCCATTATAGGAGTTTTTGATAGTTATATTCATCAAATTTTAGTAATCATGTGTGATCTTAAGGTGCTTAACCTATCTTGGTTGTGTGAATTCATTGTGATAAACAAGAGACAACCAATAGACTAAAATTTGGGATTTAATTCTTTCACGTAAGAGATTGCATTCTTACAAGGGTAAATAAACGAATGAAAAAGATGTGGAAAGAGTTACATCCGAAAGGAGTGTGAAAACTACCACCACATGTTGGAAAGAGCTGCCACCCCGGTCGTCCGGTTAGTGTGTGAAACTGCCACATGGTATGGATGCTTGATAGTATTTTATAGGAAAATCTCTAGTTAAAGCATTCGGAGATTCATATTCAAACTTACTATATTTTTAAACAATCTCGTGGTTGGTATAAGGTGGGATGGTTGAAAGATGCTCAAAGAGCCACCCTTAGGTATTTTAGTGTTTATCTCAAATTTGAAAGGGTAGAAATCAAATTGATGTCATTTGAAAATCTTTGTAAGTCATCTTTGTAAATCCGTTACATCTTGATAGAGTTTGAATCTCTAGATTATTTTTGATGACTTGTGTTTGACGATATAATACGAAAAACGGTTTATAATGTTTTATCTTTGTTTTTCATGATTTCGGAGTAAATCTTTTTAATTTTTGTAAAATTAATTGGATTGAATGACATCTGTGTGATCTCACAATTTTCAAGCACTTAAATTATTTTTTCTTGGTGGCACGCAAATCGGTATTTGAAAGATTTCAAAATTTGGATTTGTTTCAAAAATTTTTGTGATTTTTGCTCTGAAGTACCGGTACGCAATCTGCGTTTTTGTTATATACCGAAACTGAGCTTTTATCTCTCTTTCTCTATGAACTAATGCTGTTAGTGATTTCCTTTGTCTATATTCACTGTTTGACAATTTGTGACAAAAATGGGGAGAATAAAAAAATGATAAGGACGAACCAAAAAGGGGGAGAACAGAGATAATGAAAAGAGATGCTCAAGATAGGGGGAGATGAAAAAAAAAGAATAAGGAAAAGATTGAGGACAAGAGCCGAAAAACAAAAGAACCAAAAGGACGAATCAAATGTAGGATTTACATTTCTAACGACTAACGTTTGATTTTGTTTGGAGTTTTGTTTTGCAGGATTTACATCACTTAAAGACTCCTAGTCCTAAGTCGTAGAGTTTGTTCTAGGATTGTTTGGTTCAAATGTATTTTTGTTTATTGGATCTTTCACGCAAAGAAAGTCAATATTTTGGTGATGACATTGAGTTTCGATTTCTTGGTTTAAGATGAGTGTTTTGAGCGTTTTATGTACTTTTGGGTTTTGTCACGAAATTGCCAAAGGGGGAGATTGTTACGGCTTTTTGTGTTGGCATATTTCGTGAGTTGAGTCGGAGTCTTGAAGTGATCAAATTGTCAATCTGCAATCGAAGACTCAGAGAAGATTCAACAAGAGCTCAAGTTGACACTTAGTGTTCTGAGTCTTGAAGATTGAAGTTGAAGAATTGTGGATCATATGCATCAATCTCAAGAAGAATGCATTCAGAATAATCAGGTACGTTTAACTAAATAATTTTGGTGATCCGAATACATTCTTGTAGTTTTGAAACACTTGGATAAGTTTTTATTGCATAAAAATCAAGAACTGGACAAGTTGGATGTTCAGGATCCGGATCAGACCATTCCAGTCCGGACCCCGAACATAGTTTAGTTCATGCGGAATTCCAGTCCGGACCTCCCCTGTTTCAGTCCGGACCCCGAACTATGTGTTTGCTGAAATCGCATGAACAGTCCGGATCAGGAAATTCCAGTCCGGACTGTAATGTACCAGATTTATGGTATATAAATAATATAAATAAAAATGGTATGAAATACTATTTTTATTGGATTCGGAGAAAAGTGCTAAATTATGGTTTATTCAAAATAGGGGAGAGTGTAGTACATCGATTTTCGCAAAAAGGCGAAATTCAGCAAAAATACTTGTAACGCATTTCAAATGTAATTACAAGTGAGTTGGAAGCATTTCGAATCGATGCAAAAGTTATCGAGTCGAAAAGTGAGTTGGAGTTGAGAATTTGAAGCTTCAATTGTGAAGCTTAGGTCATTGTTTGGCGATTTCCGCAAAAAGTGCGAAATTCAGCAAAAAAACTTGTAACACATTTCAAATGTAATTACAAGTGAGTTGGAAGCATTTCTAATCAATACAAAAGCCATCGAGTCGAAAAGTGAGTTGTAGTTGGAAATCGAAGCTTCAAGCTTGTAAAAGGTAGACCCACGTTTGCCGAATTCGCAAAATGGCGAAATGCAGCGAGAAGACTTGTAACATGTTTTAAATATGATTACAGTTGAGTTCGGTGAGTTTCGGGCTGACGCGAAGGGTATCGGGTCGAAAAGTGACTTGAACCCCGAGGACTTAGCAAATTCTGGAATTTCTGAAATTTGTGATCATGAAGCCTTTTCGGGGCTCTCTTTCGAGGGCTTAGAGTGGCCCAAAAATTTAAAAGAAATCGTGAGGTGTCTTACAAAAGTTTCCTGATTAAAAGGGGTGAAAAACCTAGGTGAGCGATTAAGGAAAAATTGGAGAACGAAGCGAAGAAAAATGCTTCGTGAATTCTGAAACTGCAGTTTTTGACAGTACAGTTGATCGCGAAGCCTTTTCGGGGCTCTCTTTCGAGGGCTTAGAGTGGCCGAAAAATTTAAAAGAAATCGTGGGGTGTCTCACAAAAGTTTTTTGATTAAAAGGGATGAAAAGACTAGGTGAGCGATTAAGGAAAAATTGGAGAATAAAGCGAAGAAAAATGCTTCGTGAATTCTGAAACTGCAGTTTTTGACAGTGCAGTTGATCGCGAAGCCTTTTCGGGACTCTCTTTCGAGGGCTTAGAGTGGCCCAAAAATTTAAAATAAATCGTGGGGTGTCTCACAAAAGTTTTCTGATTAAAAGGGGTGAAAAACCTTGGTGAGCAATTAAGGAAAAATTAGAGAACGAAGCGAAGAAAAATGCTTCGTGAATTCTGAAACTGCAGTTTTTGACAGTGCAGTTGATCGCGAAGCTTTTTCGGGGCCCTCTTTCGAGGGCTTAGAGTAGTCCAAAAATTTAAACAAAATCGTGGAAAGTTTAATAAAAATTTGTATATTAAAGGCGGGAAGAAAAATTACGATTTTGATTTCCCAGTTGGCGGCAAAACGCGGAGAAAGAGGGCTATCCGAATTTCCTTTCTGCAGGAGTAATGCTGCAGAAATTGAGGGCAGTTTTGGATTTTTTTTTGAAATTGGGGGGAAAATGAGTAAATTCATCCCCCCAACCACCACCTGCAGAGATTAAATGCTCTCTCTCTCTCTCCCACTTGAACCCTCACTCTCTCTCTCTCTCTCCCTCTCTCTGTTTGAGCATGAAACGAAAGAAGAAGGAGAAGAAGAAAAAGAAGAAAGAAGAAAGGAGAAGAAGAGAAGAAGAAGAAGATGGCTAACTCTCTCTCTCCCTCTCCGTCTCAGTTTTTTTTTGTTACGGTGCTGTTCTCTCTCTCTCTCTCACTCTAACCTCTGCTAGCAGCAGCAGCTTGTGCTGCTGCTGCCAGCAGGGCCTGCAGCAGCAGCTCTAGCTGCTGCTGCCAGCAATGCCACCAGCAGCAGCAGCTTGAGCTGCTGCTGCTGGCTGGGCCACCAGCAGCTGCTGCTGCTGGTTGAGCCACCAGCAGCAGCAGCTTGAGCTGCTGCTGCTGGCTGGGCCACCAGCAGCTGCTGCTGCTGGCTGGGCCACCAGCAGCTGCTGCTGCTGGTTGAGCCACCAGCAGCAGCAGCTCGAGCTGCTGCTGGTGGGGCTAGCAGCAGCAGCTCTAGCTGCTGCTGCCAGCAATGCCAGCAGCAGCAGCATGGGCTGCTGCTGCTAGGGCCTGCAGCAGCAGCATTGGCTGCTGCTGCTAGGGCCAGCACCAGGCAGCAAGGGGAATTGACAAAAAAAAAAAGAGAAGAGAAGAAGACAATGAGAAGAAATGAGAAGGAAAAGAAAAGAAGAAAAGAAGAAAGAAGAAAATTTCTTCTTCTTTTCTTTGCAAGATCAGTGATTGGGGGAAATTGCCCAAAATCGGTAATTGGGGGAAATTGCCCAAATTGAGTTTCTCTCCAATTTTTTAATGCAAATTCTTGATTTTGCCAATATGCAAAATCGGTAATTGGGGAAATTGCTCAAATTGAGCTTTTCTAAAAATTTTGAGGGCATTTTGACCCCGGATCGAGTTGAGCAAGTTTCTTTTTGGCAACATGCCATGGGATGATCATCTTTCTCCCATTTCTGTAAACCAATCAAAAAGTAGCCTTTTGTGGGGAAAAGTGATCTAATAGGGGTTTTCCCTTTTTTCTTGTCAAAAAGGGGTTAGTTTACCGCCTTATTGAATTTAGTGAATCACGTAAAAACAAATGCTTTATCTTTTGCCTTCCTTACAATGTAGGGAAGCCTCGCGGATCCAAGGAGCTGAGATTGTCTCCTTCAAGGACCAAAAGAACACACCGAGGTGGGGGATTCTGCCAAAATTGGGTGACCTCTCCACTTTTTCCTCTGCTTTTGATCTTGAAGCATTATAGTGAGCATGCTAGTGTAGTGTAATTTTAATTGTGATTATGAATGAGGAAAAAGGAAAATAGGTGATTTATTTATATGTTTAAATGAACATAGAGGAAAATGTAATTTTGATTTATCTACATAGATGATGAATATTATTCATGATTGAGATGGAAATAATTGCATGCATAAGAAGGGATTAATTATTTTATGATTGTGATCATGTTAGGGTGTAACCCTAGGAACCATGGAAAAATATAAGGGAAAAGAGCATGTTGGTAGTAAGACCTAGGAGAAAACCTAGAATTAGGGTTTTATGAGTGACATCGAACTTAGGAACTTATCCTAGGATTGAATGAGTGGCATTGTCTTAGGAGATAACCTAAGGACATTGGATAGAGTGATTAACATAGAGTCAAGGAACTCTAGGATGGGTATGACGTGAAACTTAGGTAAGGGAAATCTAAGGTGAGCTAGTGGAGTTTAAACTCACAGATAATGAATTAGAGTTAATGTGACTCTAAATGCAAAGTGGAACAGGTAAATAGAGTTAATATAACTCCAGCTTCAATGGGGGAAAAGGAAATGAGTATGTGGCCACAAAGTTTAAAGAATTAGACAGATAGCAAGGTAATTTAACTTAGAGTCAAACTCTAAGGATGAGTATATGTGATCACAAAGTCAAAAAGCTAAATAATACAACCCTAGAGTGGGTCATAGGGTGTCCGGGTAAATGGACAATCACTTTAACTTTAATTTGAGTTAAATGAATGAAAGAGAAATGATAAGAGTCCAAGTGACTCTCTAGTTATCCTGACGGCGAGACCTAGGATAAGAGGTAATTAATGCAAAAGGGTAAAGTTTAATAGCAAGCTAAAAGCGGCTAAAAGAGCATAACAAGAATGTAATTGGCGCCTTCGAATTTGAGACTCGTCAAGTGGTGCAGGACTCCCTGGGCAGTGACCCGTCGGACGAGGTACTTTCGAAGGGCTAAAAGTGAAAGTAAAGAGCTAAATGCTCGAAGAAAAGAGAAAGAGATTTGCCAGTGGCAAAATGGGAGCTATAAGCTCGAATAAGAAAGGAAAGCAAGTGTTCAAAGGCAAAGAGGCCAAGAACTAAAGTAAAAAGAGAAAGAAAAGAAAAGAAAAGAAAGAAAATATAAAGATAAAACGGGCGGACCTACGGTGAAACCAGCCCATGTTGGAGGTACGGGCAGTATCCCTCTCCCGGGTAGAGACCCGTTCGGGACGTTTCTTCCGTAGGACGGGGTAACACTTGCGGGTGTTATCGGCAACCTTAGAAATCTTATCTTATGGTAGCAGGACTACCGGGCTGGGGCCCGTTGGATAAGAAATTTCTGAGGGTTAACTTGAACTAAAGCACCAGAATATAAAGAATAAAGAAAACAGAGTGGCCAAGGTGGCCGGGTTAGTTTGACCCTGTATACAGCGGCATAGTGGCCGAGTTGGTGCTTAGCAGCCTAGTGTGGCTAGACAGAGTAGTGCTGGGTCGATGAGTATACACAGATAGTGTAGTGACCTATTATATTGTAGCCTAGTATGGCTAGACAGTGTAGTGCTGGGTTGATAAGTATATATACAGACAGTGATGTATTATTTTGTATAGCTGCATTTGATATCGAGGATTTTAGTTTCCTAGCACTATTATTATTGCTTCCATTGGACCAAGTGGTGTAGGACACTTTTTCTCGGTGGTTGAACCCACTGGGAACTCAGTTGTAGTTCTCACACCCCTTGGGTGACCCCCCCACAGGTTCGGGTATGGATACGGCGGACGAGACGGTTCAGATGCAGACGGCGAGGCATACGACAAGGGCAAGGGCCCAGCAGCATAGAGACCTAGAGGGTCTAGCAGAGGTATCCCTTTTTATATATATTTCTTGAGTGAACCTTGTATGGTGAGGAATTTATGTAAAAGAATTGTAATAATTTTATTTGCAAGTTCAGAAATGTAAAGTGTAATAAATTTAATTCATGGTTCACTCTCGTATGCTTTTATTTCCGCTTTAACTATTTGTTTATTGAATGAAAGTTTTAAATTTGTAGTGATTTTTAGTACTCTGATACTGAGCTTCCGCATATACTTGTTGTATGATTATGGATGTTACCGTTCCTTTCGGGTAGTGAAAGGTCTTACCCGATTGGCGGGTCTGTTGGCGTGCCCGAACCGTACTAATTGGCGGACTCGGGGCGTGACACGGACCCCGAACTGTTTTTTCAGGAAAATTGCTGAAAAAAGACGACAGTCCGGATCAGCCAAATCCAGTCCGGACCGTCGTGCGGAAAAAATTCTGTTAAGTCAGTTTTTGATTCTTATCTCTTTCCAAAGGTTTCTAACCTATAAATAAACCCTAATTTCATCTTTTAGGGTATCCGGAAAAGGGATCAAATCCACATATAGAGAAGAAAGGAAAACACGATTAATTCATGTTTCTTCGTCTATATTGATCAATTTGATTCTAGGGTTTCCAAACTCCTAATTCTTGTAGAATCAAATTGATGAATACTTAGATGGTGTTTTCTGATCTATCTTTGATCTAAGTATTCGGCGGATTATCATCACCAAGAAAAATCAAGAACTGGACAAGTTGGATGTTCAGGATCCGGATCAGACCATTTCAGTCCGGACCCCGAACATAGTTTAGTTCATGCGGAATTCCAGTCCGGACCTCCCCTATTTCAGTCCGGACCCCGAACTATGTGTTTGCTGAAATCGCATGTACAGTCCGGATCAGGAAATTCCAGTCCGGACCCCGAACTATTTTTTCAGGAAAATTGCTGAAGAAAGGCGACAGTCCGGATCAGCCAAATCCAGTCCGGACCGTCGTGCGGGAAAAATTCTATTAAGTCAGTTTTTTATTCTTATCTCTTTCCAAAGGTTTCTAACCTATAAATAAACCCTAATTTCATCTTTTAGGGTATCCGGAAAAGGGATCAAATCCACATATAGAGAAGAAAGGAAAACACGATTAATTCATGTTTCTTCGTCTATATTGATCAATTTGATTCTAGGGTTTTCAAACTCCTAATTCTTGTAGAATCAAATTGATGAATACTTAGATGGTGTTTTCTGATCTATCTTTGATCTGAGTATTCGGCGGATTATCATCACCAAGAAAAACAACGATTTTGCCAAAAATCGGCGCGTGGATTCGCGTGGCCTTGTGGACTCAATGTGCTACCGTTTCGTGGATTCGAAACGAGGTGCGTTCGTGGATTCGATACGTACTACTTGGTGTGCTCGTGGATTCGAGTGGCGTTCGTGGATTCGAATGTGTGCAGTGGACGTGCAGTCGGTGAGCGGCAAGATCCGAAGAAGTTGAAGGATGGGTTGGAGTCCGTGGAGTCGGTAATCACCTTGTTATTCTTCTTTTCTTAGTGGATTGTTATTGCGTGTTGGTCCCGTGGTTTTTCTCCTGGATTGGAGTTTCCACGTAAATCTCGGTGTGCTGTTTTTATTTTCCGCATTGGTTTTTATTTTGCACCGAGATTGGTTTTTTGAGTATTACACCTATTCACCCCCCCTCTAGTTGTTTGATAATACCTATTTAGATCCTTGTGGATCCTATATAAAAACCTATAATTTTCTTTCTTCTCTATATGTAGATTTATAAGTTTTTCTCCGTTAATATTTCTCTGTCATTTCCCGGAGTTTAAAACTTATTCTCGGTTCATTTTGGATTACCCTTAGATTACCCTAAAAGAAATGAGATTAGGGTTTACTTATAGGTTAGAAACCATTGGAAGAGGATAAGAATCAAAAACTGATTGTAACAGAATTTTTTCCGCACGACGGTCCGGACTGGATTTGGCTTGATCCGGACTGTCGTTGTTTTTCAGAGAATTGCTGAAAAAACAATGTTCGGGGTTCGGACTGAAATACCATGGTCCGGACTGTTCATGCGATTTCTACAGAATCCACATTCGGGGTCCGGACTGAACCAGGGGTGTTCCGGACTGGATTTGCGCATGAACCTACCTACGTTCGGGGTCCGGACTGGATTACTCTGATCCGGATCCTGAACATATAACAGTCCAGTTTCTTGATTTTTATGCGATTAAAAATCCATCCAAGTGTTTCTACACTATGAGAAGTATTCGGAACACCAAGATTATTTAGATAAACATACATGATCCTTTTGAATTCTTCTTTCTTGAGATTGAGGTATATGATCCAAACATCTTCATCTTCAATCTTCAAGACTTAAACACTTTCACGAAATATGCCAAAACAAATTCCTTAACAAAATATTGCTGCGCCTAACCGACCCTAAGGTGAGTTAGCATTTCGTCATAAACAAAATATGTTTGGTGGCAATCTAGCGCCCAAATGGGTTTTCACCAGATGCCTTTCCCTAACTTTTGCCTGTGAGCTCGAATTGTGTTTTCTCACAGCGAGGATCCCATTTTTGCCCGTGGGGTTATACCACAGCCAAGATTTTTTTTCTTTTCCTCTATTTTGTTTTTCCTTTTTTTTTCTTTTTTTTTTGTATTATTTTTTTTCTCTTGTATCTTTTTTTCTTTTTTTTTTTTTTATTGGAATATATGGGTTTATTTTGTGTTGGGAAGCAAATAAAATTATTGCGCATAACCGACCCTAAGGTGAGTTAGAATTCCGTCGTAAACAAAATATGTTTGAAAAAAGTATTTTTGAGTATTGAAAAATATGGGTTTATTTTGGTTTATTTTGAAAATATGGGTTTATTGAAAAATATGGGTTTGTTTTGAAAGAAAAATATGTTTTGGTGGCAATCGGGCGCCCACATTGGTTTTCACCCGATGCCTTCCCTAACTTTTGTCTGTGAGTTTGAATTGTGTTTTCTCACAGCGGGGATCCCATTTTTGCCCGTGGGTTATACCACAGCCAGGATTTGTTTTCTTTTTCTTTTTCTTTTTTTTTTCTTTTTTTTTTTTTAGCTTTTTTTTTTGTTTTATTTTTGGGCTTATTTTTTCTTTTTTTTTTGAGATTTTTTGCCTTTTTTTGAGATTTTTTTTTCCTTTTTTTGAGATTTTTTTTTGTATCTTTTTTTTCTTTTTTTTTTGTATCTTTTTTTCTTTTATTTTTTTTTTGTGACATTTTTTTCAAATTTCTAGCCGATACATTTCGACCATAAAAACAACAATGATCGCATTCTTTTTCACGAGCCCCCGGTAATTTTTTTTTCTCGGTTGAGTCGGTGGCGATTACTCCTCTTAAAGGAAGCTCCGATTGGAGGGATTATAATTGTCGTGTCACTAGAAAATATCAGCCTATTGATTACCTACGATTTCTGTGACTGGTTCTTCAAAAATATGAGCTTCCCTCTGAACACCATCCTTTTGGATGTAGGTGAGTAGGTGAGCCGTTCACCTACGGGTTAGCGAAGAGGATTGGATATGCCAACATTAGATTATTTTGTCGGGGCGGCAGCCGAGGAATGACCATATTGTGTGCATTCCTGGGAAAGGGCAGTAAAGGTAATAATGCCCAGAGTAGCAGCAATACTCTTATATGTTGGTGCTATTTCCTCGATGCAAATAGTAGGATTTACTTCCACCTTTATATATATATATATATATATATATATATATATATATATATATATATATATATATATATATATATATATATATATATATATATATATATATATATATATATATATATATATATATATATATATATATATATATATATATATATATATATATTAAAGGTCTCAAAGATGGAAGGAGAAGTCAGGTCCCACCGGGCGTGCCATTTTGTGTGGGATCTTGAATGACTCATCTCGCGCGGTTCACCTTTTTTTTCGGGTTTCCGTGGTATGGTATTCACGATTCAGATGGGTATTTATATGGGCGGGTATATAAGCGTATCAGGTATTGCGGATTCATGACTTCCAATAGACGCAAGCATCTATTGTTAATTACCCCTGTGAGATTGGGGCACCTTTGATTAAGAGACCTTTGTGAGAAGCATAGAATAAATCGTATCCTGATGATATACCAAATCCTAAGTATGTGTTAGGATTCTGTTGGATTTAAAATTGACTAGATCCCGAGTATATATGTTGAGACCTAGTCGATATTAAACTCTTAAGTATATGTGTTAGAGTTTAATTGGGTTTAATTTTCTCTAAGGATATGTTTTTGTAATGACATGACCTTTCTAGTGATATTTTACCCTCCTGTTAATAAAGTGCTCCTGTTAGGCAAGCTGAATTATCGAGTTTTTTTAAGTTGGTCGATGTGTTGCACGGGTATTTTTCTGTGAAAGGGCTCGAAAAATGATGACCGACGGTGCGATCGGATCTGAAATCCGACCTTGGGATCTCCCGGAACAGGGTTTTAGGGTTGCGGTGGCTTGGTGCGCATCGGAATCCGTGCAAAATATCCTGCACGCATTTCGAGGAAATTATGGGTTTATCCCGTATAACTAATTAATCAATTAATTAGTTATTTGTTAGTAAATATTTAAAGGTGGGAATTATTCGTACGTACGAGAGAAAATCCCACGTTTCGCAAAAAGAGAAACCCTAGCCGGAGAGGAAGAGAAAAGAAAAGAACGAAACCCTAATCGGAGGAAGAAGAGAAGAGAGAGGAAGAAGGCGGAGGAGTTCGATCAACGTGCCGGAAACAGGGGTGTGATCGGATCATCTTTCCCGTCGAAATTTGCGGTAAGTGGAATTCGTTTATTTTATTGTTAGGGTTTTCGTGTCTTTTTCGTCGCCGCCGCGCGATCTAGGGCCACCCAGGGCACCGCCGCCGGTGGGGCGCGCCGCGCGGCCTTGTGCCGCGCGGGGCGCCACCTGCGGGCGGCGCGCACGCCGGGCCGCGGGCGGCGGCGTCCGCGCGGAAAGGCGCCGCGCGGGCGCCACCCGGGAGCGCAAGCCGCGCGGCCTCGTGCCGCGCGGGGAGCCCGCGGGTGGCGGCGTTCGCGCGGACGGGCGCCATGCGGACACCACCCGCGGGCGCGCGTCGCGCGTCCTTGTGCCGCGCGGGGTGCCCGCGGGCGGGCAAACGCCGCACGGGCGCAGCGTGGGCACCACCCGCGGGCGCGCGCCGCGCGGCCTTGTGCCGCGCGGGGCGCCCGTGAGCAGGCAGACGCCGCAGGGGTGCCGCGTGGGCACCACCCGTGGGCGTGCGCCGCGCGGCCTTGTGGCGCGCGGGGCGCCCGCGGGCAGGCAGACGCCGCACGGGCGCCGCGTGGGCGCCACCCGCGGGCATGTGCAGCACGGCCTCGTGCCGCGCGGGGTGCCAACGGGCGGGCAAGCACCGCGCGGACACCACCCGCGGGCGCGCGCTGCGCGGCCTCATGCCGCGCGGGGGGCCCACGGGCGACGGCGTTCGCGCGGGCAAACGCCGCTGGCGACGGCGTCCGCGCGGGTGGGTACCGCGCGAGGGGCTGTCGTCGTACGCACGCCGTTACGAGGTTTTTGTCGCGTTGATAAGTTTTGGGTTCCGTTTTGCGACATGGTGCGTCCGGTTTGACTTATCGTTCTTTTGGGGACTTCTTTAGGTCCAGGAGCTGCGCGGGAGGGTGTCAAAGTTCAAGGTGTCCCGATCGTCGCGCAACAAGGTGGGTACTCTCGCAATAAGTGCGGTATGTCATCATTTGACAAGTAAATTAACAAGCATAATAAAGTAGATGAATTGTATTGACTGTTAAAACCCATCGCATGAGTACTTTCCGCTCTTTCGTATTAACTGTGGCGACTAAGTGTCGCGGTGATTATTACACGCCGGTTTCGGCTATTATGCTCTTAGATGCTTACACGCACACCGGCGGTTTGGCCACCAATTGGGTGTACTTTTCCGGAATTGTGGTACGTTGACCCGTGTACCCCACAAAAGTAAAGGTGTCGAGTGGGGACCCCTCGCGCTCGCTATAGGTGCAGCACTAGCACCGTGGAGGGGTTAAAGGCATTACGCAAGCAAAGTGATCGTTCACGAGGGGGTCTTTAGACTTTCCGACAGGTGTCATGAAATTAAATCAAGGGATGTTGTCACGCCCCGGGGGTTTTATTTTAGCGGAAACGATACTTCAAAGTACGCGTAAAGTGCGTACGAATTTTTTTGTTTAAAAACCTCCTTCCCCGGCGCGTGCCCAGACCCGCCGCATATACAGATTCACTCGAAAATCGGGCAGAGTCTCCTCTGTATATGCACGGCGTCGCGGCTGTTACAATAGTCGATCATGAGCAATCATTTTCCCATTTAATCACAACAGTTCGAAGTAGTACGGTGCATGAAGACTAAACAATACCCGTGGCCAATCAAGTTGAAAGGATAAACTCACAGTTTTGAAGGCAGGTCCACACGACCCAAGGTTTTGAAGACAGTTTGAAAAGATGCCATAAATCCACAGGGTTTGGAAAACAGGTCCACACAACCCAGATTTTAAAAGATAGTTTTCGAAGTTCTTTTCTTTTCTAGTCATGTTGCTTTGAAAACGGCCAAACGGGAACAATAACGGAAATAGTAGTGCATAAGTAGAAAGAAAGTACTCAACATCCACACGACCCCACAAGGGTATCGAGAACCACACAATAACCTACAGTCCTGAATGAAATGCAGAGAAAGTAAATGATACAGCACACTAGGGCTCCCTCAGCCCGACTGCTACCACTTCGGCCTCACCGTCGCCTACCGCTACCCCCTGGAGGTACCTGTCACAGAGTGGGTAGTCAGCGACACTATCATAAGAGTAATACTAAAACAGTAAAGTAATGCCAAGTCACCAAAGTAAGACTAGCCGGAATAACCGCTCTACTCGTAACGGTAACTCACAACCACCTGTACCACCTGTAACACCTGCAACACCTGTAACCCCAGTAACACCTGTAACACCTGACCGCGTCGGGCACTGGACCCGGCGGTCTCACACCTGACTACATCGGGATCCAATCCCACGGTAGTCTCACACCTGTAACACCTGACCGCGTCGGGCACCGGACCCGGCGGTCTCACACCTGACTACATCGGGATCCAATCCCACGGTAGTCTCACACCTGTAACACCTGACCGCGTCGGGCACCGGACCCGGCGGTCTCACACCTGACTACATCGGGATCCAATCCCACGGTAGTCTCACACCTGACTACATCGGGATCCAATCCCACGGTAGTCTCACACCTGACTACATCGGGATCCAATCCCACGGTAGTCTCACCGCTCGCACCTCGCTGCCTCAAACCCCACAACTAATAAGGGGCCCCCCACTACGTCACCTCGTGGGGTAACACGGGTCAAAGACCGCCTTTCCGGAAAAGAGCACCCTTTGCGGTGGCCAAACCGCGGGTGCGCGTGTCGCAACTCGAGCATAAGTAACCAAGTAACCAAGTAACCAAGTAACCAAGTAACCATGTCACCATGTCACGGGGTAAGGTAGTACATCATAGAAACCATCAGCGTTAGTACCGATTAATAATCAAAAGTCCCTTTTTGGATTTCCAACACAATACTCAGCCTCGACCGTAACCCACCTTGTTGTCGCGCTCCTGACCGATGCTAGGTTCTCCCGCGTCTCGGGTGCCCGCCCGGGCCTACAAGAATCTGTCATACAGGAGTCAGTGACTAAGACGACTAGAACACCCGGCGCCCCCTCGCCTTGCGCACAATTCGCACATGTACGCGCCTGGCCCCGCACGGCTGGGCGGCGTACGAACAGCGTGCGGCGCCGTCCGCATGCGGTGACGCCCGCACCCGCATGCGGAGTCGCCCGCAAGCGGCGGCCCGCATGCGGAGCCACCCGCACCCGCATGTGGCGGTGCCCGCAAGTGGTGGCGCCCGCATGCGGCAGCCCGCATGCGGTGCCGCCCGCACCCTCATGCGGCGGCGTCCGCTAGTGGCGGCGCCCGCATGCAGGGCTGCGTGCCGGATTCCGGCGGTGCCCCTCGCCTCTTCCTTTTTCCCCCCTCCCCCTCGTCCGCTCCAACCAAGAACGGAGCAAGAACGCAAAACCCTAGCGTGCTCACCTCGGTTGCCGGAGGGAAAAGTGATCCGATCCTGCGAGTTCGGCTACAAGGAATGTGAGGACGTCTTCCTCTCCTTCCTTGGTCTCGCCGCTTGGATCCTCCGCGTAATCGGTGAGGAAGCAAAAGGGTTCGGTTGGGAAACTGAAAGGTTGGGGAATTGGGGTTTCGTACGTAGGGGCTTGTGGGAGTTGCGGGGGTTGGGGAATTGGGGTTTCGTACGTAGGGGCTTGTGGGGAGTTGCGGGTAGTTAAGGGAGTGGGTAGTTATGGGGACGGGGTAGTTATGGGGAGTGGGTAGTTAAGGGAGTTGCGGGTAGTTATGGGGACGGGGTAGTTATGGGGAGTGGGTAGTTAAGGGAGTTGCGGGTAGTTAAGGGAGTGGGTAGTTATGGGGACGGGGTAGTTATGGGGAGTGGGTAGTTAAGGGAGTTGCGGGTAGTTATGGGGACGGGGTAGTTATGGGGAGTGGGTAGTTAAGGGGAGTGGGTAGTTAAGGGAGTTGCGGGTAGTTATGGGGACGGGGTAGTTATGGGGAGTGGGTAGTTAAGGGAGTTGCGGGTAGTTAAGAGGAGTGGGTAGTTATGGGGAGTGGGTAGTTATGGGGAATGGGTAGTTATGGGGGGTGGCGGTAGTTATAGGGAAGTTACACGACGGGGGGGAAAATAACGGGAACGGTTAAGTTGGTAAAAGGGAATGAACCCAGTTCAAGTTAAAACGGGTCCAAATCAGGTGCGAACTAGAGTCCGGTCTGTCTGAAAACCCGCGTTATCCACCTGAACCGTTAGTTACCTTCCGGAATTTATTCCGGGAGATTCCGGCGTCGGAATTCAAAACCGTTTTCCGCCGCCACTCTCCGTTTCGCGAGCCCTATTAACTAAAAAATACCCGCGGGCCCCGACGGTCTGTCCGGAAACAAGGAATTATTCGATCATCCTCCAGTCCCCCGAAACGAAAAGCGGAAATAACGAAACCAAAAGTAGACCCTTAAAATATTTTAAACCAGCGGCTACTACACCACTCACCTCTTAAAACGAGTTTCGTCCTCGAAACTCAATCTTGGTTCGCGGTAAAGAGATAAAGGTAGCCCTCTCTCATCTTCGATTCTAGTTCCCACGTCGCTTCCCGCTCCTCGTGGTTGCTCCAGTGCACCTTCACATAGGGGATGTCTCGGTTTCGAAGCGTCTTACTTTCTCTTGCTAGTATTCGCACAGGGGTTTCCTCGAAACTTAGGTCCTCCTTTAGTTCGAGTGTCGAGACGTCCAGCACGTGCGACGGGTCGGGGAGGTATTTCTTGAGCATCGAAACGTGGAACACGTCATGAATCCGGTTGAGGTTCGGTGGTAGGGCAAGGCGGTAAGCCACTGGGCCGATCCGTTCCAGGATCTCGAATGGCCCCACGAACCGCGGGCTTAGCTTTCCTTTTAACCCGAATCGCTTGATTCCCTTGGATGGCGAGACCCGCAAAAACACGTGCTCTCCCACCTGGAACTCTAAATCGCGGCGTCTTCGATCCGCGTAGCTCTTTTGTCGACTTTGGACGGTTAGTAAGCGCTGTCTGATGAGGCGCACCTTCTCTTCTGTTTCTTCCACCAAGTCGGGTCCCAAGAACTTCCGTTCTCCCAAGTCGTCCCAACAGATCGGGGATCGACAGCGTCTCCCGTATAAGGCTTCGTAGGGTGCCATCAATATGCTGGCCTGGTGGCTATTGTTGTAAGCGAATTCTACGAGTGGTAGGTAACGCTCCCAACCGACTCCCCAATCGAGTACACAGGCCCGAAGCAGGTCTTCTAGCGTCTGTATCACTCGCTCCGACTGCCCGTCTGTCTGGGGGTGGAAGGCTGTGTTGAAGTGCAATTTAGTCCCCAAGGCTTGTTGCAGGCTCTGCCAAAATTTTGAGACGAAACGCGTGTCTCTGTCTGATGTGATCGATGTCGGTACTCCATGCAGTCTCACAATCTCGCTGAGATAGACCTGAGCCAACCGTTCCCTGGTCCAAGTTGTGTGAATCGGCAGGAAGTGCGCTGACTCGTTAGCCGGTCCACCACAACCCATATTGTGTCATGTCCTTGCTGTGAACGCGGGAAACCCCGGTGACAAAGTCCATGGTGATATGATCCCACTTCCACTCCGGTACCGGTAAGGGGTTGTAATTTTCCCGCCGGTCGTGATGTTCCGCCTTTATTTGTTGACACACCAGGCAATGAGCTACAAATTGGGTTACATCCCTCTTCATCTTGGGCCACCAGAAGGTCTGCTTGAGGTCCCTGTACATCTTTGTGCCTCCTGGATGTGCTTGTGCGATAAGGGGCGCTGTGTGCCTCGGACAGAATTTCTTTCTTCAATTCCGGGGTATCTGGCGCACAAATTCGCCCGCGGAATCGTAGGGTGTCATCGCCTTCCAATGAAAAGTCCCCCTCCTGATCCGGTGAGATCTTGTCTCTTACGAGCTGTAAGTGCGAGTCCGCCTGCTGCCCCTCTCGAATCTTTTCTAGTAAGTGTTGGCTTGACCACCAAAGTTAGAAGTTGCGCAACCGTGCCCGCTGGCACTACTTCCAACCCTAGTGGAGAAAATTCTGCGATCAAGTTGCTCTGCTCAGTTATCGCACCTACCGATCCTCCCCTCCAGTCGCCCCTTCCTGCTCAGAGCGTCCGCTACCCACGTTGCTTTCCCGGGTGGTATTGGATCGTTAGGTCGTAATCCTTCAGTAATTCAAGCCACCGTCTCTGCCGCAAGTTTAGTTCCTTTTGTGTGAACAGGTATTAAGACTCTGGGATCTGAGAAGATGTTACAATGGACACCAAAGAGATAGTGTCTCATAACTTCAGGACGAAGACCACCGCAGCCAGCTCTAAGTCGTGTGTTGGGTAGTTTCTTTCGTAGTCCTTTAGTTGCCTAGATGCATAGGCTATCACCTTCCCCTGCTGCATTAACACACCCCCAAGGGCCGATTCTTGAAGCGTCGCAGTACACCTCATAGTCCTCACCGGGTGTTGGTAGTACAAGAATCGGTGCCTCGGTAGCCTTCTTTTGAGTTCTTCAAAACTTCCTGGCATTTGGCCGTCCATACAAACTTTTCTCCTTTCTTGGTCAACCGGTTTAGAGGGGTCGCAATCTTCGAGAAACCCTCGACAAAGCGTCTATAATACCCGCCCAGCCCCAAGAAACTGCGGATCTCCCGTCACCGTTGTGGGCGGCTGCCAGTCTATCACCGATTCCACCTTCTGGGTCTACGGCGATTCCCTTTGCCGAGATCACATGCCCCAGGACCTACTACTTCGGTAGCCAGAACTCACACTTTTTGAGCTTAGCGAACAGCTTCTGCTCCCTGAGGGTTTGGAGAATCGTTCGTAAGTGATCCTCAGTGCTCCTCGTCGGTGATGAGTAGATTAGTATATCATCGATGAAGACCACCACGAACCGATCAAGAATGGTCTTAAGACCCGTCATCGATGTCCATGAAGACTTGCGGGTGGGCGTTCCTTAAGTCCAAAACGGGCCTACCGTAAACCATAATTACCATAGCCTGTCCGGAAAGCGTCTTCTTCGGAATGTCCTCGTTCCCGACGCCGAATCTGGTGGTAGCCAGACGTAGATCAATTTTTGAAAGACCCGTGCATCCCTCGTAGTTTGTCGAAGAGGTCATCGATTCTGGGCAGGGGGTACTTATTTTTTCAACCGTGACCTTGTTCTTCCTCTGCTGTCGATACAGATCGCAGGATCCTCCTTCTTCCGGTACGAAAAGAACACTGGTGCGCCCCAGGTGACATCAACTCCGTCCTGACAAACCTTTTGCCAAGAGGTCTTCATTGCGCCTTAACCTCTTTCAACTCCGCGAAGGCCATTTTAGTGTGCCTTGTTATATGTTGCGACCTGGCAGATTCATAGGGAACAACCACTCCCGTTCGTGGGTATCGCAGGAGCTTCCGTCGGAAAGACATCGGGAGTCCTTCAACCCACCGGGAAGTCTGAAGTGTCTTCGAGGTGTCCTGGTAACCACAATCTTACCGATGCAAATAGGCTACACACCCCCCTCTATCAGACTCCTGGCTCGAGTCGCGGAGATGACTGCCGGGAAGGAGATGCTCTTGCACGCTAGGTATGCATTCTTAGGGAAACTAGGTTCTTGTAGTTGTACCATCCGCTTATCGCAGTCGATAAGCACTTGGTACCTTGAGAGCCAGTCCATGCCCAAAACAACGTCGTACTCCTTCAAGGGAATTACTATTAAATCCCAAGGGCAGAATAGCCGCCCTAGCTTAATCGGGCAAGTGGCTACCAAACTAGTCGCCTCTAGCGTCCCACCCGCGGTCTGGACCGTCAACCGACTTTGGAGAGGTGTTTTCCTCGAGGTCATGCGAAAACACGTACTCGCGAGAAATGAACATTATCTACAAAACATCGTAAAATCGAGAGAGAAAAGAAACATTATCTACAAATCCCCTCCCCGGTCTCTCACGTCTTAAACCTTAAACCCTGCACATTTCATTTATTCGTAGTTAAGTGTGATATCTCGGTGGATGTTGGGCCGTCACTGTTGTGATTAAAGCAAAGTCTCTGATACCATCTTATCTGTCACGCCCCGGGGGTTTATTTTAGCGGAAACGATACTTCAAAGTACGCGTAAAGTGCGTACGAATTTTTTTGTTTAAAACCTCCTTCCCCGGCGCGTGCCCAGACCCGCCACATATACAGATTCACTCGAAAATCGGGCAGAGTCTCCTCTGTATATGCACGGCGTCGCGGCTGTTACAATAGTCGATCATGAGCAATCATTTTCCCATTTAATCACAACAGTTCGAAGTAGTACGGTGCATGAAGACTAAACAATACCCGTGGCCAATCAAGTTGAAAGGATAAACTCACAGTTTTGAAGGCAGGTCCACACGACCCAAGGTTTTGAAGACAGTTTGAAAAGATGCCATAAATCCACAGGGTTTTGGAAAACAGGTCCACACGACCCAGATTTTAAAAGATAGTTTTCGAAGTTCTTTTCTTTTCTAGTCATGTTGCTTTGAAAACGGCCAAACGGGAACAATAACGGAAATAGTAGTGCATAAGTAGAAAGAAGTACTCAACATCCACACGACCCCACAAGGGTATCGAGAACCACACAATAACCTACAGTCCTGAATGAAATGCAGAGAAAGTAAATGATACAGCACACTAGGGCTCCCTCAGCCCGACTGCTACCACCTCGGCCTCACCGTCGCCTACCTCTACCCCCTGGAGGTACCTGTCACAGAGTGGGTAGTCAGCGACACTATCATAAGAGTAGTACTAAAACAGTAAAGTAAGCCAAGTCACCAAAGTAAGACTAGCCGGAATAACCGCTCTACTCGTACGGTAACTCGCAACCACCTGTACCACCTGTAACACCTGCAACACCTGTAACCCCAGTAAACCTGTAACACCTGACCGCGTCGGGCCACTGGACCCGGCGTCTCACACCTGACTACATCGGGATCCAATCCCACGGTAGTCTCACACCTGTAACACCTGACCGCGTCGGGCCCACCCGGCGGTCTCACACCTGACTACATCGGTCCAATCCCACTATCTCACACCTGTAACACCTGACCGCGTCGGCACCGGACCCGGCGGTCTCACACCTGACTACATCGGGATCCAATCCCACGTAGTCTCACACCTGACTACATCGGATCCAATCCCACGGTAGTCTCACACCTGAACTACATCGGGATCCAATCCCCCGGTAGTCTCACCGCTCGCACCTCGCTGCCTCAAACCCCACAACTAATAAGGGGCCCCCCACTACGTCACCTCGTGGGGTAACACGGTCAAAGACCGCCTTTCCGGAAAGAGCACCCTTTGCGGTGGCCAAACCGCGGGTGCGCGTGTCGCAACTCGAGCATAAGTAACCAAGTAACCAAGTAACCAGTAACCAAGTAACCATGTCACCATGTCACGGGGTAAGGTAGTACATCATAGAAACCATCACGTTAGTACCGATTAATAATCAAAAGTCCCTTTTGGATTCCAACACAATACTCAGCCTCGACCGTAAACCCACCTTGTTGTCGCGCTCCTGACCGATGCTAGGTTCTCCCGCCTCGTCTCGGTGCCCGCCCGGCCTACAAGAATCTGTCATACAGAGTCAGTGACTAAGACGACTAGAACCCCCGGCGCCCCCTCGCCTTGCGCACAATTCGCACATGTACGCGCCTGGCCCCGCACGGCTGGGCGGCGTACGAACAGCGTGCGGCGCCGTCCGCATGCGGTGACGCCCGCACCCGCATGCGGAGTCGCCCGCAAGCGGCGCCCGCATGCGGAGCCCCCGCACCCGCATGTGGCGGTGCCCGCAAGTGGTCGCCCGCAGCGGCAGCCCGCATGCGTGCCGCCCGCACCCTCATGCGGCGGCGCGTCCGCTAGTGGCGGCGCCCGCATGCGGGCTGCGTGCCGGATTCCGCGGTGCCCCTCGCCTCTTCCTTTTTCCCCCCCTCCCCCTCGTCCGCTCCAACCAAGAACGAGCAAGAAAACAAACGCAAAACCCTAGCGTGCTCACCTCGGTTGCCGGAGGGAAAAGTGATCCGATCCTGCGAGTTCGGCTACAAGGAATGTTGAGGACGTCTTCCTCTCCTTCCTTGGCTCGCCGCTTGGATCCTCCGCGTAATCGGTGGAAGCAAAAGGGTTCGGTTGGGAACTGAAACGGTTGGGAATTGGGGTTTCG
>CM055072.1:3886658-3912848 GCA_029204045.2 Tillandsia leiboldiana
TTCGTATTAACTGTGGCGACTAAGGTCGCGGTTATTATTACACGCCGGTTTCGGCTATTATGCTCTTAGATGCTTACACGCACACACGGCGGTTTTTGGCCACCAATTGGGTGTACTTTTTCGCGAGAATTTGTGGTACTTGACCCGTGAACCCCCACAAAAGTAAAGGTGTCGAGTGGGGCCCCCTCGCGCCTCGCTAAAGGTGGCAGCACTAGCACCGTGGAGGGTTAAAGGCATTACGCAAGCAAAGTGATCGTTCAGAGGGGGGTCTTTAGACTTTCCGACAGGTGTCATGAAATTAAATCAAGGGATGTTGTCACGCCCCGGGGGGGTTTATTTTAGCGGAAACGATACTTCAAAAGTACGCGTAAAGTGCGTTACGAATTTTTTTGTTTAAAAACCTCCTTCCCCGGCGCGTGCCCGACCGCCGCATATACAGATTCAGCTAAGCGTCGAAATCGGCAGAGGTCTCCTTCTGTATATGCACGGCTCCTGGCTGTGTACAAGAGTCGTCAGCATGAGCAACATTGTTATGTCATCCTGCCCACATTTAATCACAACAGTTCGAAGTAGTACGGTGCATGAAGACTAAACAATACCCGTGGCCAATCAAGTTAAAGGATAACTCACAGTTTTGAAGGCAGGTCCACAAGACCCAAGGTTTTGAAGACCGTTTGAAAAGATGCCATAAATCCACAGGTTTGGAAAACAGGTCCACACAACCCAGATTTTAAAAGATAGTTTTCGAAGTTCTTTTCTTTTCTAGTCATGTTGCTTTGAAAACGGCCAAACACCGTGAACAATAACGGAACGTAGTAGTGCATAAGTAGAAAGAAAGTACTCAACATCCCACGACCACCACACAAGGGTATCGAGAACCACACAATAACCTACAGTTCCTGAATGAAATGCAGAGAAAGTAAATGATACAGCACACTAGGGCTCCTCAGCCCGACTGCTACCACTTCGCGCCTCACCGTCGCCTACCCGCTACCCCTCCGGAGTACCTGTCACAGAGTGGGTTAAGTCAGCGACACTATCATAAGAGTAATACTAAAACAGTAAAGTAAGTGCCAAGTCACCAAAGTAAGACTAGCCGGAATAACCGCTCTACTCGTAACGGTAACTCACAACCACCTGTACCACCTGTAACACCTGCACACCTGTAACCCCCGTAACAGCCTTAACACCTGACCGCGTCGGGCACTGGACCCGCGGTCTTCACCCGGACTACATCGGGATCCACCACACAGTTCCCCCCCCCTGGCTCACACCTTTCACCTGACCGCGTCGGGCACCGGACCCGGCGGTCTCACACCTGACTACATCGGGATCCAATCCCACGTAGTCTCACACCTGTAACCCTGACCGCGTCGGGGCACCGGACCCGGCGGTCTCACACCTGACTACATCGGGATCCAATCCCACGTAGTCTCACACCTGACTACATCGGGATCAATCCCACGGTAGTCTCACACCTGACTACATCGGATCCATCCCACGGTAGTCTCACCCGCTCGCACCTCGCTGCCTCAAACCCCACAACTAATAAGGGGCCCCCCACTACGTCACCCTCGGTGGGGTAACAACGGGTCAAAGACCGCCTTTCCGGAAAAGAGCACCCTTTGCGGTGGCCAAACCGCGGGTGCGCGTGTCGCAACTCGAGCATAAGTAACCAAGTAACCAAGTAACCAAGTAACCAAGTAACCAGGTCACCATGTCACGGGGTAAGGTAGTACATCATAGAAACCATCAGCGTTAGTACCGATGAATAATCAAAAGTCCCTTTTTGGATTTCCAACACAATAATCAGCCTCGACCGTAAACCCACCTTGTTGTCGCGCTCCTGACCGATGCTAGTTCTCCCGCGTCTCGGGTGCCCGCCCGGGCCTACAAGAATCTGTCATACAGGAGTCAGTGACTAAGACGACTAGAACACCCGGCGCCCCCCTCGCCTTGCGCACAATTCGCACATGTACGCGCCTGGCCCCGCACGGCTTGGGCGGCGTACGAACAGCGTGCGGGCGCCGTCCGCATGCGGTGACGCCCGCACCCGCATGCGGAGTCGCCCGCAAGCGGCGGCCCGCATGCGGAGCCACCCGCACCCGCATGTGGCGGTGCCCGCAAGTGGTGGCGCCCGCATGCGGCAGCCCGCATGCGGTGCCGCCCGCACCCTCATGCGGCGGCGTCCGCTAGTGGCGGCGCCCGCATGCAGGGCTGCGTGCCGGATTCCGGCGGTGCCCCTCGCCTCTTCCTTTTTCCCCCTCCCCCTCGTCCGCTCCAACCAAGAACGGAGCAAGAACGCAAAAACCCTAGCGTGCTCACCTCGGTTGCCGGAGGGAAAAGTGATACGATCCTGCGAGTTCGGCTACAAGGAATGTGAGGACGTCTTCCTCTCCTTCCTTGGTCTCGCCGCTTGGATCCTCCGCGTAATCGGTGAGGAAGCAAAAGGGTTCGGTTGGGAAACTGAAAGGTTGGGGAATTGGGGTTTCGTACGTAGGGGCTTGTGGGGAGTTGCGGGGTTTGGGGAATTGGGGTTTCGTACGTAGGGGCTTGTGGGGAGTTGCGGGTAGTTTTAAGGGAGTGGGGTAGTTTATGGGGACGGGGTAGTTATGGGGAGTGGGTAGTTAAGGGAGTGCGGGTATTTATGGGGACGGGTAGTTATGGGGAGTGGGTAGTTAAGGGATTTGCGGGTAGTTAAGGGAGTGGGTAGTTATGGGGACGGGTAGTTATGGGGAGTGGTAGTTAAGGTAGGAGTTGCGGGTAGTTTGGGGACGGGGTAGTTATGGGGAGTGGGTAGTTAAGGGGAGTGGGTAGTTAAGGGAGTTGCGGGTAGTTATGGGGACGGGGGTAGTTATGGGGAGTGGGTAGTTAAGGGGAGTTGCGGGTAGTGTAAGAGGAGTGGGTAGTTATGGGGAGTGGGTAGTTATGGGGAATGGGTAGTTATGGGGGGTGGCGTAGTTATAGGGAAGTTACACGACGGGGGGGAAAATAACGGGAACGGTTAAGTTGGTAAAAGGGAATGAACCCAGTTCAAGTTAAAACGGGTCCAATCAGGTGCGAACTAGAGTCCGGTCTGTCTGAAAACCCGCGTTATCCACCTGAACCGTTAGTTACCTTCCGGAATTTATTCCGGGAGATTCCGGCGTCGGAATTCAAAACCGTTTTCGCCGCCACTCTCCGTTTCGCGAGCCCTATTAACTAAAAAATACCCGCGGGCCCCGACGGTCTGTCCGGAAACAAGGAATTATTCGATCATCCTCCAGTCCCCCGAAACGAAAAGCGGAAATAACGAAACCAAAAGTAGACCCTTAAAATATTTTAAACCAGCGGCTACTACACCACTCACCTCTTAAAACGAGTTTCGTCCTCGAAACTCAATCTTGGTTCGCGGTAAAGAGATAAAGGTAGCCCTCTCTCATCTTCGATTCTAGTTCCCACGTCGCTTTCCCGCTCCTCGTGGTTGCTCCAGTGCACCTTCACATAGGGGATGTCTCGGTTTCGAAGCGTCTTACTTTCTCTTGCTAGTATTCGCACAGGGGTTTCCTCGAAACTTAGGGTCCTCCTTTAGTTCGAGTGTCGAGACGTCCAGCACGTGCGACGGGTCGGGAGGTATTTCTTGAGCATCGAAACGTGGAACACGTCATGAATCCGGTTGAGGTTCGGTGGTAGGGCAAGGCGGTAAGCCACTGGGCCGATCCGTTCCAGGATCTCGAATGGCCCCACGAACCGCGGGCTTAGCTTTCCTTTTAACCCGAATCGCTTGATTCCCTTGGATGGCGAGACCCGCAAAAAACACGTGCTCTCCCACCTGGAACTCTAAATCGCGGCGTCTTCGATCCGCGTAGCTCTTTTGTCGACTTTGGACGGTTAGTAAGCGCTGTCTGATGAGGCGCACCTTCTCTTCTGTTTCTTCCACCAAGTCGGGTCCCAAGAACTTCCGTTCTCCCAAGTCGTCCCAACAGATCGGGGATCGACAGCGTCTCCCGTATAAGGCTTCGTAGGGTGCCATCAATATGCTGGCCTGGTGGCTATTGTTGTAAGCGAATTCTACGAGTGGTAGGTAACGCTCCCAACCGACTCCCCAATCGAGTACACAGGCCCGAAGCAGGTCTTCTAGCGTCTGTATCACTCGCATCCGACTGCCCGTCTGTCTGGGGGTGGAAGGCTGTGTTGAAGTGCAATTTAGTCCCCAAGGCTTGTTGCAGGCTCTGCCAAAATTTTGAGACGAAACGCGTGTCTCTGTCTGATGTGATCGATGTCGGTACTCCATGCAGTCTCACAATCTCGCTGAGATAGACCTGAGCCAACCGTTCCCTGGTCCAAGTTGTGTGAATCGGCAGGAAGTGCGCTGACTTCGTTAGCCGGTCCACCACAACCCATATTGTGTCATGTCCTTGCTGTGAACGCGGGAACCCGGTGACAAAGTCCATGGTGATATGATCCCACTTCCACTCCGGTACCGGTAAGGGTTGTAATTTTCCCCGCCGGTCGTTGATGTTCCGCCTTTATTTGTTGACACACCAGGCAATGAGCTACAATTGGGTTACATCCCTCTTCATCTTGGGCCACCAGAAGGTCTGCTTGAGGTCCCTGTACATCTTTGTGCCTCCTGGATGTGCTGCATAAGGGGCGCTGTGTGCCTCGGACAGAATTTCTTTCTTCAATTTCCGGGGTATCTGGCGCACAAATTCGCCCGGAATCGTAGGGTGTCATCGCCTTCCAATGAAAAGTCCCCCTCCTGATCCGGTGAGATCTTGTCTCTTACGAGCTGTAAGTGCGAGTCCGCCTGCTGCCCCTCTCGAATCTTTTCTAGTAGTGTTGGCTTGACCACCAAAGTTAGAAGTTGCGCAACCGTGCCCGCTGGCACTACTTCCAACCCTAGTGGAGAAAATTCTGCGATCAAGTTGCTCTGCTCAGTTATCGCACCTACCGATCCTCCTCCAGTCGCCCCTTCCTGCTCAGAGCGTCCGCTACCACGTTTGCTTTCCCGGGGTGGTATTGGATCGTTAGGTCGTAATCCTTCAGTAATTCAAGCCACCGTCTCTGCCGCAAGTTTAGTTCCTTTTGTGTGAACAGGTATTTAAGACTCTGGTGATCTGAGAAGATGTTACAATGGACACCAAAGAGATAGTGTCTCCATAACTTCAGGACGAAGACCACCGCAGCCAGCTCTAAGTCGTGTGTTGGGTAGTTTCTTTCGTAGTCCTTTAGTTGCCTAGATGCATAGGCTATCACCTTCCCCTGCTGCATTAACACACCCCCAAGGCCGATTCTTGAAGCGTCGCAGTACACCTCATAGTCCTCAACCGGGTGTTGGTAGTACAAGAATCGGTGCCTCGGTTAGCCTTCTTTTGAGTTCTTCAAACTTTCCTGGCATTTGGCCGTCCATACAAACTTTTCTCCTTTCTTGGTCAACCGGTTTAGAGGGGTCGCAATCTTCGAGAAACCCTCGACAAAGCGTCTATAATACCCCGCCAGCCCCAAGAAACTGCGGATCTCCGTCACCGTTGTGGGCGGCTGCCAGTCTATCACCGATTCCACCTTCTTGGGGTCTACGGCGATTCCCTTTGCCGAGATCACATGCCCCAGGAATCCTACTTCGCGTAGCCAGAACTCACACTTTTTGAGCTTAGCGAACAGCTTCTGCTCCCTGAGGGTTTGGAGAATCGTTCGTAAGTGATCCTCGTGCTCCTCGTCGGTGGATGAGTAGATTAGTATATCATCGATGAAGACCACCACGAACCGATCTAAGAATGGTCTGAAGACCCGGTTCATCATGTCCATAAAGACTGCGGGGCGTTCGTAAGTCCGAACGGCATGACCGTAAACTCATAATGACCATACCGGGTCCGGAAAGCGGTCTTCGGAATGTCCTCGTTCCGAACCCGAAGCTGGTGGTAGCCAGACTGTAGATCAATTTTTGAAAAGACCGTCGCTCCTCGTAGTTGGTCGAAGAGGTCGTCGATTCTGGGCAGGGGGTACTTATTTTTCACCGTGACCTTGTTTATTCCTCTGTAGTCGATACAGAGTCGCAGGCTCCCATCCTTCTTCCGTACGAAAAGCACTGGTGCGCCCCAGGGTGACACACTCGGCCTGACAAACCCTTTGTCCAAGAGGTCTTCCAGTTGCGCCTTTAACTCTTTCAACTCCGCGAAGGCCATTCGGTAGGGTGCCTTTGTTATAGGTTGCGTACCTGGCAAGAGTTCAATAGGGAACACCACCTCCCTTTCAGGGGGTATCCCAGGCAGCTCCGTCGGAAAGACATCGGGAAAGTCCTTCACCACCGGGAAGTCTGAAGGTGTCGTCGAGGGTCGGGTAACCAGATCTACCGATGCCAAATAGGCTACACACCCACCCTCTATCAGACTCCTGGCTCGAGTCGCGGAGATGACTGCCGGGAAGGAGATGCTCTTGCACGCTAGGTATGCATTCTTAGGGAAACTAGGTTCTTGTAGTTGTACCATCCGCTTATCGCAGTCGATAAGCACTTGGTACCTTGAGAGCCAGTCCATGCCCAAAACAACGTCGTACTCCTTCAAGGGAATTACTATTAAATCCCAAGGGCAGAATAGCCGCCCTAGCTTAATCGGGCAAGTGGCTACCAAACTAGTCGCCTCTAGCGTCCCACCCGCGGTCTGGACCGTCAACCGACTTTGGAGAGGTGTTTCCTCGAGGTCATGCGAAAACACGTACTCGCGAGAAATGAACATTATCTACAAAACATCGTAAAATCGAGAGAGAAAAGAAACATTATCTACAAATCCCCTCCCCGGTCTCTCACGTCTTAAACCTTAAACCCTGCACATTTCATTTATTCGTAGTTAAGTGTGATATCTCGGTGGATGTTGGGCCGTCACTGTTGTGATTAAAACAAAGTCTCTGATACCATCTTATTCTGTCACGCCCCGGGGGTTTTATTTTAGCGGAAACGATACTTCAAAGTACGCGTAAAGTGCGTACGAATTTTTTTGTTTAAAAACCTCCTTCCCCGGCGCGTGCCCAGACCCGCCGCATATACAGATTCACTCGAAAATCGGGCAGAGTCTCCTCTGTATATGCACGGCGTCGCGGCTGTTACAATAGTCGATCATGAGCAATCATTTTCCCATTTAATCACAACAGTTCGAAGTAGTACGGTGCATGAAGACTAAACAATACCCGTGGCCAATCAAGTTGAAAGGATAAACTCACAGTTTTGAAGGCAGGTCCACACGACCCAAGGTTTTGAAGACAGTTTGAAAAGATGCCATAAATCCACAGGGTTTGGAAAACAGGTCCACACGACCCAGATTTTAAAAGATAGTTTTCGAAGTTCTTTCTTTTCTAGTCATGTTGCTTTGAAAACGGCCAAACGGGAACAATAACGGAAATAGTAGTGCATAAGTAGAAAGAAAGTACTCAACATCCACACGACCCCACAAGGGTATCGAGAACCACACAATAACCTACAGTCCTGAATGAAATGCAGAGAAAGTAAATGATACAGCACACTAGGGCTCCCTCAGCCCGACTGCTACCACTTCGGCCTCACCGTCGCCTACCGCTACCCCCTGGAGGTACCTGTCACAGAGTGGGTAGTCAGCGACACTATCATAAGAGTAATACTAAAACAGTAAAGTAATGCCAAGTCACCAAAGTAAGACTAGCCGGAATAACCGCTCTACTCGTAACGGTAACTCGCAACCACCTGTACCACCTGTAACACCTGCAACACCTGTAACCCCAGTAACACCTGTAACACCTGACCGCGTCGGGCACTGGACCCGGCGGTCTCACACCTGACTACATCGGGATCCAATCCCACGGTAGTCTCACACCTGTAACACCTGACCGCGTCGGGCACCGGACCCGGCGGTCTCACACCTGACTACATCGGGATCCAATCCCACGGTAGTCTCACACCTGTAACACCTGACCGCGTCGGGCACCGGACCCGGCGGTCTCACACCTGACTACATCGGGATCCAATCCCACGGTAGTCTCACACCTGACTACATCGGGATCCAATCCCACGGTAGTCTCACACCTGACTACATCGGGATCCAATCCCACGGTAGTCTCACCGCTCGCACCTCGCTGCCTCAAACCCCACAACTAATAAGGGGCCCCCCACTACGTCACCTCGTGGGGTAACACGGGTCAAAGACCGCCTTTCCGGAAAAGAGCACCCTTTGCGGTGGCCAAACCGCGGGTGCGCGTGTCGCAACTCGAGCATAAGTAACCAAGTAACCAAGTAACCAAGTAACCAAGTAACCATGTCACCATGTCACGGGGTAAGGTAGTACATCATAGAAACCATCAGCGTTAGTACCGATTAATAATCAAAAGTCCCTTTTTGGATTTCCAACACAATACTCAGCCTCGACCGTAAACCCACCTTGTTGTCGCGCTCCTGACCGATGCTAGGTTCTCCCGCGTCTCGGGTGCCCGCCCGGGCCTACAAGAATCTGTCATACAGGAGTCAGTGACTAAGACGACTAGAACACCCGGCGCCCCCTCGCCTTGCGCACAATTCGCACATGTACGCGCCTGGCCCCGCACGGCTGGGCGGCGTACGAACAGCGTGCGGCGCCGTCCGCATGCGGTGACGCCCGCACCCGCATGCGGAGTCGCCCGCAAGCGGCGGCCCGCATGCGGAGCCACCCGCACCCGCATGTGGCGGTGCCCGCAAGTGGTGGCGCCCGCATGCGGCAGCCCGCATGCGGTGCCGCCCGCACCCTCATGCGGCGGCGTCCGCTAGTGGCGGCGCCCGCATGCAGGGCTGCGTGCCGGATTCCGGCGGTGCCCCTCGCCTCTTCCTTTTTCCCCCCTCCCCCTCGTCCGCTCCAACCAAGAACGGAGCAAGAACGCAAAACCCTAGCGTGCTCACCTCGGTTGCCGGAGGGAAAAGTGATCCGATCCTGCGAGTTCGGCTACAAGGAATGTGAGGACGTCTTCCTCTCCTTCCTTGGTCTCGCCGCTTGGATCCTCCGCGTAATCGGTGAGGAAGCAAAAGGGTTCGGTTGGGAAACTGAAAGGTTGGGGAATTGGGGTTTCGTACGTAGGGGCTTGTGGGGAGTTGCGGGGGTTGGGGAATTGGGGTTTCGTACGTAGGGGCTTGTGGGGAGTTGCGGGTAGTTAAGGGAGTGGGTAGTTATGGGGACGGGGTAGTTATGGGGAGTGGGTAGTTAAGGGAGTTGCGGGTAGTTATGGGGACGGGGTAGTTATGGGGAGTGGGTAGTTAAGGGAGTTGCGGGTAGTTAAGGGAGTGGGTAGTTATGGGGACGGGGTAGTTATGGGGAGTGGGTAGTTAAGGGAGTTGCGGGTAGTTATGGGGACGGGGTAGTTATGGGGAGTGGGTAGTTAAGGGGAGTGGGTAGTTAAGGGAGTTGCGGGTAGTTATGGGGACGGGGTAGTTATGGGGAGTGGGTAGTTAAGGGAGTTGCGGGTAGTTAAGAGGAGTGGGTAGTTATGGGGAGTGGGTAGTTATGGGGAATGGGTAGTTATGGGGGGTGGCGGTAGTTATAGGGAAGTTACACGACGGGGGGGAAAATAACGGGAACGGTTAAGTTGGTAAAAGGGAATGAACCCAGTTCAAGTTAAAACGGGTCCAAATCAGGTGCGAACTAGAGTCCGGTCTGTCTGAAAACCCGCGTTATCCACCTGAACCGTTAGTTACCTTCCGGAATTTATTCCGGGAGATTCCGGCGTCGGAATTCAAAACCGTTTTCGCCGCCACTCTCCGTTTCGCGAGCCCTATTAACTAAAAAATACCCGCGGGCCCCGACGGTCTGTCCGGAAACAAGGAATTATTCGATCATCCTCCAGTCCCCCGAAACGAAAAGCGGAAATAACGAAACCAAAAGTAGACCCTTAAAATATTTTAAACCAGCGGCTACTACAGATGTGGTGACTCATGAGGGGAAAAGCGAAAGGTTCCGGTGTATTCGGTTTGTCATAACAATACTTTTATTGCTTTGATCATCTACTTTATTTGTCACTGACTTTCCCACACTGCGACAGGTCTGACTAGGTGTAGTAGCCGGGACGATGGTGAGGCAGCGTCTAGAGGACATTAGCCATATGAGGCTACACATTATCGTTAGTTTGGGTTATCTCATTTCCTTTCTTGTTTAACTGTTAAGTTTCATCTGCTTGATTGTGGACCATTATGGATGTTGGATGGACAGATAATTTGGTATTGTGGACTTGATATATTTGTATGGACTTATATGCGGCATGTTTTATACTAAGCAAAAGGGTTTCGAAAATGCTTTCCAAAACCAAGTGTCGTGTGGGCACTATCTTGAAAACCTATGGATTTATCCTCTCAAAAGATACAGCCGCCTAATTGAGGCTTGCGGAATTACTCTGGGAAATTAGGTGTCATTTAGACACCGTTCGTAAATCTGCAATCTCATCTTGATATTGTGAATGAAACCTTAAGTTTATGGATAAAAGTAGTAATCTCCAACAATGTATTCATTGTGACTGTGTGGTTAAAGAATAACGTTGTTAATGCGACGCCGTGCATATACAAAGGAAACTGTCCGTTTAAAGAGTGAATTTGTATATGTGGCGGGTCTGACGCGCACCGGTAGGAGAGGTTGTAAAAAAAAAAATATATGAACGTTTTCCACTAATACTTAAACCTCCGGGGCGTGACAGTTTTAGAGTCCAATTATATTTGATTTCACATTTGGCGTATGTTCCAAAGTGAAGATATGACCAAACCCCAAGGATACGTATTGAGGTGGGTCGGATTTGATGCTACTCGAAAGTAGGAGGTGGCTAAGTCCTATATGTATCAGGATTGGCCGAGTTTGATATGTTTTTCACTCTAGTTATATATGCTAAAGTGAGAATTTGACTAAATCATAAGTATATGTATTAGGATTAGTTGAGTTGATTTGGTTTCTACCCTAGATATATGTTCTAGAGTAAAAGGTTAACTACACCCTAAGTATATGCATTAGGGTTAGTTGGATTGATTTGAATGAACTCTAAGTATATGTGTTAGAGCTCGATTGGATTTGGCTAAATTCTAAGTATATGATTTAGAATCTAGTCCATTTGAATATACTTTTGCCTTAATTATATGTGTTAAGACAATGGGATTGAATGGGTTTTGGTTTTATTTATGGATTGAATGGGTTTTGGTTTTTTTTTTTTTTTTATTTGTGGATCGGATGGGTTTTGGGTTTTTTTAATGTGTGGATCGAATGGATTTTGGGTTTTATTTGTGGATCAGAATGGGTTTTGGATTTTATTTGTGGGTTGGCTTCGGGGCCCGTATGTGGACTGGGCCTATATTATATATGGACTGGATTTGGGGCAGTATGTGGACTGGATTTGGGACCCGTATGTAGACTGGGCCTATATTATATGTGGACTGGATTTGGGACCCGTATGTGGACTGGGTCTATATTATATGTGGACTGGATTTAAGACCCATACGTGGATTGATCCTATATTATATGTGGACTGGATTTAGGACCCATATGTGGATTGGTCCTATATTATATGTGGACTGGATTTAAGATCCATATGTGGGCTGGTCCTACATTATATGTGGACTGGATTTAGGACTCATATGTGGATTGGTCCTACATTATATGTGGACTGGATTTAGGACACATATGTGGATTGGTCCTATATTATATGTGGACTGAATTTAGGACCCATATGTGGGCTGGTCCTATATTATATGTGGACTGGATTTAGGACCCATATGTGGATTGGTCCTATATTTTCGTATGAGTAAATTTGGGGCCCGTACAAAGGATTGAATTCAGTTATTAGGTCTTTTGAATTGGACTTGGGCTCCAAGTTGATTGGAGCTCATTTGAATTTTATTTGGAATTAATTTCGGATTCAAAGAGGGTCCGAAGAAATTCATTTTTCAAATAATTTGGGGTCGGAAGAAATCCTCGTTATTTTATTTTGATTTGGAATCCGAAAAAATTCCCGATATTTTATTTTAATTTGGGATCCGAAAAAATCTATTTTAAAAATAATTTGGGATCCGAAAAAGTTCCTTTTTTTTAATAATTTGGGATCGGAATAAATCCTTTTTAAAATAATTTGGGATCAGAAGAAGTCCCTATTATTTTATTTTAATTTGGGGACCGAGGAAATCTCCGTTATTTTATTTTAATTTGGGATCTGAAGTGTGACGCCCCACTTCCCAGGGGGTCACCCATCCTAGAACTACTCTAGCTCTAGCACGCTTAACTCTCATGTTCCTCTTGGATCTTGCTACCATCCAAAATACTATAGCCGGGTTAGAGATTTAGTCCTATTATATCATTTATATATAGGACTAATCCAAATTCCGGGGGTGTCTGTAATACCTGCGGGTTTCGGGGAACCCGGATCCCCTTTATTTTAGTCTTTAGTGCACCGCGGTCCGCTTAAGGGGTCTGGAAGGTGGTTTTTAATTCCTTGTTTCTGGGCAGGCTGTCGGGACTCGCGGGTATTTTTAGATAATAAGGCTCGCGAAACGGAGAACGGCGGCGCGATCGGTTTTGGATTCCGACGCCGGGATCTCCCAGAATAAATTCCGGAAGACTGCCGACAGTCCAGGCGACTAACGCGGTTTTCGAGGCGGACCGGACCCAGGTTTGTGACCTACTACTTTGTCCCCCTTTGAGGTTTGGGGTTAAGTCCCACCCGTTCGTTTAGGGACCGGATGATTTATCCTTTGGTTTGGGGTTAGGGTTCGGGATTCCCACTTCTCGCACCCTCGACAGACGGTTTCCTGAGCGCAGAAGACGAGCCGCCTTCCTCCCTCCCCTGTTCTTCCCCTTTCCCACCAGTCGGCGTGTAGAACCAAGGAGGCGATCGAGGAAAAGGGACGAACGCCCGCACAACCTTGGAGACGGGCGCGCAAGAACGGCACGATCACCCTCGTGGAACCCTAGCCGACGAAAAATGAGGTGAGCATGGTCGTTTTCCCTTTTCGGTTCTTGATCGAGGAAGGGGAAGGGGGATTCTTGGAGGGTTTCGGAGACGGGCATCCGCCGCCCTCGGAGGCGAGGGAGGGACGAGCCACCCGCTGGCAGGGCACCCGCGCGAGCTTGAGGCCGCGCGGGGCCGGCCGTGCCTGCGGGCAGCTCCCCCGAGCGGCTGGGCACCGCGCGGGGCCGCCCGCATGCGGGGGCCACCGCGCGGGGCCGCCCGCATGCAGGGGCCACCGCGCGGGGGGACCGCCCGCCTGCAGGGGGCGCCGCGCGGGGCCGCCCGCCTGCGGGGGCGCCGCGCGGGGCCGCCCGCATGCAGGGCCACCGCGCGGGGCCGCCCGCATGCAGGGGCCACCGCGCGGGGGCCCGCCCGCCTGCGGGGGCGCCGCGCGGGGCCGCCCGCATGCAGGGGGCGCCGCGCGGGGCCGCCCGCATGCAGGGGCACCGCACGGGGCCGCCCGCATGCTGGGGCCACCGCGCGGGGGGCCGCCCGCATGCGGGGGCGCCGCGCGGGGCCGCCCGCATGCGGGGGCGCCGCGCGGGGGCCGCCCGCATGCGGGGCCGCCGCGCGGGGCCGCCCGCATGCGGGGCGCCGCGCGGGGCAGCCCGCGCATACGAGGTGCCGCGCGGGCAGCTGGGCGGCGCAGGGCTTGCTGCCGCCGTCAGGAGCAGATTAGCGTTCGGGGCTTCGTTGATTTTATCTATCGGTTTTGATTTCCCGCCCGGGGATCCTGTTTGTAGCTTCGGGGAGCGTGCCGAGACGCGAGGAAGGTCGAGCATCGATCGTCACAAGTGACAGGTGGGTTTTATTTTGGGATCAAACGTCGGGTTCCCGACAGCTGTACTTCAATCTTTAAGCGTTTCCGGTTATTTCGATGTATGTCAAATTGAGTTAAATTTCACGGTATTTGTTGATACTAACATGGAATTCCTTATGGTCACTATTATCTTGTATACTATTATCGTTCGGTTACTTGGCTCGAGGCTGCAGCACGCGCACCCGCGGTTTGGCCACCGCAAAGGGTGCGCTTTTCCGGAAAAGTGGTCGTTGACCCGTGTATACCCACAGGATGGAGTGGGACCCCTTTAGTTGTGGGGCATGGATGCGCCAAGGTGTGAGCGGCGCGACCCGTCGGTTTAGTTGTCCGGCGGGGGAGCGGTGCGACCCATTCGGTTTAGTTGTCCGACTTGGGCGTGGTGCGATCCGTCGGTTTAGTTGTCCGGCGGGATCGGGTATTGCAGGTTCACAGGTGGTTGATTTTACTTTTCCCTTGCGAGGGTGGTTGCTCCGGATAGGCTACGGTTGGACGTTGTTTTCTTTACCCGCTTTACTATTATCATTGTTATCTAGTCGCTGACTTCCCACTTTGCGACAGGGTCCTACCGGGGGGAGAGTTAGGCGACGGTGATGCCGCGGCGAGAGATTCTGGGTCCCTGGAGACCTGAACAGTATTTTTATCTCTTTCTTTCGCATTCCATTTTCTATTTGTAGATTGTGGATGGTTCTCGATACCCTCGTGGGGTCGGTGTGGATGTCGGTATGGTGACTATTTAATTTCTTTGTCTTTCCTTATTCCTCTGTTGGCCGTTTTGGAAAATAAAAGAGTAAACCAAAGAAAAGATTGCGAAAACTTCTATTTCAAAACTCGGGTGTCGTGTGGGCACCGCTTTCAAAACCCTGAGTTTATGATGCTTCCGAAAATAGGTTTCAAAAATCTAAGTGTCGTGTGGGCACTACTTTCCAAAATCCTGAGTTTATGTTGCTTTCGAAATGGGTTTTCAAAATATGGGTGCCGGGTGGGCACCGTTTCAACCTTGTGGATTTATCCTTTCAAACTGAACGGCCGTGAGCCTTATTCAACGCAGTGTGAATGGTTGTATGTTCTGGATTGTTGTGATTGATCGTTTACTACCTTTATGAACATTGTACAAACCGTTACGCCGTGCATATACAGGGGAGACTCTGTCCGTTTGTAGAGTGACCCTGTATATGCGGCGGATCTGGGCACGTGCTGGGGAAGAAGGTTTTCAAAAAAAAAATTTACTACCTTTTGTAATTCGTTTCCGCTAAAAATAATCCCCCGGGGCGTGACAGATTAAGATGGTATCAGAGACTTGCTTTCAATCACAACAGTCGGTGCCGACGTCCACAGGAATACCCACTTAACTACAAAGGAATGGAATGGATAGGTCGTAGGAGAGTAGGACGCGAGTGATCGAGGGGGGGGGGGGGGGGGAAATAAGTCCGAGTCATCTTCTCTCGACAGATGGTTCGTTGGTTGTTAGTGGAGCCTAGAACTGACTTATGTTTTGTGCACAGCAATGGCCCGTACTAGATCATCGGCCGAGGATGCAGGGGCAGACGCGACGACGTCGGCGGCCGCAGAGAACCAGCTCCTACGACAACAACTGAGGGACATGGCGGGGCAGCTGGCGACCCTCACGTCTCATGTGCGTCAATTGACGCAGCAGCAACCGGCCGCGACGGTGACGGTCGCCACCGCCCCTCCGCAGGGGCCAGGCGCGCCGACGACGGGGGTCAGCGCAGGAGTGGCCCCTACAGCGACTGCCGCAGACGAGGTACCTCCACCCCAGACGACGACGCCAGCGGCGGTAACCGCGACAGCAACTGCGGGGCCGGCGCCGGGAAGCACCGGCGGGGGTGCCTCGGGGGAGACCGTGGTCACCCCTTCCCCTTCTGTGGCTGCCGCCGCCACGGGGGAGGGGTTAGTTCCGCTGACTGAGCGGGACCGCGTGCGGGCCAACCTGGCCGACTTTAAGAAGTACGACCCACCCACGTTCGACGGGGAGACGACTGATCCCTGGGTCGTCGAGAAGTGGGTGGGATCGATGGAGAAGTTATTCGAGGACTTACTCATGGAGGATGACGAGCGGGTCCCCCTGGCGGTTCACTTCCTGGAGGGGAACGCCCGCTTATGGTGGAAGACGGTGCGCCCTGATCCCGCAAAGGGCGTCGCCGTACTTCCGTCATGGACGACGTTCAAACAGGAGCTGTTTGGAGCCTTTTTCACAAGCAGCGTTAAAAAGAAGTTGGAGGATGACTTGAACCACATCCAGCAGGGGAGTAAGACAGTGATGGCATATCAGCGCGAATTTGTACGACTGGCCAACTGCGTCCCTTTCGTGATAAGGGACGAGTCCCATAAGGCGCAACTCTTCGTGGACGGACTGCGGAGTGATATTTTCGAAGTGGTGCAAGCAGCTGATTTGCACACTTTTCAGAAAGTGGTCGACAGGGCCACGGTGGTGGAGCGCGGGTTCGCCGTTACTCGCGCCAGGAGGGGGGGGCCGGCGCACCATGAGGAAAGGAAGCGACCGCAGCAATACTCCGGGGGAGGCTTTTCTAGTGGAAGCCGACCCCCCAAGCGGTGGAGGCCATAGTCGGGATCTCGGAGCTCACCGGCAGGAGGACCGAGGACAGGAGACAGGCCTTGCGTTATTTGTGGGGGAGGACACCGAGCGGGGGACTGCCCCCAAAGGGGAAACCATTGCTTCCGATGCGGCAAATCGGGGCACTTTCGCCGCAACTGCCCCTTAGCCGGGGGATCTGCATCCTCAGCAGCTTCCACACCCTCGCCACAACTGTCAGCGCGGGGAAAAGCTCCGGTGGGGTCGACGTCCAAACCCCCTGTACCACGGCGAGAGGAGGATAGGCGGCCACAACCTGGCGGACGGGTTTTCTCAATGACCCGCCAAGAGGCGGATCCGCCGGAGGACGCTCTTGCAGGTATTACTTCTGTTTCAAATTCCCATGCTAGAACTCTTTTCGACACCGGAGCAACACACTCTTTCATTTCCCGTGACTTCGTGTTTCTGTGTGGCCTCGAGGAGACACCCCTCGAAAACTTCTTGACGGTGCAAACGGCGGGGGGGACCTTGGAGGCGGTCAGCGTTGTGACCGCCTGCCCGGTTAAGTTAGGGCGACTGGCATGTCCTTGGGATTTGGTGGTAATCCCCCTGAAGGAGTACGACGTGGTGCTGGGCATGAACTGGCTCACGAGGTACCAGGCGCTCATCGATTGCGACAAGCGACAGCTGCGGTTACAAGAACCGGGCTTCCCTGAGCATATGTACATGATGTGTAAGAGCATCTCCTTTCCGGCGATTATTTCAGCGGCACGGGCCAGAAGACTGGTGGAGGGTGGTTGCGTGGCCTATTTAGCATCGGTGGACTTGGCCACCCGACCCCCGACGACGCCTGCCGATATCCCAGTGGTGAGGGACTTCCCCGACGTCTTTCCCACGGAACTGCCTGGGATGCCCCCTGAACGGGAAGTGGGGTTCCCTATCGAACTACTACCGGGCACGCAGCCTATTACGAAGGCGCCTTACCGAATGGCCTTCGCAGAGTTAAAAGAGCTTAAAGCACAACTGGAAGACCTCTTGGATAAGGGGTTCATAAGACCGAGTGTATCACCTTGGGGCGCCCCGGTACTCTTTGTGCGGAAGAAAGACGGAAGCCTGCGTCTCTGCATTGATTACAGGGGAATAAACAAAGTCACGGTGAAGAATAAGTACCCTCTGCCCAGAATAGATGACCTCTTCGACCAGCTGAGAGGGGCGACGGTCTTTTCCAAGATCGATCTGCAATCGGGCTACCACCAACTCCGGGTTCGGGACGAGGACATCCCGAAGATTGCTTTCCGGACCCGGTATGGCCACTACGAGTTCACGGTTATGCCGTTCGGACTTACGAACGCCCCCGCCGTCTTCATGGACATGATGAACCGGATCTTCAGACCTTTCTTGGACCGGTTCGTGGTGGTCTTCATCGACGACATCCTGATCTATTCAGCCACCGACGAGGAACACGAAGACCATTTGCGAACGATCCTCCAGACCCTCAGGGATCAGAAGCTGTTCGCGAAGCTCAAGAAGTGTGAATTCTGGCTACGAGAGGTGGGTTTCCTAGGGCACGTGATCTCGGCAGAGGGAATCACCATGGACCCCAAGAAGGTGGAATCGGTGATCGACTGGCAGCCGCCGACGACAGTGACGGAGGTCCGCAGCTTCTTGGGACTGGCGGGATATTACAGACGCTTCGTCGAGGGTTTCTCGAAGATTGCGGCCCCTTTAAACTGGTTGACCAAGAAAGGGGAAAAGTTTCTATGGACGGCTAAGTGCCAAGAGAGCTTTGAGGAACTCAAGAGGAGGTTAACCAGGGCACCAATACTTGTGCTGCCGACACCCGGAGAGGATTATGAAGTGTACTGCGACGCATCGAGGATCGGTCTGGGTGGCGTCCTGATGCAACAGGGGAAGGTGATTGCCTACGCGTCCAGGCAACTGAAGGACTACGAAAAGAACTACCCGATACACGACTTATAACTGGCCGCAGTCGTCTTCATTTTAAAACTGTGGAGGCACTATCTCTTTGGAGTCCACTGTAATGTCTTCTCGGATCATCAGAGTCTTAAGTACATCTTCACCCAAAAAGAATTAAACTTGCGACAGAGACGATGGCTAGAGCTGTTGAAAGACTTCGACCTGACGATTCAATATCACCCCGGGAAGGCAAACGTGGTGGCCGATGCATTGAGCAGGAAAGGGCATCAGGATGGGGCGTCGGGGAGCGCGATAACTGGGCAGAGCACCTTGATTGCAGAATTTTCACGACTGAAGTTGGAGGTGGTACCAGCGGGCACTGTTGCCCAACTGACAGCGTTGGTGGTCAAGCCGACGCTTTTCGAGAGAATCCGAGAAGGGCAACTGGCGGACCCGCACTTACAGCTCGTGCGAGACAAGATCCACCCGGACCAGGAAAACGACTTTGCAGTGGGAAGCGACGGCGTCATGCGGTTCCGCGGGCGTTTCTGCGTACCAGATTCGCTGGAATTGAAGGAGGAAATCCTGGTAGAGGCTCACCGCGCTCCTTATGCGGCGCACCCGGGGGGCACGAAGATGTACAGGGACCTCAAGCAGACCTTTTGGTGGCCTAAGCTGAAGGGGGACGTGACACGACATGTAGCTCATTGCCTGGTATGTCAGCAGATTAAGGCAGAGCATCAGCGGCCGGCGGGAAAATTACAGCCCTTACCAGTGCCGAAGTGGAAGTGGGATCAGATTACCATGGACTTTGTCTCTGGGTTCCCACGTTCGCCGCAGGGGCACGACGCAATTTGGGTCATTGTGGACCGGCTAACCAAGTCAGCACATTTCCTGCCCATCCACACAACCTGGACCAGAGAGTGATTGGCACAGGCCTACCTCAGTGAGATCGTGAGACTGCACGGAGTACCGGCATCCATCACCTCAGACAGGGACACCCGCTTCGTCTCGAAGTTTTGGCAGAGCCTACAGCAAGCCCTGGGGGACCAAGCTCCATTTCAGCACAGCCTTTCACCCTCAGACGGACGGACAATCGGAGCGAGTGATTCAGACCCTCGAGGACCTGCTACGCGCCTGTGTGCTTGACTGGGGAGTCGGTTGGGCACGCTACCTACCCCTCGTGGAATTCGCCTACAACAATAGCTACCAGGCCAGCATCCAGATGGCGCCCTACGAAGCCTTATACGGGAGACGCTGCCGATCCCCGATCTGTTGGGACGACTTGGGCGAACGGAAATTCCTGGGACCCGACTTGGTGGAAGAGACTGAAGAGAAGGTACGCCTCATCAGACAGCGTTTGCTGACCGCCCAAAGCCGACAGAAGAGCTACGCAGACCGACGGCGCCGCAATTTGGAATTTCAAGTGGGAGAGCACGTGTTCTTACGGGTCTCACCATCCAGAGGGATCAGGCGTTTCGGGTTGAGAGGCAAGTTGAGTCCACGGTACGTAAGGCCTTTTGAGATCTTGGAGCGCATTGGCCCAGTGGCGTACCGCCTTGCCCTACCGCCTAACCTCGACCGGGTCCACAATGTTTTCCACGTGTCCATGCTCCGGAAATATCTTTCCGACCCGTCACACGTGTTGGACGCCTCCTCATTCGAACTCAAGGAGGACCTAAGCTTCGAGGAAACCCCCGTGCGTATCCTAGCAAGAGAAAACAAAACGCTGCGGAACCGAGGCATCCCCTACGTGAAGGTGCTCTGGAGCAACCAGGAGGAACGAGAAGCAACGTGGGAGCTAGAGTCAAAAATGAGAGAGAGCTACCCCAATCTTTTCACCGCAACTCAGGGTTGAGTTTCGAGGACGAAACTCGTTTTAAGAGGTAAGTGGTGTAATACCTGCGGGTTTCGGGGAACCCGGATCCCCTTTATTTTAATCTTTAGTGCACCGCGGTCCGATTAAGGGGTCTGGAAGGTGGTTTTTAATTCCTTGTTTCTGGGCAGGCTGTCGGGGCTCGCGGGTATTTTTAGATAATAAGGCTCGCGAAACGGAGAACGGCGGCGCGATCGATTTTGGATTCCGACGCCGGGATCTCCCAGAATAAATTCCGGAAGACTGCCGACAGTCCAGGCGACTAATGCGGTTTTCGAGGCGGACCGGACCCAGGTTTGTGACCTACTACTTTGTCCCCCTTTGAGGTTTGGGGTTAAGTCCCACCCGTTCGTTTAGGGACCGGATGATTTATCCTTTGGTTTGGGGTTAGGGTTCGGGATTCCCACTTCTCGCACCCTCGACAGACGGTTTCCTGAGCGCAGAAGACGAGCCGCCTTCCTCCCTCCCCTGTTCTTCCCCTTTCCCACCAGTCGGCTTGTAGAACCAAGGAGGCGATCGAGGAAAAGGGACGAACGCCCGCACAACCTTGGAGACGGGCGCGCAAGAACGGCACGATCACCCTCGTGGAACCCTAGCCGACGAAAAATGAGGTGAGCATGGTCGTTTTCCCTTTTTAGTTCTTGATCGAGGAAGGGGAAGGGGGATTCTTGGAGGGTTTCGGAGACGGGCATCCGCCGCCCTCAGAGGCGAGGGAGGGACGAGCCACCCGCCGGCAGGGCACCCGCGCGAGCTTGAGGCCGCGCGGGGCTGCCCGTGCCTGCGGGCAGCTCCCCCGAGCGGCTGGGCACCGCGCGGGGCCGCCCGCATGCGGGGGCGCCGCGCGGGGCCGCCCGCATGCAGGGGCCACCGCGCGGGGGGGCCGCCCGCCTGCGGGGGCGCCGCGCGGGGCCGCTCGCATGCAGGGGGCGCCGCGCGGGGCCGCCCGCATGCAGGGCCACCGCGCGGGGCCGCCCGCATGCAGGGGCCACCGCGCGGGGGGCCGCCCGCCTGCGGGGGCGCCGCGCGGGGCCGCCCGCATGCGGGGGCGCCGTGCGGGGCCGCACGCATGCAGGGGGCGCCGCGCGGGGCCGCCCGCATGCAGGGGCACCGCACGGGGCCTGCGCGGGGGGCCGCCCGCATGCGGGGGCGCCGCGCGGGGCCGCCCGCATGCGGGGGCGCCGCGCGGGGCCGCCCGCATGCAGGGGCCACCGCGCGGGGGCCGCCCGCATGCAGGGGCCGCCGCGCGGGGCCGCCCGCATGCGGGGCGCCGCGCGGGGCAGCCCGCGCATACGAGGCGCCGCGCGGGCAGCTGGGCGGCGCAGGGCTTGCTGCCGCCGTCAGGAGCAGATTAGCGTTCGGGGCTTCGTTGATTTTATCTATCGGTTTTGATTTCCCGCCCGGGGATCCTGTTTGTAGCTTCGGGGAGCGTGCCGGGACGCGAGGAAGGTCGAGCATCGATCGTCACAAGTGACAGGTGGGTTTTATTTTGGGATCAAACGTCGGGTTCCCGACAACTGTACTTCAATCTTTAAGCGTTTCCGGTTATTTCGATATATGTCAAATTGAGTAAAATTTCACGGTATTTGTTGATACTAACATGGAAATCCTTATGGTCACTATTATCTTGTATACTATTGTCGTTCGGTTACTTGGCTCGAGGCTGCAGCACGCGCACCCGCGGTTTGGCCACCGCAAAGGGTGCGCTTTTCCGGAAAAGTGGTCGTTGACCCGTGTATACCCACAGGATGGAGTGGGACCCCTTTAGTTGTGGGGCATGGATGCGCCAAAGTGTGAGCGGCGCGACCCGTCGGTTTAGTTGTCCGGCGGGGGAGCGGTGCGACCCATTCGGTTTAGTTGTTCGACTTGGGCGTGGTGCGATCCGTCGGTTTAGTTGTCCGGCGGGATCGGGTATTGCAGGTTCACAGGTGGTTGATTTTACTTTTCCCTTGCGAGGGTGGTTGCTCCGGATAGGCTACGGTTGGACGTTGTTTTCTTTACCCGCTTTACTATTATCATTGTTATCTAGTCGCTGACTTCCCACTTTGCGACAGGGTCCTACCGAGGGGAGAGTTAGGCGACGGTGAGGCCGCGGCGAGAGATTCTGGGTCCCTGGAGACCTTAACAGTATTTTTATCTCTTTCTTTCGCATTCCATTTGCTATTTGTAGATTGTGGATGGTTCTCGATACCCTCGTGGGGTCGGTGTGGATGTCGGTATGGTGACTATTTAATTTCTTTGTCTTTCCTTATTCCTCTGTTGGCCGTTTTGGAAAATAAAAGAGTAAACCAAAGAAAAGATTGCGAAAACTTCTATTTCAAAACTCGGGTGTCGTGTGGGCACCGCTTTCAAAACCCTGAGTTTATGATGCTTCCGAAAATAGGTTTCAAAAATCTAAGTGTCGTGTGGGCACTACTTTCCAAAACCCTGAGTTTATGTTGCTTTCGAAATGGGTTTTCAAAATATGGGTGCCGGGTGGGCACCGTTTCAACCTTGTGGATTTATCCTTTCAAACTGAACGACCGTGAGCCTTATTCAACGCAGTGTGAATGGTTGTATGTTCTGGATTGTTGTGATTGATCGTTTACTACCTTTATGAACATTGTACAAACCGTTACGCCGTACATATACAGGGGAGACTCTGTCCGTTTGTAGAGTGACCCTGTATATGCGGCGGATCTGGGCACGTGCTGGGGAAGAAGGTTTTCAAAAAAAAATTTTACTACCTTTTGTAATTCGTTTCCGCTAAAAATAATCCCCCGGGGCGTGACAGTGTCACATGAAGAAACCCTTTTTAAAATAATTTGCGATCGGAAGAAGTCCCTTTTTTTAAGGTGATTTGGGATCCGAAGAAACCTTTTTAAAATAATTTGGGATCCGAAGAAACCCTTTTTTAAAGTGATTTGGGATGTGAAGAAACCCTTTTTTTACTGTGATTTGGGATTCGAAGAAACCCTTTTTAAAATAATTTGGGATCCGAAGAAACCCTTTTTTTACTGTGATTTGGGATTCGAAGAAACCCTTTTTAAAATAATTTGGGATCCGAAAAAACCCTTTTTCTTTACTGTGATTTGGGATCCGAAGAAACCCTTTTTAAAATAATTTGGGATCCGAAAAACCTTTTTTAAAATAATTCGGGATCCGAAGAAACCCTTTTTTACTGTGATTTGTGATCTGAAAAAACCCTTTTTAAAATAATTTGGGATCCGAAGAAACCCTTTTTTTACTGTGATTTGGGATCCGAAAAAACCCTTTTTAAAATAATCTGGGATCCGAAGAAACCCTTTTTTACTGTGATTTGGGATCCGAAGAAACCTTTTTTTTACTGTGATTTGGGATCCGAAGAAACCCTTTTTAAAATAATTTGGGATCCGAAGAAACCCTTTTTTACTGTGATTTGGGATCCGAAGAAACCATTTTTAAAATAATTTGGGATCTGAAGAAACCCTTTTTTTTTACTGAGCCTAAATTCGGGTGTCCGAAGAGATCACCCAAATTCGCTTTATTGATTTTTTTTTTTTTTTTTTTTTTTTTTTTTTTTTTTGCGGTGGTGGCTCCGTTAATTAGCAACTTCGAATGGGTGTGGAGAGGTCCGAAGAAACGGAGGATCAATAATCCTCCTCCTCTCTTCCATCGATGAAGTAAACATGGGGATTAGGTGGTTGGTGGTTGGTGATGATTGACGTCTTCGAATGGGTGTGGAGAGGTCTAAAGAAACGGAGGATCAATGATCCCCCTCCTCTCTCCCATCGAAGACGTCGGGATTGGGCGGTTGGGGAGGATGACGAGGTGACGGCGAGGATGACGAGGATGGAGATGGGTATGGCCGACATAATTTTATTATGATTATTATCATTTTTTTTTTATTTTACCTGAGAAAATACAATCGGAGTTGCGGAGGAAGTCGTTTGGAGGTGCGGATGAAGTCGTTCGGAGGTGCGGAGGAAGTCGTTCGGAGTTGCTAAGAAATTTGATGATATGAGGGATTGCATTGCGGGATCTCGCCTTGCGGGATGTTGCGTTGTGGGATATGGGATTGCGTTGTTCTCCAAGAAAATCCTCCTTTTCTTCTATCTATTTTCTATATTTATAGTGGGGAGTGGGAGAGAGATATCGCTTAGGGTTTGTTAGGACTTGTTAAGGGATTGACGAGAAAATATGGGTTTGTTGAGGGAAAGACGTGCGTGGGAATATGTGTTCGTTCAGAAATATACGTGATTAAAATTTAAATACGTCCGGGCAATTGTTACATTCAAATTTTAAATTTTAAATTTCAAATTTCAAAATTGAATTTTAAGATTGAAAGTATATGTTCAAATTTTAAAATTTAAAATATTGCGGGAATGTGGTTATATTTAAATTTCAAAATTGAATAAGTTCAAATTTCAAAATTTAACGGTTATGATCAAATTTCAATATGTTGAGGGAATATGGTTATATTCAAATATTAAAATTGAACGGTTATGCTAATATTTCAATACATGGTTATATTCAAATTTCAAATTTCAAATTTTAAAATTAAATATGTTCAAATTTCAAAATTGAATATGTTCAAATTTCAAAATTGAACGGTTATGCTCAAATTTCAATATGTGGTTATATTCAAATTTCAAAATAGAATATGCTCAAATTTCAAAATTGAACAGTTATGTTCAAATTTCAATGTGTGGTTATATTCAAATTTAAAATTTCAAAATTGAATATGTTTAAATTTTAAAATTAAACGGTTAACGAACGAGGGAGTTTGTTCGGATTCAAAAGTTCAAAATTGAATTCCAAATAAACAGGATATGGGTAAGCTTGATTAAATCGGTTGAAAGATATTTTGGAATTTGGTTGGGGATTTGAATTTCGAATGAAATATGAGTTTGGTTAAGCCTGTTGAGAGATGTTTTGAAATTTGGTTGAAAATTCAAAATTCAAAATTCAATTTGAACATAATTTTTGAAATTGAATTTTTAAATAAAAAGTTAACTATAATGTAAGGCTCGCTGGGCAGAAAAATAGGATCCAAAAAAAAATTGACGGGACTTTAATGAGACCCATAAGCTTGTGTTCACAAATGGCCTATTAAGGAGACTTGAATTTGGAGTAAAATTTGTTGGACCCAAATTATTAATATGTTAAAAATTTTGGGCTTATACGAGACTTATTAGAAATCAATATTATGGACCAACCATAATCTTTTCCACTATTCTTTTTTATTATAATTTTTTTTTTACCCCAACATCAGGATGAAGAGGTTCATCCGTTTACGGCTATGCAGAGAGAGCCATGATACCGGGGTAGACAGAGCGATGACCACCAGTATCGAGCGGATGAGATTGTGCAGCCCGGTTGGAGGGCGCCATGATTGTGGATCCCGTCGTACCAGTAGAGCATTTGCACCTTCGCATGGGCCAGAGATGGGACTGTTGGCTTGTGCACGTGAGGATCAGGTTCCAGATCACGTATATCATATGGATGAGTGTTGCCAGTCCTGCCAAGTGCAGTTAGGACCTTGGATTTGGTCCATTGATATGTTGGTCCTACATCAGCTTCGAGATGTTGATGTGAGGTTGGATATGAATTTCTTATCCGAGTGTATGCTACCATGGATTGTCGAGAGAGGACAATGACCCTCCGTGGACCTGGTCACGAGTACCCCAACAAATGCCCCCCATCTTTTCATTGTACGAGGTACGAGTACGGTGAAAAGATGCACGTTTAATTATTTTTGTCTCTCTTTATTTTTTTCAAATATTTTTTCCTATTTTTTTCATGCACGACGGTCAATTGAATATGGCTTGCTCAGTTTATTGACGTGACGGTCGTTATGATATGCGTTGCCTAGTTTAATGACATGGCGGTCGATATGATATGTGTTGCTCAGTTTAGTGACATGACGGTCGATATGAATATAGGTTGCTCAGTTTAGTGACATGACGGTCTATTTGAATATAGGTTGCTCAGTTTAGTGACATGGCGGTCGATATGAATATGAGTTGCTCAGTTTAGTGACATGGCGGTCGATATGAATATGAGTTGCTTAGTTTAGTGACATGGCGGTCGATATGAATATAGGTTGCTCAGTTTAGTGATATGGCG
>CM055072.1:3912948-4000380 GCA_029204045.2 Tillandsia leiboldiana
GATCCCAAATTATTTTTAAAAAGATTTTTTCGGATCCCAAATCATTTAAAAAAAAGACCTTTTCGATCCCAAATTATTTTAAAAAGGGATTCTTTCGGATCCCAAATTAAATAAAATATCGGAATTTCTTCGGATCCCAAATCAAAATCAAACACGGGATTTCCTTCGGACCCCAAATTATTTGAAAAATGTTTCTTTTCGCGGACCTCTTTGAAAATCCGAATTAATTCCAAAAACAAATATTCAATGAGCTCGTAATCAACTTGGAGCCTCAAAGTCAATCAAAAGACCTAATAAATGAATTCAATCCTTTTGTACGGACCTGCAAATTTACTCATATGAAGATATAGGACCAACCACATATTGGTCCCTAAATCAGTTCCAATATAAGATAGGACCGCCCACATATGGATCCTAAATCCATCCATAGATAATATAGGACCAGCCACATAGGGGTCAGAAATCCAGTCTAACATATAATATAGGACCAATCCACATATGGGTCCTAATCCATCCACTAAGATAGGACCGCCCACAATATTGGTCCTAAACCAGCCACATATAATTATGACCAACCACATATGGGTCTAAATCCAGTCCACATATAATATAGGAACAATCCCATATGGGTCCTAATCCGTTCACATATAAATAGACCCAGTCCATACGGGCCCAATCCAGCCCCCAGATATAATACCCCAGTCTACATACGGGTCCTAAAGCCGTGCCACATATAATGTAGGCCCAGTCCACATACTCATACTGCCCCAAATCCATTCCCATATATAATATGGCCCAGTCCACATAACGGGCCCCGATGCCACCCACATAAAATCCAAAACAATTCTGAACACAAATAAAACCCAAAATCCATTCGATTCACAAATTAAAAAAAAAAAATCCAAAACCCGTCCGATCCACAATAAAAAAAAAAAAAACCAAAACCCATCCGATCCCAAAGAACAAAAAAAAAAAAAAAGCAAAACCCATTCAATCCATAATAAAACCAAAAACCCATTATCGCAGCCATTAACACATATAAGTAGGCAAATTATATTCAAACCGACTAGATCTAATCATATACTTTAGAATTTAGCCAAATCCAATCGAGCTCTAACACATGATTAGAGTCACATTCAATCAACCCCACTAACCCTAATGCCTATACCTTAGGTGTAGTTAACACCTTTTACTCATACAACATATATCTAAGTTAAAACCAAATCACTCACTAAATCCTAATACATATACTTAGGATCTTAGTCAATTCTCACTTTAGCATCATATACTAGAGTGAAAAACATATCCACTCGACCAATCCTGTTACATATAGGACGTAGCCACCTCCACTTTTGAGTACATCAATCTGACCCACCTCAATACGTTCCCTTGGGGTTTTGTCATATCTTTTCACTTTGGAACATACGCCAAATGTAAATCAAATATAATTGGACTCAAAACTATCCTTAGAGTCAATTATGGTGATGACCCCGATCTCCGCAGAGCTTTCGCAGTGTAAATTGTGACTTCTGAGGCCTATGATGTGTGTTGGAGTTGGTTGCGCGCAAAGCAGACTTCAAAGGTGAACCCAGCGCAAAATTTGGATAAAGAATACCGGTCCGGATGCCTTCGACAAATTTTAGACAGTGGAATTTGGCAAAACAGACAGCGATTTGGATTCAGCGCGCGAAAACGATCAAAATGGGCTATTTACTTTTATTTTTCGAAGCCACGATTGCGAAAACATGGTTTTCGAGGCATGGTGCACTGTTCCGCGACCGGCGGCAGCGGCAGCGGCGGCGCGGGCTCGGGCAGGCGGCGGAGCGGCTTCGGGCATGCGCTCGGGGGCGCGCGGGCAGGCGCGCGGTCCACGGGGCCGCGTGCGCCGGAGGGTAGACACGTGGGGCTTCGGGTTCGGCGTGTGCATGTTGCGTGCACCGGGCGCAGCGAGTGTTGGTGGTGCCCACGTGGCGCGCTGTGATTGGTGGTCAACGCACGCGGCGACCGGGCGCCGGGCGCGCGCAACGTGGACCCGGCTAGGCCACGTGGAGCGCGGCCATTGGCGGGCTCACAGACCCGGTGACCCGCGTGAACCGCGGCCCACGGTTCCCGCCGTGGACCGCTGCGCCACGCGGGGCGCCGTGAAGGCGGGCGCACGTGCACCGGGCGCGCGGGGCGTGGTTGGTCCGCATGGCGGGCCGAGGCTGTTTCGGGCGCGCACATAACGGCCGGGCCCGTTACTGAGCAACCCTGATTATTCGGGCGCCCGAAACCAGGACATGGTGGGTATTTCTGGATTTGTTGAGTTGGTCTATATAGCCGAATTCAAGGAGGTTTCGGCTTCTTCTGGCTTCTCTCTCCGAGAGTTGTATACGAAAGTTCTTCCGCTTGGGCTGCTGCTTTCATGAGATGTTTGAGAATTTTTGGTGGCACCACTTCGAGGTTTGCGGCATTTCGGCGTAGTGCGACTTTCCTTCACGAGTGATCCCCTTCGTCCCGTTTCGGTGCGCAGGCTACCTTGGCTTATTTTCGCCATCGTTTTCGACAATTTTCACGGCAGCGTGTTCTAGAGAGGTAAGGCTTCGTTTTTCCGTGTTGATCTTTTGCTCCATTTTGGGTTTTTGGCACGGTTCCCGAGGCACCTTTGACCCCTCTTTTTTGTGGTGACTTCTTTGGACATCCGGGGCTTGTTTTGCTTTTTTTATCTCTGGCCTACGGGCAGCGGAACAGGCGAATGAGTACTCGATTTGGATCTACTCTTCGAGAGGAACGCACCCATATTTTTATCAGATTTTTGGAGGATTCCTCGAAGTATATTTACGCTTCTTTCGACTGATTTCCTGCAGATTATTGTTTGTGAGACTTTTGACATACCACGTTTCTATTTTTATCTTGGCTTACAGGTGTCGATTGAGGTGTAAATACTCGATTTGGGGCTACTCGTCGCGAGGATCGCAGTGGTGATTTTTTTTTTGATTTTTCTGAGGACTGGTCATAGTGAATTCCTCATTTCTACGCTGGTGGTAGCAAACTGAAATGCTGTTTTGGACTGCTATATTGATGCTGTGTGGTGGTACTTTTTTTGCAAGTAATTCTCAGTTTTGGTATCCTGTGGAGTGTTTGGACTGTGAGGAGTTACCTCTGTTGTGGAGAGCGTATTTTTCCCCCCAGGTGGGTATTTTCGCCGCCAAAATCGATGGACTATTTACTAATTCTAGGGATAGGAAACATACAGGCCAGGAGTAGTTGAGACTGCATGTTAGAGAGGAGATTTATCTTTCCTGTATTATTGTTTGATTTTGTTTCCCCTTATCCTGCTTTTGCTTAGGTTTTTTTAAATTACTCTATTTGGGAAAACTTGACCTAGCACCCCGTCATATGTTGCATGTGTAACCAGACCCAGTAGAAAACCCACACTTGGGCTAGGTTTATTTATGTTTTGACATCCACACGTTATACTCTATTCCTGGACATAGTGTTATCCTCGCCCGAGTAGTGGGCCGAGTGTCGGATTCCTTTTAGTGTGGGATGCATTTTACACTCGTGCTTGGAGTGCAGAGTGGAGTCTGGTAGATATAGGGGTCTTTCATCTGGGCGGGAGCCGTTGGGGTGAACGGTGGTCCCGGGATGTTGTGTTTTCCTTGTCGCCACTGTGTTAGTGGTAGAGTGGTACCAGTGATAGCAGGACCTTGAACCCAGAACCCTTTTTGGACACACACATTTTTTAGTCAACCAATATTTCTTCCAAGCTCGAAGGGTCGCCGGAGTTTGTTCTTGTTTGATAGGACGAAGGCATTAGCCCTTCGAGGTTTGGGCTAAAACTTAATTTTCAAATTGTTTTCCTAAAAAGAACTAAAAAATCATTATAAATGGGCTTTTCTTTCCACCAAAATGGTTTTCAGTAATAAAGTCACATTTTCTTATAAACTTCCCCGCTCGAGATGATTCAAGTGATCTGGGTTCTAAGGGCTGCCTTATTCTCTGGGTCAAGACAACGAGGGGCTATGCCTAGAACCTGTTCTTGTTTGATTTGGGTTGTAGGTTCTAGTATTTCGGGTTCTCGACCCTTCTTTGTTGCCGGTGTGGAGTATACCCGGCTAGTGAGTTGCATGTCGAGTTGTTTGTTCTAGGAGCCGTTGGGTTTGACAGCGTCCTGCTGTTCGTGGAGTGGTTTCCGTTTGTGAGTTTATAGAGGTGATTCGGTACTGTCGATCTTGTTGATCATGATTGGACTATAGCCTGCATGAGCCATATTGAGCTCGACAGAGATGCCGGATACTTTCCTCGGTGGGGTCGCGCCCCTCGAGTGCCAATCCGTAGTTGGGCCTGTTCTTGCTATCGCGACTTGTCGACGCAGTCCCTCTGCTGGGCCAGTTTTGGCAGTCACGGACACCCTACGGTAGACCCGTCCTCTTGTGGATGTGCGGCAGTAGGTGGGCGCAGGTTTGACTGGACCCTATGTGGCAGTCAGTGTAGATTGGGTGACTATATTTTGAGAGTAGTAGATGCATCATGTTTCCATCGTTCCACTTCTTGAGCATTTAGATAAGGCATAGTAGCTGTAGAGTTTATTTTTTTCAGCTCTTTCTTTTAGTATTACACGTTTACTTTATGGCTCTAGTAGACTTAGTGGGAAGACGTCGGGCTATGTGGTGGTACCCACTGAGAACTACTATAGTTGTCGTTCTCACACACCCTGTGGGTTTTTTCCCTTTCTTTTTTTTTTCTCTCCTTTTTTTTGCAGACTTTCTGCGGGAGTTCTGTTTCCCCCTGTGGCTGATCGAGGTGAGGGAGTCGCGAGCTAGTTCCCTACCTGTCATATGAGTATAGTTGTTACGCTTTAATGTTTATTAGTTGGAGTTATTGTACAGTCTGATGGACTTTTTGTAGCTATTCCTGGTGAGAGTTGTATTTTGAGGCTTGTAGTGAGGTTCAGACTTGTACTTTTGGACAGTCGAATATATTGTATTTTCATCACTTTTTACTCTCACTCTGATATCTGTATAGCTATAGTATCCTTCTTTTTGCGGTTAGTCGCTTCGTCCTATACGGTTCCCGTATGGGCGGCGGATCTGTTGGCGAGCCCGTCGCAGTTTCCGAGCCGGGGCGTGACAAATTAACTCAATTAAACTCGAACACATATAACTTAGGAGTTTAATATCGACTAGGTCCCTCAACATATATACTTACTCGGGATCTAGTCCAATTTCAAATCCAACCGAATTCAACACATATACTTAGGATTTGGTAATCATCAGGATACGATTTGCGATCCTTCTCACAAAGGTCCTCTTAATCAAAGGGTGCCCATCCTTCTCACTCCGGGGTAATCACAATAGACGCAAGCATCTATTGTTAATTACCCCCGTGAGATTGGGGCACCTTTGATTAAGAGACCTTTGTGAGAAGGATCGAATAAATCGTATCCTGATGATATACCAAATCCTAAGTATATGTGTTAGAATTCGGTTGGATTTGAAATTGACTAGATCCCGAGTATATATGTTGAGACCTAGTCGATATTAAACTCTAAGTATATGTGTTAGAGTTTAATTGAGTTTAATTTGTCACGCCCCGGCGTCGAAACTGCGACCCGGGCTCGCCAACAGATCCGCCGCCCATACGGGAAGCCCCGTATAGACGAAGCGACTAACCTGCAAAAGAAGGATACTATAGCTATACAGATATCAGAGCTGAGAGTAAAAAGCTGAAAATAAAATATATACGACTGTCCAAAAGTACAAGTCTGAACCTCACTACAAGCCTCTCAAAATACAACTCTCAACAGGAACTAGCTACAAAAAGTCCATCAGACTGTACAATAAGCTCCAACATAAAATAAAGCGTACAACTATACTCATATGACAGGTAGGGAACTAGCTCGCGACTCCCTCACCTCGATCAGCCACAGGGGGAACAGCAACTCCCGCAGAAGGCTCTGCAAAAACAAGGAGAGGAAAAAGAAAGGGAAAAACCCCCAGCGGGTGTGAGAACTACAACTAATAGTAGTTCTCAGTGGGTACCACCACCAAGCCCGACGGTCTTCCCACTAAGTCTACTAGAGGCATAAAGTAACGAATGTAATACTAAAAGGAAAGAGCTGAAAAAAATAACTCTACAGCTACTATGCCTCTATCTAAATGCTCAAGAAGTGGAACAGATGGAAACATGATGCATCTACTAACTCTCAAATATAGTCACCCAATCTACACTGACTGCCACATAGGGTCCAGTCAAACCTGCGCCCACCTACTGCCGCACATCCACAAGAGGACGGGTCTACCGTAGGGTGTCCGTGACTGCCAAAACTGGCCCAGCCAGAGGGACTGCGTCGACAAGTCGCGATAGCAAGTAACAGGCCCAACTACGGATTGGCACTCGAGGGGCGCGACCCCACCGAGGAAAGTATCCGCGCATCTCTGTCGAGCTCAATATGGCTCATGCAGGCTATAGTCCAAATCCATGATCAACAAGATCGACAGTACCCGAATCACCTCTATAACTCACAAACAGGAAACACACGAACAGCCAGGACCGCTGTCAACCCAACGGCTCCTAGAACAACAACTCGACATGCAACTCACTAGCCGGGTATACTCCACAACCGGCAACAAAGAAGGGTCCGAGAACCCTGAAATACTAGAACCTACAACCCAAATCAAACAAGAACAGGTTCTAGGCATAGCCCCTCGTTGATCTTGACCCAGAGAATAAGGCAGCCCTTAGAACCCAGATCACTTGAATCATCTCGAGCGGGGAAGTTTATAAGAAAATGTGACGTTTATTACTGAAAACCATTTTGGTTGAAGAAAAGCCCATTTATAATGATTTTTAGTTCTTTTTAGGAAAACAATTTGAAAATAAGTTTTATGCCCAAACCTCGAAGGGCTAATGCCTTCGTCCTATCAAACAAGAACAAACTCCGGCGACCCTTCGAAGCTTGGAAGAAAATATTGGTTGACTAAAATAATGTGTGTGTCCAAAAAGGGTTCTGGGTTCAAGGTCCTGCTATCACTGGTACACTCCTACCACTAACACAGTGGCGACAAGGAAACAAAACATCCCGGGACCACCGTTCACCCAAACGGCTCCCGCCACAGATGAAAGACCCACTATATCTACCAGACTCCACTCTGCTCCCAAGCACGAGTGTAAAATGCATCCCACACTAAAAGGAATCCCGACCACTCGGCCCACTACTCGGGCGAGGATAACACTATGTCCAGGAATAGAGTATAACGTGTGGATGTCTAAAACATAAATAAACCTAGCCCAAGTGTGGGTTTTCTACTGGTCTGGTTACACATGCAACATATGACGGGGTGCTAGGTCAAGTTCCAATATTAGCAGTTAATTTAACTAAGCAGGATCAGGGAAACATAAATCAACAATAATACAGGAAAGATAACATCTCTCTCTAACATGCAGTCTCAACTATCTCCTGGCATGTATGTTTCCTATCCATAGAATTAGTAAATAGTCCATCGATTTTGGAGGCGAAATACCCACCTGGAAAAATACGCTCTCCACAACAGAGGTAACTCCCTCACAGTCCAACACTCCACAGGATACCCAAAACTGCGAATTACTGCAAAAAGTACCACACACAGCATCAATATAGCAGTTCCCAAAAACAGCATTTCAGTTTGCTACCACCAGCGTAGAAATTGAGGAATTTCACCTCTGACCAGTCCTCAGAAAAATCAAAAAAAATCACCACTGCGATCCTCGCGACGAGTAGCCCCAAATCGAGTATTTACACACCTCAATCCGACACCTGTAAGCCAAGATAAAAATAGAACACCGTGGTATGTCAAAGTATCCACAAACAATAATCTGCAGGAAATCAGTCCGAAAGAAGCGTAAATATCACCTTCGAGGAATCCTCCAAAAATTCTGATAAAAATATGGGTGCGTTCCTCTCGAAGAGTAGATCCAAATCGAGTACTCATTCGCCCTGTTCCGATGCCCGTAGGCCGAGATAAAAAATCAAACAAGCCCCGGCTGTCCAAAAAGTCACCACAAAAAAGAGGGGTCAAAGGTGCCTCGGGAACCGTGCCAAAAACCCAAAATGGAGCAAAATGATCAACACGGAAAACGAAGCCTTACCTCTCTAGAACACGCTGCCGTGAAAATTGTCGAAAACGATGGTCGAAATAAGCCAAGGTAGCCTGCGCACCGAAACGGGACGAAGGGGATCACTCGTGAAGGAAAGTCGCACTACGCCGAAATGCCGCAAACCTCGAAGTGCGTGCCACCAAAAATTCTCAAACATCTCCATGAGATGCAGCAGCCCAAGCGGAAGAACTTTCGTATACAACTCTCGGAGAGAAGAAGCCCAGAAGAAGCCCGAAACCATCCTTGAATTCGGCCTTATATAGGCCCAACTCAACAAATCCAGAAATACCCACCATGTCCCTGGTTTCGGGCGCCCGAATTAATCGGGTTGCTACAGTAACGGGCCCGGCCCGTTACTGTGCGCGCCCGAAACAGCCTCGGCCCGCCATGCGGCCCAACCACGCCCCGCGCGCCCGGTGCACGTGCGCCCGCCTATCACGGCGCCCCGCGTGGCGCCGCGGTCCACGGCGGGAACCGTGGGCCGCGGTTCACGCCGGGTCACCCGGGTCTGTGCGCCCGCCAATGGCCGCGCTCCACGTGGCCTCGCCGGGTCCACGGTGCGCCGCGCCCGGCGCCCGGTCGCGCGTGCGTTGACCCACCAATCACAGCGCGCCACGTGGGCACCACCAACACTCGCTGCGCCCGGTGCACGCAACTGATGCACCCGCCGAACCCGAAGCAGCCACGTGTCCTACCCTCCGGCGCACGCCGGCCCCGTGGACCGCGCGCCTGCCCGCGCGCCCGCGCGCCTGCCCGAAGCCGCTCCGCCGCCTGCCCGAGCCCGCGCCGCCGCTGCCGCTGCCCGCCGGTCGCCGGAACAGTGCACAATGCCTCGAAAACCATGTTTTCGCATCCGGGCTTCGAAAAATAAAAGTAAATAGCCCATTTTGATCGTTTTCGCGCGCTGAATCCAAATCCGCTGTCTGTTTTGCCAAATTCCACTTCTAAAATTTGTCGAAGGCATCCGGACAGGTATTCTTTATCCAAATTTTGCGCTGGGTTCAAATTTGAAGTCTGCTTTGCGCGCAACCAACTCCAACACACATCATAGGCCTCCAGAAGTCACAATTTACACTGCGAAAGCTCTGCGGAGATCCGGGTCATCACATAATTGACTCTAAGGATATGTTTTAGAGTCCAATTATATTTGATTTCACATTTGGCGTATGTTCCAAAGTGAAGATATGACCAAACCCCAAGGATACGTATTGAGGTGGGTCAGATTTGATGCTACTCAAAAGTAGGAGGTGGCTACGTCCTATATGTAACAGGATTGGTCGAGTTTGATATGTTTTTCACTCTAGTTATATGTGCTAAAGTGAGAATTTGACTAAATCCTAAGTATATGTATTAGGATTAGTTGAGTTGATTTGGTTTCTACCTTAGATATATGTGCTAGAGTAAAAGGTTAACTACACCCTAAGTATATGCATTAGGGTTAGTTGGGTTGATTTGAATGAACTCTAAGTATATGTGTTAGAGCTCGATTGGATTTGGCTAAATTCTAAGTATATGATTTAGAATCTAGTCGGTTTGAATATAATTTTGCCTTAATTATATGTGTTAATGCAATGAGATTGAATGGGTTTTGGTTTTATTTATGGATTGAATGGGTTTTGATTTTTTTTTTTTTTTTTTTTTTTGTGGATCGGATGGGTTTTGGTTTTTTTTTTTTTTATTTGTGGATCGGAAGGGTTTTGGATTTTTTTTTTTTATTTGTGAATCGAATGGATTTTGGGTTTTATTTGTGGATCAGAATGTGTTTTGGATTTTATTTGTGGGTTGGCATCGGGGCCCGTATGTGGACTGGGCCTATATTATATATGGAATGGATTTGGGGCAGTATGTGGACTGGGCCTACATTATATGTGGACTGGATTTAGGACCCGTATGTAGACTGGGCGTATATTATATGTGGACTGGATTTGGGACCCGTATGTGGACTGGGTCTATATTATATGTGAACTGGATTTAGGACCCATATGTGGATTGGTCCTATATTATATGTGGACTGGATTTAGGACCCATATGTGGATTGGTCCTATATTATATGTGGACTGGATTTAGGACCCATATGTGGGCTGGTCCTATATTATATGTGGACTGGATTTAGGACCCATATGTGGATTGGTCCTATATTATATGTAGACTGGATTTATGACCCATATGTGGATTGGTCCTATATTATATATGGACTGGATTTAGGATCCATATGTGGGCTGGTCCTATATTATATGTGGACTGGATTTAGGACCCATATGTGGATTGGTCCTATATCTTCATATGAGTAAATTTGCGGTCCGTACAAAGGATTGAATTCATTTATTAGGTCTTTTGAATTGGACTTGGGCTCCAAGTTGATTAGAGCTCATTTGAATTTTGTTTGGAATTAATTTCGGATTCAAAGAGGGTCCGAAGAAATTCATTTTTCAAATAATTTGGGGTCCGAAGAAATCCCCGTTATTTTATTTTGATTTGGGATCCGAAGAAATTCCCGATATTTTATTTTAATTTGGGATCCGAAAGAATCCCTTTTTAAAATAATTTGGGATCCGAAAAGGTCTTTTTTTTAAAATGATTTGGGATCCGAAAAAATTCTTTTTAAAATAATTTGGGATCCGAAGAAAAACTCTTTTTTTTTACTGTGATTTGGGATCCGAAGAAACCCTTTTTAAAATAATTTGGGATCCGAAGAAACCCTTTTTTTACTGTGATTTGGGATCCGAAGAAGCTCTTTTTAAAATAATTTGGGATCCGAAGAAACCCTTTTTATACTTTGATTTGGGATCCGAAGAAGCCCTTTTTAAAATAATTTGGGATCTGAAGAAACCCTTTTGGGATCCGAAGAAACCTTTTTTTTTACTGTGATTTGGGATCCGAAGAAACCCTTTTTAAAATAATTTGGGATCCGAAGAAACCCTTTTTTTACTGTGATTTGGGATCCGAATAAACCCTTTTTAAAATAATTTGGGATCCGAAAAAACCCTTTTTTTACTGTGATTTGGGATCCGAAGAAGCTCTTTTTAAAATAATTTAGGATCCGAAGAAACCCTTTTTTTGCTGTGATTTGGGATCCGAAGAAACGCTTTTTAAAATAATTTGGGATCCGAAGAAACCCTTTTTTTACTATGATTTGGGATCCGAAGAAACCCTTTTTAAAATAATATGGATCCGAAGAAACCTTTTTTAAAATAATTTGGGATCCGAAGAAACCCTTTTCTTTTTACTGAGCCTAAATCCGGGTGTCCGAAGAGATCACCCGAATCGGCTTTATTGATTTTTTTTTTTTTTTTTTTGCGGTGGTGGCTCCGTTAATTAGAGACTTCGAATGGGTGTGGAGAGGTCCGATGAAACGGAGGATCAATGATCCTCCTCCTCTCTTCCATCGAAGAAGTAAACATGGGGATTAGGTGGTTGGTGGTTGGTGATGATTGACGGCTTCGATTGGGTGTGGAGAGGTCCGAAAAAACGGAGGATCAATGATCCTCCTCCTCTCTCCCTTAGAATGGGTGTGGAGAGGTCCGAAGAAACGGAGGATCAATGATCCCCCTCCTCTCTCCCATCGAAGACATCGGGATTAGGCGGTTGGGGAGGATGATGAGGTGACGGCGAGGATGACGAGGATGGAGATGGGTATGGCCGACATAATTTTATTATTATTATTATCAATATTTTTTAAAATTTTACCTGAGAAAATACGATCGGAGTTGCTGAGGAAGTTGTTCGGAGGTGCGGAGGAAGTTGTTTGAAGTTGCTGAGAAATTCGATGATATGAGGGATTGCGTTGCGGGATTTTGCCTTGTGGGATCTCGCGTTATGGGATATGTGGTGGGATTGCGATGTTCTCCTTCAGACAAGGAAATCCTCCTTTTCTTCTTTCTATTTTCTATATTTATAGTGGGGAGTGGGAGAGATATCGCGTACGGTTTGTTAGGACTTGTTAAGGGATTGACGACAAAATGTGGGTTTGTTGAGGGAAAGACGTGCGTGGGAATATGCGTTCGTTGAGAAAAATACGTGATTCAAATTTGAATACGTCGGGGCAATTGTTACTTTCAAATTTCAAATTTTAAATTTCAAATTTCAAATTTGAATTTTAAAATTGAAAGTATATGTTCAAATTTTAAAATTTAAAATATTGCGGGAATGTGGTTATATTCAAATTTCAAAATTGAATAAGTTCAAATTTCAAAATTTAACGGTTATGATCAAATTTCAATATGTTGAGGGAATATGGTTATATTCAAATTTTAAAATTGAACGGTTATGCTCATATTTCAATATGTGGTTATATTCAAATTTCAAATTTCAAATTTTAAAATTGAATATGTTCAAATTTCAAAATTGAACAGTTATGCTCAAATTTCAATATGTGGTTATATTCAATTTTCAAAATTGAATATGTTCAAATTTCAAAACTGAACGGTTATGTTCAAATTTCAATGTGTGGTTATATTCAAATTTCAAAATTAAACGGTTATCGAACGAGGGAGTTTGGTTGGATTCCAAAGTTCAAAATTGAATTCCAAATAAACAGGATATGGGTAAGCTTGATTAAATCGGTTGAAAGATATTTTGAAATTTGGTTGGGGATTTGAATTTCGAATGAAATATGAGTTTGGATAAGCCTGTTGAGAGATGTTTTGAAATTTGGTTGAAAATTTAAAATTCAAAATTCAATTTGAACATAATTTTTGAAATTGAATCTTTAAATAAAAAGTTAACTATAATGTAAGGCTCGCTGGGCAGAAAAATAGGATCCAAAAAAAACTTGACGGGACTTTAATGAGACCCATAAGCTTGTGTTCACAAATGGCCTAAGCTTATTCACAAATGGCCTATTAAGGAGACTTGAATTATGAGTAAAATTTGTTGGACCCAAATTATTAATATGTTAACAATTTTGGGCTTATACGAGGCTTATTAGAAATCAATATTATGGACCAACCATAATCTTTTCCCCTATTCTTTTTTATTATAATTTTTTTTTTACCCCAACATCAGGATGAAGAGGTTCATCCATTTACCGCTAGGCAGAGAGAGCCATGATACCGGGGTAGACAGAGCAATGACCACCAGTATCGAGCGGATGAGATTGTGCAGCCCGGTTGGAGGGCACCATGATTGTGGATCCCGTCGTACCAGTAGAGCATTTGCACCTTCGCATGGGCCAGAGATGGGACTGTTGGCTTGTGCATGTGAGGATCAGGTTCCAGATCACGTATAGCACATGGATGAGTGTTGCCAGTCTTGCCCAGTGCAGTTAGGACCTTGGATTTGGTCCATTGATTTGTTGGTCCTACATCAGCTTCGAGATGTTGATGTGAGGTTGGATATGGATTGGTTATCCCAGTTTATGCTACCATGGATTGTCGAGAGAGGACAATGACCCTCCGTGGACCTGGTTAGGAGGAGTATGTTTATGGAGGAAGCCAGAGCACGATAGATGTTGAGTCGTGGTTGTATCGCTTGGCTAGCGATTGTAGAGGAGGTGCCTACGGCGGCACCGGGACTAAAGGTTATCCTTATCGCCCGTGAGATCCCGGGTGTGAGTCCACCTGAGCTGATATTGATGCCGCCGGTTAAAGAGATTGAGATCGAGATCGAGATTGTGATTGACGTGGTTGTGGGAACCGCACCAACCTCGACAGCACCTCATTGAGTATCACCCGTAAGGCTGAGAGAGGTGATAGCGCAGTTTCGGGATTTCATAGATCGAGAGGTCTGTGTGATCCAGTGCCACGTCATGGGTATATGACGGTGAGGATCCGAGAGATTGATACTTGGGTATGTTGCCACACCGTTGATACACGGTGGTGATGCCACGCCATTGGTATGCGATGGTGATGCCATGCCGTTGATACACGGCAGTGATGCCACGTTGTTGATACACAACGGTGAGGGATTCTATTATGGTTCGAGCACAGACAGGTTTGGGTTATATTCCGGCAATTGCGCTTTTGTGAAGCAGGTTTCTATATGGAACCATACAGCCGAGGACTATGCCCAGATGGCATTCAGGACACGGTAGGGGCATTATGAGCTCATAGTCAGGCCAATTGGATTTACTAATGCCCAGCCGCCTTTATGATTTGAGAAATTGTGTGTTCCAGCTGTACTTAGACAGATTCATAGCAGTTTTCTCCAGGGATATTTTGATTTACTCCCTGTGTGATTTGGAGTATCAAGAGCACTTGTGGGTGGTGCTACAATGCCTGTGTGGAAGAAGTTGTATGCCAAGTTGTTGAGGTGCAAGTTTTAGCCTCAGAAGCATACCTTCTTGGGTCACTTTTGTTACGGAATTTGAGTTGGCGTAGTTTCGTGAAAGTCTCAAGTCTTGAAGATTGAAGGTGAAGAAAGTTGGATCTTTTAACTCAATCTCAAGAAAGAAGAATTCAAAAGGATCAGGTATGTTTAACTAAAGAATTTGTGTGATCCGAATACTTCTTGTAGAGTAGAAACACTTGGAAGAATCTTTCATTGCATAAAAATCAAAAACTGGACTTGGGACATGTTCAGGATCCGGATCAGGTTGTTCGATCCGGATCCCGAAGGTGGTTCGTTCATACATCGTCGCAATCCGGATCGTAGTCTCTTGATCCGGATCCCGAACGTTGATGTTTGGTGAACTGTATGAACGATCCGGATCGTAGTCACATGATCCGGATCCCGAACCTTCGTTTTTCTGGAATTGGCTGTTTTGTTATGACGATCCGGATCCTAGTTATCACGATCCGGATCGCCGTCCGTAAAAATCCAGAAATGGCAGGTTTTTTATTCTTATCTCCTTCCTAGGGTTTCTAACCTATAAATAGACCCTATGTCTTTCTTTCTAGGGTTGATCCACATAGCCGTCATTTTCATATATCATCTTATACGGCTATAGATCCACATATAGAGAAGAAAGGAAATCATTAGAGAATACTCTATGTTTCTTCATCTATATTGATTAGTTTGATTCTAGGTTTTCATACTCACATCTTGAGTTGAATCAAACTAATGAATACTTAGATGGTATTTCCGATCTATCTTTGATCTAAGTATTCGGCGGATCATCACCACCCAAAAACAACGATTTACCCCAAAAATCGGCGCGTGGATTCGCGTGTCCTTGTGGATTCAAGGTTCATTCGCTCTCGTGGATTCGGAGCGAGGCACGTTCGTGGATTCGAACGGTGCTATTGGGTGAAGACCGTGGATTCGGTCGGACGTCGTGGATTCGACGTTGGACGCCGTGGATTCGGCGTTGGGCGCAGATCGTGGATTCGAGAAGCGTCTGGAGCGAGCGGAGAAGATCCTCTAGGAGCGTATTGAAAAGGTTGAGTCGTAAGTGTGTACGGTAAATCACCTTGTACGTGTTTTAATTCTAGTGGATTTCTGCCGTGTTATCGGTCCCGTGGTTTTTTACTCCGGTGATGGAGTTTTCCACGTAAAAATCTTGCGTGTTTTTTTATTTTCCGCATTGGGTTTTATCGCAACGATTTTTGGAGTGTTTATACGTTTACACCTATTCACCCCCCTCTAGGTGTTTCTTCCCCTATTTAGATCCGTATTATATACGACCCAACAAGTGGTATCAGAGCGGGAATAGGGTTGTGAACAATGGTTGAAGGTGGAAACATCAATCGACCCCCTTTCTTTGATGGAACAAATTATGCGTACTGGAAAGTACGGATGAAAGCCTTTTTATCTTCCATCGACGAAAGGGTGTGGCATTCAATTGAATCAGGATGGACTAATCCAACTGAACTTATCTCTGATGTTCACACCTTAAAACCTAGGTCGAAATGGACCAAGGAAGAGTTTGAGTTATCTTCTTACAATGGCAAGGGAATTAATGCTATTTTTAATGCCTTATCTCAAACTGAATTCTCTCGCGTCTCGGCATGTGAGACTGCGAAAGAAATCTGGGATGTTCTCCAGGTTACACATGAGGGAACTAACCTCGTGAAGATTCAGAAACTGCAGATGCTTACGAGCAAGTTTGACTCTATTTTGATGGCAGAAAATGAATCTTTCACGGACTACTATACACGATTGCAAGACATCGTAAACTCATGTGCTAATCTGGGAGAGAAGATTCCAGAATTTAAGATTGTAAGAAAAATCTTAAGAACTCTTCCTGAACGATTTCGCCCAAAGGTTACTGCCATTGAAACTATTAAACACCCGGACGAAATACGTGTAGAAGAATTAGTTGGTTCATTACAAACTTATGAAATGACTTTTAATACTAACAATTCTTCTGGAAAAGCATCCACTTCTAAGTCTTCAGGTTATGCGTTGAAAACAACTAAGGAAGAAGACGCGGATACATCCTCCTCGGACGATGACGAGAACCTTTCTATGGAGGAATTTGAGAAGCAGCTCGCTCTCTTGACAAGAAATTTTCGCCGCAACTTTCGAAGGGGTAATTCAAGCAAATCTCCATCCTTCAGAAAGTGGAACAAAGGCAAGGGTACTCCAAGTCACAAGTCAAGAAAGCAGGAGAACTTCTCAAAGGATAAGAAAAGTTCAGAAGGACAACTGCAATGCTTCAAATGTCGAGGCTACGGCCACATTGCAACGGAGTGTCCTAACAAGTATCCGGCAAAGAAGAAGGCGATGCAAGTCGTCACTTGGGATGACAACTCAACGTCAAATGAGTCGTCTTCAAGTGATGAAGAAAAAAGCTCCACGGCATTCCACGCGTCCACATCTTCACCATTCATGTGCTTTATGGCAAGTACGTCTGAATCATTGTCCAACTCCACTGTTGAAAAGAATGCAATGGACAATGAATCGGATGATTCGGAAGGTGAAGAGTTTGCTCTAGCCTACCACAGACTTTTGAGGGACTCAAAGAAAGTGGCTAAGCAAAACAAGAGTTTGAGAGGGAGATTGCATGATCTCGAAGAAGAAGCAAAAAGAGCGACTTCTCTCTCAAACGCTCTTGAAGTGGAAAGGGAAAACCTGATAAAAGAAAATGCTTCCCTTCAAGAGTCCAATGAGCAACTTGAAAAGGAACATACAAATCTGGTGGATAACGCGAATCACTTTTCAAAGCTCTACAACGAGGCTCGACAGGATAACCTGGAAATGACAAAGACCATTTTCCAACTCAAGAATGACTTACAGCGATTCTCTTCAGGAAGGAGTAAGTTGGATAGACTTCTTGGTCTTGGTCAATCAAATAGGTTCGGCCTCGGATACACTCAAACTGGAAACAGTCCAAGTTCGAGTGAGACAGTTTTTGTGCCTCAGTCGGTATCTCCTCCTCCGACACCGGAATTCAAGACAAACAACGACAACAAACCTACTTCATCTTCTTTGGGATCGTCAAGATCTAAGGTATGTTTTCGTTGTGGTGTTTTAGGGCACATAAGAAGATATTGCAAGACGGGTGTCGAACGCTCATCTCAAGCACCTCTTGCAACAACTACCAAAAAGGCTCCTTCCCGGAAATCAAAGCAAAACTTTTCAAATGAAAAGAGACTTGGTAGTTCACCGCGCAAGACGACTTCATCAAGGAGCAACAATCGTTTTAACAAGACGCTTTCACCTAGGCACAAAACTTCACGACCATTACAGACGCATTCCAAAAAGGTTTGGGTGCGCAAAGGTGAAATTTTCCCTTGTCTTGTTTCCAATATTTCCTTGCATGCATATGATAGCTCGTCTTGGTATCTGGATAGCGGGTGTTCCCGTCACATGACCGGTGAAAAAAATAGTTTTCAAAATCTTGAGAAAATCTCCGGAGGACACGTTGTATTCGGAGACGGTCGATCTTCCAAAATTGTTGGAAAAGGGACGGTAGCTATTCCAGATGGCCCGATTTTGAAAAACGTCTTATTTGTTGATGGCCTTAAGACTAACCTCATAAGCATAAGTCAACTTTGCGACAATGGTTTTTCAGTTAACTTTTCATCGGTTGAATGCGTTGTAACTGATAAGGACCATGTCTTCTTTCTAAAAGGGGTTAGATCTGAAAACAATTGTTATGTTGTTCCTAATAAATTTTCTGAAAACTGTAACTTAGCCGCTTTGAATAATGAAACTCTTTGGCATGAAAGGCTAGGTCACTTAAATTTTAAGGAACTTACTAGAATTTCAAACAAGGACGTGGTCAAGGGGATTCCAAAGCTTTTATTTAAACAAAACGTTGTGTGTGGTGGTTGCCAAAAGGGAAAACAGTCTAGGACTGCACACAAGAACTTGAACCACGTTGGTACAAAACGGCCCTTGGAACTTTTGCACATGGATTTAATGGGGCCGACCCGTCAACCATCTTTGGGAGGTAAATGGTACATCTTTTTATTGGTTGATGATTTCTCTCGGTTTTCTTGGGTAGCATTTTTGAGAGAGAAAGCTGATACGTTTGACTCTTTTCATGAGATTTGCCATCGTATTATGATTGAAAAGAATGAAAAGATCATTCGTGTTAGAAGTGATAGGGGTGGAGAATTCATAAATTCAAAATTCATTGACTTTTGTACTTCAAATGGCATTAAACATGAATTCTCGGCACCCTATACACCTCAGCAGAATGGTGTTGTTGAGCGCAAAAACAGGGTTGTTCAAGAGATGGCGCGTGTGATGCTTCATAGCCGGAAATTACCGCTACATTTTTGGGCTGAAGCTGTGAACACCGCTGTCTATGTCATTAACAGAGTGTATTTGCGCCCAGGAACCTTGAATACACCATATGAGCTGTGGTTTAGTAGAAAACCGGATATCAAGTACTTTCGTATCTTCGGGAGTCGATGTTACATCTTACGTGACCATGAAAATCTTGGAAAGTTCGACTCTCGAAGTGATGAAGGGATCTTTTTGGGTTATTCTACGAATAGCAGAGCATATCGAGTATTTAACATTGAATCTAAGACGATCGTAGAATCTATAAATGTTAAAGTAGATGAAGCTTCTCTTTTTGAATCTGAAAAATCTACCCTCGATATCTCTCTAGATGATGATTCTCCTGCTAGTGCATCTTCTCATAATAATACTTCCAATATTAATGATGCATCTAATGGTTCTTCTAGTTTATCTGATGTGCAGGAATCATCTCGTGTACCTCCGAGTACTCCGTTTCAACAAACGCTACGAATCTCCAAGGATCATCCGGAATCGAACATCATTGGAGATCCACAAGAAGGAGTTAGAACTCGAAGGCAGTTGGTTTGCGGATTTGCTTGCTACGTATCTTTAATCGAACCAAAGACAATAGATGAAGCTCTTCAGGATGACTACTGGATTAAAGCAATGCAGGAAGAGCTCCATCAATTTGAGCGAAACAAAGTCTGGGAATTAACGAAGCCTCCAAAGCAACATAATGTGATAGGTACCAAATGGATCTTCAAGAACAAGAAAGATGAAGATGGTACTATCATCAGGAACAAGGCACGACTAGTTGCTCAAGGCTACTCTCAAGTAGAAGGTATAGACTTTGACGAAACTTTCGCCCCTGTAGCTAGACTCGAGTCCATTCGTATATTGTTTGCTATTGCTTGTCATTTTAAAATCAAATTATTTCAAATGGACGTCAAGAGCGCATTTCTAAATGGGTTTTTAAATGAGGAAGTTTATGTAGCTCAACCGAAAGGTTTTGTAGATCATAAACAACCTAACCATGTTTTTCGTTTGAAAAAGGCTCTTTACGGTCTGAAACAAGCACCGCGAGCATGGTACGAAAGGTTAACAAAGCACCTTTTGGAGAAGGGCTATACTCGAGGGGGAGCTGACAGGACTCTCTTTGTGAAGCATTATCAAAATAATTTCATTGTAGCACAAATCTATGTCGATGACATTGTATTTGGTGCAACAAAAGATAATGATGCTTCTAAATTCGCGGAGACCATGGAAAGCGAATTTGAGATGTCCATGATGGGCGAACTGTCTTATTTCCTTGGATTGCAAATTAAACAAAATGATGAAGGTATTCACTTGAGTCAATCCAAGTATGCAATGGAGTTGGTCAAAAAGTTTGATCTAGAAAATTGTAAAGATTTTCCAACTCCAATGGGAACTAGCCACAAGGGACTTGGAAGTGAATCACATAGTGAGAATGTAGACGAGAAACTGTATAGAAGTATGATTGGAAGTCTACTTTACCTCACGGCTAGTCGCCCGGATATATCCTTTAGTGTTGGGATTTGCGCGAGATATCAATCAGCACCAAAGGAGGTTCACCTGAAAGCGGTGAAACGGATCATCCGGTACATCAAAGGATCAATTAATTTCGGAATTTGGTATCCTATGGGAACAAGTCTGGACATTGTTGGATACTCAGATGCCGATTGGGCAGGATCAGTGGATGATCGGAAAAGCACGAGTGGTGCATGCTTCTATCTTGGCCATTGCCTTGTTGCATGGCACAGTAAAAAGCAGAATTGCATAGCACTCTCGACTGCCGAAGCGGAATACATTTCAGCTGGAAGTTGCTCAACTCAACTCATTTGGATGAAAAGCGTATTGAGTGACTACCGCATTTCAGCATCTTCGGTAACAATTCTTTGTGACAACACAAGTGCAATTAACATTTCTAAAAACCCTGTGTTGCACTCTAGAACAAAACATATTGAACTTAGATATCATTTTCTTAGAGAGCTAGTTGAATCAAATACTCTTCAACTTTCATATATTTCAACTGAGGATCAATTAGCTGACATTCTAACAAAACCTTTGGATCAAAAACGTTTTATTCATTTACGAAAAGCAATTGGGATGCTTTCCTTGAAATAATCTTCTTTTTGAAATCTTTGCTTAGGATAGGTTTTGTATTTGTTTTTGTTTTGTTCTTTATCTATGTTTGTACATAGGACATTAATTGAGCATAGATCATAATTGACTTTAATTGCATCTTTTCGCACATTTAGAAATTTATTATGCTTTTGCCATCATAATATTTCACTGTTGCAATGATCATTTATGTTAATTAAATCATCTTCTAAAGTGATCAAAGTCAATTTCTCTCTCTCTATGATCTCTTGGTATAGTCATTATCTTATTTGACTGTTTAGTCTAGTATGAAATCGAGATCAATTTTTGGTTGAATACTTTATATCTTAAATAATTGATAGCCAATTGAGGGGGAGTCAAAGATAATGTAAAATGCTCAAAAGATGTGGAAAGAGTTACATCCCAATGAGGAGTGTGAAAACTACCACCACATGGAGGAAAGAGCTACCACCTCGGTCGTCCGAGTATTGTGTGCAGCTACCACATGTATACCAAGCATGGTTGTTCAAATTTTTGATTAAGTAAAATGCATGTTGAAATACTTGACTCTGTCAAATTTCAAGGTTGGTATAAGGTGGGATTTTAAAGAAAGATGCTCAAAGAGCCACTCTCTTCAACAGATTGTCTAGAAATATTATCTACCATATTTGGGATTTCAAACATCTATTGATCTTTGTATTTCATTTTCTTTACTGAATTGATGATTTGATAAAGGCATTACTCATAAGATCAAGTTAGATGTGATTGAAGGTGTTCAACTTTAAGGGATTTAATTCTTGTAAATTTTCGTTTCATTTTTGGATATTATTGATAGATTTGGCATAATCTAATTCTTGTTGTATGAAACGATGATTTTTGTTTAAAGTTGATACACATTTGTGCTTACAATCTTTTTCTGGTTTTTCTTGAATTTCTCTGAAATTTTTCTAAAGAAAAAGTTGGGGCCGATCCGGATCGGGCAAGGTGATCCGGATCCCGAACGCAGGTTTTCTCCTGCGGGCTGACGATCCGGATTGGACCTGCCGATCCGGATCCCGAACGCAGTTTTCTTCTGCGGGTAGCCGATCCGGATCGCAAGCTCGGGAGGATCCGGATCGCGGCTAGGTTTTTATAAAGAACAAAAGGGTTTTGATTTCTTTTACTCCAATCTTTTGTTCAAAAGTTTCCAGAGCGCTTCTCTCTAGATTTCATCCTTCTTGGAAGCTTTCAATCTCAGGTTCTTCAACTCCAAGTAAGTTTTATTGATCAAAATCTCGGTTTTTCACCGTTTTTCTCTTTTCCTCCTCAAACGTACGAAATTCTTGGATCGATTTTGTTTGTGGATGGTTTTTGATCAAATTTCTTTTGAAATAAGAACTCTGGGTAGATTAGTTTTGATTATATGCTGGGTATTCTCCTGATTAACGGATTTTTAGGCTTCGATTTCTAAAATTTCGGTTTTAGGGCATATAATAAGGATTTTCGAAATTCATGCAATTGATCTATTTTTAAAAGTCCTTTTGCAAAACCAATTTGATTCTTAGTCTCTCTACATGATAATGATTCTTTGGATACAATTTTTTCAATTTTTGAAAACTAAGAATTTTTGTGTTCTTGAGTTGGTCTACTCAGGATTCCTTTTCTCAAGAAACCATTAGCAATGGTGATCACTTGGATTGTTTTCCTACTTGGTGCTATGGTACATACGAGAGATACTGCCAAGCCTAAGAAGGCTAAGAAAGCAAAGAAGACTAAGGTTGATTCCGACACTGAATCAGAGACAGAGTCGATTGACTGGGATAACATCGAAATTGAGCAAGCTGCTCCCATTGTCTCCAAAGGGAAAGCAACTGCTGAAGCTTCAAAACCTACTGCAGCTGAAAAAGGGAAAGCACCAATGGAACCAAGTCCAGTTGGAACAAAAAGAAAAACTGGTGCGAGAAAAAGAGGGAGTGCACAAGGAATCTCCATTGAGCAACCAGCACAGCAAGCACCTCCACAAGAAGTTGTCAGCTCGGCTAGAATAAAGGTTTTTGAAAACAGAGAATGCATTGGAGAAAGGCATGTTGATGTAAAAGCCTTAAAGAAGCGTTCTCAGACGTTTGGGACTTTGTTTGACCAAATAGGTCTTGCTTCCATTTGCAATTTCCCGGAGACCACCGGGTATTGTCTTCACTCAGTGAGGATGTTTTATCAGAATGCCTGCTATCTAGTTGATCAGGAAAGCGGGCGTCGGGATTTTCAAACTTTAGTCAAGAATGTCAGAATCAAAGTAACGCCTCAGCTAATTGGTGAAGTACTTGGGATGGACGCCCGAGCCGATGGCACTCATTACCTGAAGAATCAAGTTTTCAACACCTTCTCCTGGAGAGTGGTAGTTGATGGAATCTGTGTTCCAGATACTCGGTCGACAGGAAACTCCGTTTTCTCGAAAGAACTACGACCAGAGTACCGCATCTTAAATCTTATTGTTTGTTACAATATTCTTCCAAACATGAACACAAAGGTTCTTCGGTGGGAAAGAATGATATTTCTTTATCTACTCGGAAATCCCGCAGCAGCAATGGGAGCTAACTTAAACATTCCCTACATCATCTGGTCAAGGATGGCACGATATGTGGAGCAAGCTCATCCGTCAGAGAGACTACCTTTTCCAATGATCATCATGCGCATTCTTCGCAAATTTAAAGCTGACACAAATGCGAGTTCCTATCTGCACAGTCTAGGAACAATCAATGACACGACAATTGTAAAGTCTCTTTCGACGAAGCCAGATGAACCTTTCTTACCTCTTCACCGGCAACGAGAACAACGACAACAAGCAACAACCTCTGCACCGGCAGCAGCTCCTCCAGTTCAACCAGCACCTCCGGCACAAGAAGCACCACAATCAACTTCTGATGATGATGCTTCTGTTACCTCAATCTATAAAGAACAGCAAAGGCTCTCCAACGAGCAAGAACGTATATCAAATGAACTGATTGAGGTAAAGGAAGAAATAAAGAAGGTAAATAAAAAGCAATCAGCAATGAACAAGCGGATAAAGAAGATTTTCCAAATCCTCGGCTGTATCAGTTCAGACGAGTCTGAATGATCCGTATCCTTCTAATTTCTGTTTTTATGCATATGTTTAAATCCTACTGTTGTGCAAGTTTTTTTTTTTTTTTATGTTTTAATTTGAGATTTTAGTTCTCGAACTTAAACTGTTAACCATTCTCTCCACTTCTGTAATCTTTGGCTTTATTTGTGACAAAAAGGGGGAGAGAGTTTAGAACAATGATTTGAACAATGAACAATGAATGATGGTATGAATGATGAAATATCAAGGTAAGTATGATCTCAACTTGAGGTTTTTCGTCTGTATGAATGCATGCCTCGACTAACTATTTGCTAACTATTTGGGCATGTAATATAACTAACAAGTTGATGTTCACTAACAAGTTTGTGACATTTGGTTTTTGATTGCATAGAAGATATGTTGGTTCTTAACTCTGATCAATTACATATCTATATATATATAAGTTTGTCACAAACATGTTCATGACATTTGGTTTTTATGTGCAAAGAAGATATGTTGGTGTTTTTTTTTTAACTATGATCAGTTTACATATCTGAATATAAATGTCATGGTAAGTATAAATGAGTTTAAACTTCATCTCTGTTTGTGGTTTTTGAATGATACAAAATTCTTGAGGTATCTAACGATTTCTTTTGTCAAGAATGATTTCTTTTTGCAGAGAGTACAGATGTCTAAGTCTAGAGTCTGTTTTAGGAGTTTAACTCATGTATTGTATTTTGGATCTCCATTGTAAATTTTTGTTGTATGGTGATAGCAACAAAAATATCTTTTTTGAATTTTCTTTAGTGGATCTATGTTTTGTCACGAAACCGCCAAAGGGGGAGATTGTTACGGAATTTGAGTTGGCGTAGTTTCGTGAAAGTCTCAAGTCTTGAAGATTGAAGGTGAAGAAAGTTGGATCTTTTAACTCAATCTCAAGAAAGAAGAATTCAAAAGGATCAGGTATGTTTAACTAAAGAATTTGTGTGATCCGAATACTTCTTGTAGAGTAGAAACACTTGGAAGAATCTTTCATTGCATAAAAATCAAAAACTGGACTTGGGACATGTTCAGGATCCGGATCAGGTTGTTCGATCCGGATCCCGAAGGTGGTTCGTTCATACATCGTCGCAATCCGGATCGTAGTCTCTTGATCCGGATCCCGAACGTTGATGTTTGGTGAACTGTATGAACGATCCGGATCGTAGTCACATGATCCGGATCCCGAACCTTCGTTTTTCTGGAATTGGCTGTTTTGTTATGACGATCCGGATCCTAGTTATCACGATCCGGATCGCCGTCCGTAAAAATCCAGAAATGGCAGGTTTTTTATTCTTATCTCCTTCCTAGGGTTTCTAACCTATAAATAGACCCTATGTCTTTCTTTCTAGGGTTGATCCACATAGCCGTCATTTTCATATATCATCTTATACGGCTATAGATCCACATATAGAGAAGAAAGGAAATCATTAGAGAATACTCTATGTTTCTTCATCTATATTGATTAGTTTGATTCTAGGTTTTCATACTCACATCTTGAGTTGAATCAAACTAATGAATACTTAGATGGTATTTCCGATCTATCTTTGATCTAAGTATTCGGCGGATCATCACCACCCAAAAACAACGATTTACCCCAAAAATCGGCGCGTGGATTCGCGTGTCCTTGTGGATTCAAGGTTCATTCGCTCTCGTGGATTCGGAGCGAGGCACGTTCGTGGATTCGAACGGTGCTATTGGGTGAAGACCGTGGATTCGGTCGGACGTCGTGGATTCGACGTTGGACGCCGTGGATTCGGCGTTGGGCGCAGATCGTGGATTCGAGAAGCGTCTGGAGCGAGCGGAGAAGATCCTCTAGGAGCGTATTGAAAAGGTTGAGTCGTAAGTGTGTACGGTAAATCACCTTGTACGTGTTTTAATTCTAGTGGATTTCTGCCGTGTTATCGGTCCCGTGGTTTTTTACTCCGGTGATGGAGTTTTCCACGTAAAAATCTTGCGTGTTTTTTTATTTTCCGCATTGGGTTTTATCGCAACGATTTTTGGAGTGTTTATACGTTTACACCTATTCACCCCCCTCTAGGTGTTTCTTCCCCTATTTAGATCCGTATTATATACGACCCAACAACTTTATTCTAGCCGTTGGAGCGGCGGTGGAAATCCGGCCACGATGGATGCTATTCGAGATTGGCCGAGATCAACATTTATTGTTGAGGTGAGGAACTTCTTGGACTGGCGGTGCCAGCAGAGCTTAATGAATGGATGATGAGAATGATACCAGCACCGATTTTAGCTTTGTCAGCGGTGGGAGATGAATTTGTGAGTTTAGTGATGCCTCCCTTAGTGGCTGTGGAGTTGCTGTTGGATTATTATTGAGCATCCAGTATCACCCCGACAGGGCCACTGTGGTGGCGGATACCTTGAGCAAGAGAGCTGTCTGGGGTTGAGTTTGATGTTTCCACAGCTAGCGCTGTGTGAAATTGTTGAGGCAAACTGGGTTTGAGGTTGTGTCCCTGAGGGTCCCTTTTGATGGTAAACTGCGGTGGAGTAGCCCACTCGGATAGTTAGGATTCGAGAGTGACCGAGTGAGGACCCCAGCTTGTTAGGGCTCCTTTCCCTCTTGGATGATCGCGTGGGTGTGTTTCGGATCACCCTGGTTGAGTTGACACTAGGGGGTGGTGTTGGTGCATGTTGCACAGGTGGTTATTTCCTTTTTCCCCCAGCCTTTTTGTTGGAGTCCCCGAGGTTTTTCCACGTCTCAGCTCGGGAGCGTTATGCTTTTCGATCCCTCACCCGTGATTGACTCGCTCCATTTGAGATCCGTGAGTGATTGGAGTACGAGGGACGCCCGTTGCGAATTTTGGCTCGTGAGATGAGAGGATTGCGCAACTGGGGCTTGCCGTACTGGTTATTGTTGCTGTTGAGGAGTAATCACGGGGAGTGAGTGGGGACTCGAGAGCTGGAGACAGTGATGATGAGTACCTACCCTTGGTATTTAAGACTCCTTTTGAGTTGTGTTAGTTTTGAGAACGAAACTTTCTTTTAGTGGGGGAGGATGTGGAGACCCGAATCCCCCGTGAAAGGATTACTGTTGGATCAGCAGCTTCTGGAGGATTATGTTGAGTGTTGGAGGTGTTAGTGCGCGTATCGGACTCAAGAAGTGGACTTAGTACGTTGAATGGATCCCGAGTGTATGCAGATGCCCCGTCAAATTTTAGAAGTGGTTTCGCGCAAAACGAATATCAGATTTGGATTCAGCGTAGAAAAATAATGGAAATTGACTACTTGGTTGTATTTTTCTAAGTCCGGACGCCCGAAAACGGACACCCGGAAGATTTCTAGTGTTTTCGGGTGCACGGTGGACCGGTAGACCGAGGTGGTGCCACGTGGCGGCTTCCCGTTGGAGCCGTACGCCACGTGGCGGAGTTGGAGAGGCGGCGCAGTGGGCTCGGCCCACGGGATCAGGCGCGGGCAGCCGCGCGGTGCAGTGGGGGCGTGTGCCATGTGGCGTCTTCCTATTGGCGCAGAATGGACACGTGGCAGCAGATGATTCGCTGGTGCAGTGGGCGCGATCCACGGAGCAGGTGCTGTAGGCCTCGGGATGCGTGCGCGGCAGGGGCACTGGCAGCGCGCACGTGGGCGTGGCAGGCGGCGTTGACCGGGGGCACTAGTGCGCGCCATGTGGCAGCGAGTGGTTAGCGGCCGCCAACCACCGCGCTGGGAGTGCGGGCCACGTGGCGCGGAGTGGCTGGCTGGTTTCGCTGTCCCCTATTTTGGGCCACGTCGCGAGACGACAGCGATTCGGGCGCTGGGGATTCGGGGTACATTTTGGGTCGGAAAGTGCACCCGAAAGTCTGTTTTTCTCCTTTGGATTCAGCCTATAAAAAGGCTATGGGTACCCCTTGTGCGGGATTTTGGTTTTTCTGGGAAACCTCCCGCAGCAAAGCACTCCACCATCTTCTCCTCCGTACCCTTTGATGGATCTTGGGTATTTTTGGAGGCCACGGCTTCGGCGTTTTCTGCGACGCGGCGCACTTCGACGCTTCTTAGATTTTGGCTTCTACCATCGCTTTTCAGTCCGCGAGGCCCCCCGGACTACCCCGATGGAATTTTGAGCCGATTTTCATGGCAGCACGTTCACGAGAGGTACGTCCTCGATTTCCGTGTTAATCACTTCGCCTCATTTTGGGTTTTGGCATGGTTCCCGAGGTGTTTTTGTGACCCTTTGTACTGCTGCGAGGTTCGGGACAGCGGTGGAGTATTGTTGGGATTTCTCAGCCTACGGGAATCGGATCGGGGAGTATGAGGACTCGATCGGCATCTACGCTTCGAGAGGAACGCGCCCGTATTTTTATTGGAATTTTTGGAGGACTCGTCGAAGGTGATATTTAAGCTTCTTTGGGGTTGTTTCCAGCAGTTTTGCAAGATTGGGGATTGATTGGCGTACGGCGTTGTTTTGACTGTAACTTGGCCTATAGGTGTCGGAATGAGGTGTATAAATGCTCGATTTGGATCTACTCATCGCGAGGATCGCAACCGTGATTTTTCGAGATTTTTCGGAAGACTGCATGCAGGTGAAAATCCCCTTTCTTCTATGCTGGTTGTAAAAATAGCAAACGCTGTTTGTTGTGTGTGGGGTATTGATTAGTGGTGTTGTTTGATGGTTGGCTGTGATGTTGGTTGGATCAGAGGATTGCGCGACCGAGTACCAAGGGTGCGGTTCCGGTGGATTTTTTATAGCGTGATTTTCGCACTTCGCCGATTTCAGCGTTGCCTGTGGATAGCGATCTAGGTGGGTTGGAAATTCTTCCAAACTTTATGGAATGCCTTCTAATGCTATTGTATGCATGCTTAGCATGTTTAGCATATTTGTCATTATAGCTGGTAAATCTGATAGTTGCCTAGAAAATCATAGAAAGACAATCATGAGCCCCAGACATTTTTAATATGATTTAGAGGTGAATTGGCACTAGACTGCATGTTTTCTTGTCATTCGCGATGCATCTGGACCTTCATAATATTTCTGTAACCGGTTTTAAGTGAAACTTCGATTTTAAAGGGTTTTTAAATATTGAGAGCATTATGGATGGTCCAGATAGCCCGGTATGCATGTACCCTCGTGCCAGGGGGCCGAGTGGATTTTTAGAGCTTTGTGAGAGGAGTTTCTAGTGTCATGAGAGTTTGAGCATTGTTCCACTTCGGGGGCGGAAGCTACGGGCGACTGTGCCTGCAACCTGTTCTTGTCTGATTCGGGGTAGGCGGCAGTCTCTCGGAAATTCCGGGCCTCCCATGTGAGAGATTGAGGATTGATTCCCTTGTTGGATTGATTGGTTACTCTAGATCTTGGGTTGTGCATTAGCTGTTTGAGTCGTGGAGAGTTTTCCGACTTAGCCATTGGGTTATGCATTATCAGATTGAGTCGGGGAAGGTTCTCCGACGTAGCTATTGGTTATTTGGGCATTATCAGATCGAGTCGTAGAGGGTTCTCCGACTGATTATATGATGAGTTGGGCATTTCCAGATTGAGTCATGGAGTGTTTTCCGACCGAGTTATGGTTATTTGGCATTCGAGTTTCCGATCTGTTTGATCGTGGATTATAGCCTGCATGTGCCGCTTATTGAGACAGATGAGACACGCTTTTCCTCGGTGGGGTCACTCCCCTCGAGTTGTCGCTCCGGATGCGATGGTTATGCCGCCTGATGAGGCCGTCGTGCGTGGTACTGTGATTAGTCCAGATGGACACCCTACGTAAGTCCCGTCCCAGCGTGGATGAGGTGGCAGTAGGACCCTACATTGGAGTAGTAGGGAGGCGCAGGCTTGACTGAGCCAGTTTTGGCAGTCATTGAGATTTGAGTATTGTGAGCACCTCGTGAGCGAGTGGATGCATAGCATGTTCTTAGATGAGTGTTTCCTTTGAGCATGATATTCGAGGCATATTAGCAGTAGGTGGATGCATAGCATGTTCTTAGATGAGTTCTTCCTTTGAGCATGATACTTGTGGCATATTAGCTGTAGTTCATTTCAGCTTTCATATTATCTATCTGCATACTTATTGTTTGCCTCCAGTAGACTTAGTGGGCATACCGTGGATATTGGTGACAGTACCCACTGGGAACTACCTTCTGCAGTAGTTCTCACACCTGCTGCGGTGACAGGTTTCCTGAGGTTGCTGTTCCGGCTTGGTACGCGCGGAGACAGCTGTTCGAGGTGAGGACGTGGCCGAGTAGCTCCTTACCCTTTTTTATTTGAGAGTCAGTGGTAGATGTACCCTGTATTTTTTTATTCTACTTTTGTACTGGACAAGACTGAGAGATCTGTGAGATTTGTATTTATTTTACATAGCGGTAGAGACTATGTATTGAGGATTTATTCATATTTAGATGTTCAGTTTGATTCTGTAGCTACTAGTTTTATTTCAGCTCTAATACATGTTTTTAGCTATAGATCTGACTTGTAGGGTAGACGCTTCGTCTGTGCGGGGGTTTCCGTACAGATGGCGGATCTGTTGGCGAGCCCGGGTCGCAGTTCGACCGCGGGGCGTGACAAAATCTACTGACACCATGCTTCATCTTCAGCCAGTTATAATTGTTTGAAACCAACACCAAAGATTTATCTCTACCGAAGTACTCTTCACTATGCAACTCTTTGATAATCTTCTCATGCAGCGAACAATCGGGAATACACAATTGCACGCCTTTGAACAGAAACTCATCTCGAACTTGAAATTTTCCTAATTTACCGGATTTGGCTTCGATAAATGTAGTGGCCCTGGTTCCCATGCGACGTTCTTCCGATGAATCCACTGTTAGAACACCTAGTATTGGTGTATCTAGCCCATGGTGCATCAATTGGATGCCACAGATGGACCCTGTGTGTTATCACTTGCTGTGTTGGCCTTCGGCTAGGTCTGTCGAAATTTCTGAAAAGAATTAGGCCAAACAGAGGTCGGAAATGGATTCAGCACGGAAAAACACTTTAAAACGGCTATTTGCTTGTTTGATTCTGAGTCCGGATGCCAAAAAACGGACTCCCGAAAGTTTTCAGTGGTTTTTGGTGCATGGGAGGGGCCGTAGACCGCCGGCATGCCACGTGGCGGCCTGTGATTGGCCGATTTTTGGCGCGCGGTCCACTGAGCAGCGCGGCTGGGTGCACAGACCCGGCGCAGGGACACGTGGCACCGCCTGATTGGCGGGCTCAAGGCGCGCGGTCCACGGAATTCCAAGGCGGAAGTCGTGGACCGGGTGTAGGGGACACCTGTCACCCTCTGATTCGCGGGCGCAGCAGACGCGGTGCACGGGACGCGTGGCCGGTGCCTCGGGCTGCATGCGCACGTGGGAGCCACGTCGCGCGACCGGCGCGTGCGGCGACCGGTCGGCGGGTCAGCCGCGGGGACACGTGGCGCCCGCCCATTGGCGGCGCCCACCGCCTTACTGTTGGCTGTTCGGCCACGTGGCAGCCATCGGGTGGCCCTGCACCGCTGTTCCCTGTTCGGAGGGACACGTGGCAGTATCTGGTGTTTTCGGGCGTGAATAGTGTTGGGCCGGCCCAACACTGTAGACGCCCGAAAACTTTCGGGCGCCCGAAAGTTGGGCCAGAAAGTGAGTGACCTTGCTTTCCAGAAGCATTTAGCCCCTGAGCCCTTAACCAAAATTCTTCCTCTCCCTCTTGTGCATCTTCTGGTGGAAGCTTAGAATTTTTGGAGGCCGCGACGACAGCGTTTCCTGCATCGTGGTTCGGAGCGATGATTTCCTGTTGGAGGCCCATTTTCGTCGCATTTCAGTCTGGGAGATCTACAGAGCTACCCCGACGATCTTTTTGGACGATTTCTTTGGCAGAGGTTTCACAAGAGGTAAATCTACGATTTCCGTGTTGAGCACTTTTTCTGGAACTGAGCTTTTCCTCGGGTTTTGGGTATATTTTTAACCCCCTTTGTGACTGTTGGATAATTTGGACAGCATCTACTTGTTGGATTTTTATCTCCTCATCCAGACATCGGATTTCGACGTTTCAGGACTCTATCGACATCTACTCTTCGCGAGCGTCGTCGTCATATTTTTATCAGAATTTTTGGAGAATGTTTTTTAGGTGAAATTTTCATGTTTTTGGGACTGTTCACCACAGATTCTTGGAACTTGGAAATTTTATGGATTAAAGTGTAATTTTGGATTATGTTTGTACCCAGGATATTTTAAGCACTGCTACCGTGTTGCTAGCTTGGTGGATATTGTGTTTTGGCTGCTTCTAGATTTTCTTAGCTGTATAACCCCGGACAGTTAGCACTTTCAGGTGGGTGATCTTGCTTTCAAAATCTATGGACTGCACTCTAATTCTATGAATGTAGTAGCATGCATGTTAGTAAACGAACTAAATAAAATGTGAAAACTGTATGTTTGTACTCTCATGTGTTAGTTGTCGAATTTAGTGATCTCATTGTGATTCCTACAACATGTAAATTATTAAACCTTGGAACTTAACCTAGCACCCCTGTCATATGTATCATGTTCAGCCGAACTGTAGAAAAACTTCAACCTGGGCTAGGTTCCTTTATTGCTTTAGACATTCCCACATCACTTGTTACTTTTGTCATTCTGGACGTAGTTTTCTTGCCTGGGTTGTGGGCTGGGAGGTCGAGTAGTCATGGGATGCATTTGCACTCGTGTCTGAGGACCGAGTGGAGTTGATAGCAGTCTGTAGATCAGTTCTCCTTGGGATAGTGATAGCGATGATAGATCTGGGTTCATGGGAGGTGTCTTAGTGACAGTGAGTCTCAGCAGTGTAGTTCCCAGCTAGTGAGTGAGACAGTGATTTGGATCATAGCCTGCAGGAGCCACATTTGAGCTCGACAGAGATGCGCGGATACTTTGCTCGGTGGGGTCGCGCCCCTCGAGTGCCACTCCAGAGTTGGGCCTGATACTTCTATCGCGACTTGTCGATGCATGTGTCCCTCTGGCTGAGCCAGTTTTGGCAGTCACGGACACCGTCCCTCTGGCTGAGCCAGTTTTGGCAGTCACGGACGTCCTACGTAAGTCCGGTCCTCCGGGATGTGACGGCAGTAGGTAGGCGCAGGTTTGACTGGACCCGTTGTGGCAGTCAGTTTTGGATTGGGTGATCTGAGATGAGTACTAGTTGTGGCATATTGTTCTTTCTGTCCTACTCCTTGAGCATCTAGATAGAGGCACAGTAGCTGTAGATTTTACCTTTCCCGCTTTTCTGTACAGTACTGCATATGTTAGTTTATGCCTCCAGTAGACTTAGTGGACAGACCGTCGGGCTTGTTGGCGGCACCCACTGAGAACTACTGTGGGATGTAGTTCTCACACCCGTCGTGGTGTCTTTTTTCCCAGGGACTTCAGCTCCAGTTCCTGCTGCTCCAGTTGCTGATCCAGCTCCTTCAGACCGAGGTAAGGGAGTCGCGAGATAGATCCCTTCCCGTCAGCTTTCAGTGTGTGAGTAGAGGTACCCCTATGTTATTTTGGTTTGTGTCCTGTCGAGAGACTTTTGTAGTGAGGTATCGAGTTGTACCTTTTATTTCCTATTATCTGAGTGACTCTTGTACATTGGTGGTGAGGATTGTTTGTATTTATTATGAAAGATAGTTGTATTTTATGTTTATAATTCAGCCTTTACTATTTCAGCTCTGATATCTGCTAGTATAGATGTTTCTTTGCAGGTTAGTCGCTACGTCTATACGGGGCTTCTCGTATGGGCGGCGGATCTGTTGGCGAGCCCGGGGCGCAGTATCGACCCCGGGGCGTGACAATAAATATCTTGCCGAAGTGCGGGTCTTCCACATACATTTTCTTTAAAGTATTGAAGCCAACAATATGAACCCTCATGGTAGTAAGGACTCTGGTCTGCCGACTTAAAGTTTCAGCAACTTCATTAACGGTTCTTAATTTATGTCGGATCACAAAATTATACTCTTACAAAAAGCTCGTCCACTTTGCATGTCGGTTGTTCAACTTCTCTTGCCTGTTGATATATTTCAATACTTCATGGTCAGTATGTAATATAAAATCTTGATGTAGCAAATAGTGTCTCCAATGCCATAATACCCAAACCATCGCATATAACTCAAGGTTGTATGTAGTATACTTGGATTTCAGTCCCGATACTTTCTCTCTAAAGAAAGCCATAGGACGTCCTTCCTAACTCCTCACAACACCTACTCCTTGGCCCGATGTGTTACGATCTACTTTAAAAATCTTTGAAAAACCAAGAAGACTTAAAATTGGTGCGGAAGTAATTTTCTATTTGATAATGTCGAAACTTTTCTGCGCCTCTAGAGTTCACTCAAAGACTTTCTGCTTTAAAAAATCAATTACCAGTGACATTAGGTTGCTGAAATTTCGAATGAACCTCTGGTAAAATGACACCAATTCATGAAAATTCCACACTTCCTGAATTGCTCTTAGAATTGGCCATTCCTAAATTGCATGAACCTTTGATGGATCCGCTTTTACCTCTTCTACCAAGAAGATGAATTTCAAGAATGTCAAGCTCTTGGTCATAAGGTGACACTTCTTTGGATTAGCATAAAGTTGTTATTTCTAAAGTGCATCAAGAACCTCTCGTAAATGCTAAGGATGTTCTCTTTCGTAGGACTATAGATTAAGATGTTGTCAAAATATACAACTACAAATTTATTGATAAATGGTTGCAGCACATGATTCATCAACTATGTAAAGGTACTTGGTGCATTCGACAGGCCGAATGGCATTACCAAGCACTCGTATAACCCGTCATGAGTTTTGAACGCCATCTCCTACTTGTCATCGGGTCTAATTCAGAGTTGATGGTATCTTCTCTTTAAATCTATTTTTGAGAACTCTTTCACACTCGCCAATTGATCGAGCGTATCATCCAACCGAGGAACCAAAGAATAAAATTGTATTGTAATTTGATTGATCGCTCGGCTGTCAACACACATCCGACACGACCTAATATTTTTTGGAGTAAATAAGGCTGGTACTACACAAGGGTTAAGATTCGGTTGAATGAATCCCTTGTCTAATAACTCTCAAACCTGTCGCTATAACTCTTCATACTCCTTCTGGCTCATCCGATAAGTTGGTTTGTTCAATAAACTTGCTCCCGAAACTAGATCGATTTGATGTTGAATATTCAGCATTGGTGGCAAACCCGGAGGTAGATCTCTCGGGAAGGCATCACTAAACTCCTGCATAACCAGTTTGGCCTCTTCAGGAATCAGGAACTACTGCTTCTCAATCGGTTGATCAATCATGGCCAGAACCACCCCCGATTTCATAGCTTTTTTAGCGAAGCCCTTCAAGGACAGCAAGCTAACTCCCTTCCCTGGTTTAGAAGTCGGATGATCCTCTTCTTTTATAGGGTTCAGAGAAATCCACACGTTGTCTTTTCGAAAAGTGTAAGTGTTCTTCTGCCCATCGTGATTTTATTTTTGATCAAATTGCCACGGCCTGCCCAAGAGGATATGGCATCCGTCAGCACTATGTTGCACCAAATTTGGTCGAAATACTTATTTTTGATCGACAAAGAAACCAAGCACCTTGAATCAACATTCACCACATTACTGTTCTTAAACCAAGTTAACCTATGCAGTCATGGATGTTTCTCGATCATCAAACAGAGTTTCTTCATCGCCTCTTGTGATACAATATTCTCGGAACTACCGCCATCGATAATCACCCTGCACACCTTATCCTTCACCATACAACGTGTATGAAAGATATTGGTGTGCCGCCAATCATCTTTCTATTATTGCAGCGCCAACAACATCTTCTTTATAATTAAAGCAGTGCCCTGATCTCTATCGATGCCATATGAATCCTCCTCATTGGCTTCCTTGTCGTAGAAAGGTTCACCACCCTCACCTGATTCGTCTTCTAGATTTTGGTCGATGTAAAGCTGCTTTCCTAGACGATTGTTATTCTTCTGACAATCCCGAGTTAGGTGACCCAACTCTCCGAATTGAAAACATCGAGCACCAACTTTATTGCCCAGCGTGGCTCTGCTCGCTCTTGGTTCAGTTACAGAAGTGGATTCAGGTTTCCATTTAGCCTCCAAATGAATCCCTTGTCGCCCCGGATCAAAGTAGTTCGCTCTCGAACCAATTCAATTTGTTTGTGACTTAATACGACTCTATTGCGTTGCGACTACTAGGGCACGTTTGTACGCCTCTGATATCATCTAGATCGTAGACAAACTCAATACGTCCTGAATCGATTGCCGTAATTCGCTAATGTATCTCACAACCTATTGTTCCTCAGACTCTACTAGATCATTCCGGGCAATCAATTAATAGAACTCCTCGGTGTAATCAACCACCATACGGCTGCCTTGTCCAAGATTTTGAAGCCGTTGGTATAGGTTGGGTATAAATGAAAGGCTCCTAATCTTCTTTTTCATATGCTCCTAATTCGTGATTTTCGGCTTGCCTTTTCTCTGTCGAGTTTTCTTCATCCACTCCCACCATGTTGAAGCTCTCCCCTTGAGTTTTAGGGCAACAAGCTTCACCTTCTTATCCTCGAGAACATTTTTATATTCAAAAATGAGCTCGATCGTGATCAACCATGTCGATGAAGCCCTTCGCTTGTAGACCTTTCGAATTTTCCGGAAGTTTCATATTGATACTTGAGTTAAACTCACCGATCTACTCAACTGATACGGCCCGTATCACAACCCTGCATGGACGCCTCTATTTAGGGAGTGTGACCGTGCATAGAAGGGGTTATCAAAGCTGGAAGACTTCGAATCAAGGTCGTCGTCTTCTTGGTAATGACTTTTGACAATCGCTAGATGCATGGCCAAGGTCTCGATTTACCTTCTCAATTCTTCGATTTCGATATCATGAAGATCTCGTTGACCTCGGGGTCCTACGCTTGCAGGCATGTCGTCGTTCACGTTGCTTGGGTTGCGCACACCAACGTTGCGACATGGAATCGCAGGGTCCTGGTTCGTGTTCGAATTTCTTCTTCGACCGCTAGCCATGTCTCGCAAAAACACCGCTCCAAAAGTCAAGCTAGCTCTGATACCAACATACACAGGCCTAAGTGGCGTTGCAAGGGAAGAAACACAAGGATGGAAAGAAAGGAATAAACGAAGAACAAATTCTTCGACAAAGACAAAAATATTATTAATCAACTCTAAAACTCTGATTATATTAACCAAACACCACGTCTATATATATAAAAGCGATGCTCCAATCCTACTAGCTAAAGATAATAAATTCTAATATATCTCGTAATCTAATCATATTTGAAATAACCAAATAATAGAACTAAAAATAGAAAAAATATAAAACTTTCTGAAAATAAGACTCAAAATAGAAAAAATATAAAACTTTTTGAAAATAACCCAAAATTACAAAAATGAAGGCCGAAACAATCGAACGGTACAGGGCGTTAGCAAAAAGAGTCACGTGCCATTAGAAAGAGCCAAGCGAGCACTAGCAGGAAGAGTAATGAGGTACTGGGCATTAGCAGAAAAAGCCGAGCAACACCAGAGAAGAGTTCACAGAGTGTAAAAGTTACTGAACTCAACCTAAGTTTTCAACTCAGCTTAATTGAGCGACATTCTTTCAGGAACTCTTAACTCTAAATTAACCGCATCAATATGCTTATAATGTAATAAGTTATTTTCACATGATATTGGAGTCGAGTTCTAATACCCTATCGTTCCAAGAGATCGTAGGTTTAATTTCTGCATTCACCAGTTTTTGGTATAGTGGCCTCTTCTGGTTGTCTATGAGGCATGTTTCACCACATCTACACTGTGTAAGAGAGTGTTAAGGCTACTTTTGGGGAACAATCTATTGGGTAGTATATTATTCTCTCTAGAAGCTTCAATTTTTGAAGCTATAGATTATTATTTGACGGATATTAATTTGAATTGAAGCACACCAACTGAATTTTGACTACATGATCCAGTAGCTGTGAGGTCGGTTAGAATGTCCTTGTAGGTGTGATAGCATAACTATACATTGTGGAGCAACCTTTTAGAACACGCGGAGCCCATTGACCATTAATTACCTAGAGTGGGAATTATTAGTTTTGAATTGCTTTAGTTGTAGGCCCGGCCAATACCTGGACAAGATAATTTGAAGAGGGCCAACATGCACGAAAGGATCGAGCACTCGATCAATTGATTCCCTTACTCTACCATCTTTTTCTAGTCACAATAATAACAATATATATATATATATATATATATATATATATATATATATATATATATATATATATATATATATATATATATAGAGAGAGAGAGAGAGAGAGAGAGAGAGAGAGAGAGAGTTCGGTTACTATACTTGTACAAGCACCAAGCAATTGGTGCTTGTAAGTTTTTTACCATTGGATTTGTATTGGGATTTGTGCTTTTTACTTTATCTTTCTCTTTTTTTAATTGACTTTACAAAAGCACAAATCCAATGGTAAAAAACTTACAAGCATCAATTGTTTGGTGCTTGTACAAGCATAGGAGCTCAATTATATATATATATATATATATATTATATATATATATATATATATATATATATATATATATATATATATATATATATATATATATATATATATATATATATATATATATTGGTTAATTACATACAACCTAAATATATCGAATGGCAGATATATTGCTACAAAGTTCAATTTTTCATATTTATCCCTTTAAAAGTCCTAAGTTATTCATGTATATCCCTTTGGTTTATTATCGTTAGTTTACTGTTTATTTTTTAACAGATTATATGTGAAATGATAGTTTTGCCCTTTCAAAAATGTCCATCCAAAAATTCCAACTGTAATATCTGAAATGGTAAAAAGATAAATTTACCTCGCTAACTAACCAAGATTAAGTATTTAACCTATGGTTAACTGGATTTTTCTAATAGAGATAGACGGTAGGGATATATATGAATAACGTTGGATTTTTTAAGGGATAAATATGAAAAGTTGAACTTTATAGGGATATATCTGCTATTCGATATGTTTACAGGGAGCCGTATGCAATTAACCATATATATATATAGGGATAATTGCCTGTGTGCCCCTGAAATATAAAGAAATATCTGATTTACCCCTCTTATTTTTTTCTTTCCAATATACCTTTCATACGTTCCACCGTTATTAAAAATACCCCTACCGTTTCCCTTTGTTAAGTTAACTAGGGTTAAATTAGAGTTAAATAATAATCGGAGTTGAAAACTATCAGATATACCTATTTTGCCCGGGTTTAGGGTTTAGGGTTTAGGATTTTTTAGGGTTTTAGGGTTTAGGGTTTAGGGTTTAGGATTTTTTAGGGTTCTAGGGTTTAGGGTTTAGGGTTTTAGGGTTTAGGGTTTAGGGTTTTTTAGGGTTTTAGGGTTTAGGGTTTAGGGTTTTAGGGTTTAGGGCTTAGGGTTTTAGGGTTTAGGGGTTTAGGGTTTTAAGGTTTAGGGTATATTTGAAAGGGCAAAATAATAATTACACACAGATAACGGCAGTTCCAAACGGTACACTAAGGTATCGTTTGGTTCGGAAATTAGTGAGAATTAGTAGTACCAGGTATAAGTATAAAGTTGAGTATAAGGTAGCATAAATAAAAATAGTGTTTAGTTGGGATATAGGTTAGTACCAGGTATAAGAAAAATAATGTTTGGTTGGGATTGAAGAATAAAAGGGATAAATGGTTGACTTTTGAGTAAAAAGACGAAAATACCCTTATCTTTTTATATGTATTAAAAATTGACAAATAAATATTGTATTATAACTTTTTAAATATAATAATTGTAATATATATTATGTAATTAATTATATAATATATAAAATTAGTGTTAATTATTTATATGTAAAAAATGATTAATATTATATAAAAATTTTAATTAATTTTTCTGGTAAGATATTTAATTTAAAAAAATCAATATTTAGTGTTAATTAGTGTTAAAATTAGTGTTAATTAATTTTACTTGTAAAATTTTGATTAATTATTTATTTTGCGTTGGGTCGCGGCGACACAGATCCGGCACCGAGAGGCCGCGCGGGTCGCGGCGGCACAGATCTGGGAACGAGGGGCCGCACCGAGAGGCCGCGACGACACAGATCCGGCACCGAGAGGCCGCGCGGGTCGCGGCGGCACAGATCTGGGAACGAGGGGCCGCGGCGACAAAGATCCGGCACCGAGAGGCCGCGACGACAGCGATGAGGCACCGAGGCGGCCGCGGCGACACAGATCAGGCACCGAGAAGCGCGGCGAGGACGAAGGACAAGGTTACTTGGCGTCGGTTGGGGGAGGAGATGGGAGAAGAGGAGAGATGAGAGGGGAGAAGAGGAGATGAGGTAGATTGGGAACCGTGCAGGGGCAAAAGAGAGGAGAGAGAACCAAATGGGAGGGGGGGGAATCCTTGTTCGGGGGTAAAGGGTTGAGAATGGGGTTGTACCGGGACAAAATTAGTAGTACCAGAATTGCTTGTTCAATAGTGTTTGGGTACAAAGGGGGGATATCCCCCTTTGTACCCGAACCAAACAATGCATAACAGAGTTTAACTTCAGGGATATTTTGGAAAGAAGTTGGAACGTAAGAAGGGTAGTTTTAATATTAGCCTTCTAAGAAGGGTAAATCTGAAAACAGAGAAATTTTTAAGGGTATGTAGAAAATTGCCCCATATATATATATATATATATATATATATATATATATATATATATATATAGTTTGGCTATTATGCTTGTAAAAGCACCAAGTAATTAGTACTTATAAGTTTTCTACCGTTAGATCTATCTCTTTGACTAATTTCATACTTTAGATCATACTATTATACTAACTACCCACTAAACCTAAGGAGCTCACTATCATCCTAACCATACATCTTTTCATCTAAGGGCTAAAAACTCACCAATGACTTGATTCTTTTAAAAGCATAGGAGCTCAAATATATATATATATATATATATATATATATATATATATATATATATATATATATATATATATATATATATATATATATATAATGTAGAGCTTATATACTTTTAAAAGCGCAAATCTAACTATACTTATAAATTTTTTACTATTAGATTTGTATTGAGATTCGTGCTATTGTATTTTCTCTTTCTTTCTATTTAGTTGACTTTACAATAGCACACAAATCTCAATACAAATTCAATAGTAAAAAATTCCCAAATATAATTGGATTTGTACTTTTATATATATATATATATATATATATATATATATATATATATATATATATATATATATATATATATATATATATATATATATATATAGTAGAGCTTATATACTCTCAAAAGTATAAGCCCAAGTGTGCTTGTGAATTTTTTACCATTAATTTGCATTTGGATTTGTGTTATTTACTTTTTCTTTCTCTCTCTTTAATTGATTTTATAAAAACACAAATCTCAATACAAATCCAATGGTAAAAAATTTACAAGCACATTTGAGTTTGTGCTTTTGAGAGTATATATATATATATATATATACTATTAATAGTACCAAGTCATTAGTACTATCAAGTTTTTAACCCTTAAATTAAAAGATGTGATTGAGATGATGGTGGGCCCCTTGGGTTTAATAGGTGGTTGGAAAATAGTAAAATCTAACAGATGAAAATGATAAAAGAGGTTGATCTAAGGATAGAAAACTTGATAGTACCAATGACTTGATATTATTAATAGTATAGTAGCCGGACTCATATATATATATATATATAAACAAGACTACTATACTATTAATAGTACATAACACTTGGTACTATTAAATTTTCGGTTCTTGGATGAAGTTTTGTGCGGTTAGATAATAGTGGTTCCCTAGAGTTTAGTGGATTGTTGGTGAAATAATATAAATTTTAAAGAACCACTATTAATCCTAATCGTACATCTCTTCATCTAAGGACCGAAAGTTAATAGTATTAAATATTTGATACTATTGATAGTATAGTAGCCGATCTCATATATATATATATAGAGTCCGGCTAGTATACTTTCGATAATACCAAACATTTGGTACTATCAAGTTTTCTACCGTTAGATCAATCCCTTTAATTATTTTTATTCGTTAGCTTTTACTATTTTTCCAACCACCCATTAAACCCAAGGGGCCCACTATCTTCTCAACCACATATTTTTTAATTCAACGGTTAAAAACTTAATAGTACCAATGACTTGGTACTATTAATAGTATTATAGCCTAGCTCTATATATATATATATATATATAAATTGAGCTCCTATGTTTGTACAAGCACCAAACAATTGGTGCTTGCATGTAGGTTTTTTACCATTGAATTTGTATTGGAATTTGTGCTTTTGTAAGGTCAACTAAAAAGAGAGAAAGATAAAGTAAAAAGCACAAATCTCAATACAAATTCAATGGTAAAAAACTTACAAGCACCAATTGCTTGGTGCTTGTACAAGCATAGTAGCCAGACTCTATATATATAAATATATATATAGTGTAGGACTACTATATTCTTATGAGTATAAAGCCCTTTGTACTCATAACTTTTTCACCATTGGATAAAGGAATGTGCAGTTAGGATCGATGATAGTGATATCCTAGGGTTTACTAGGTTGTTGGTAAAATAGTATAAATGCTAGAAACTACTATAATCCTAGCCGCACATTTTTTCATTCAAAAAATAAAAATTTATGAGTACGAAAGAATTTTACTAATAAGAGACTCAAAAGTAAGTCATTATCTTTCGTATTAAATTTTCCTCTTAAAATAATAATAATAAAATTAATTTAATTGGCGATTTAATTAAAGCTGCACTTGAAAGTTTGAGGAATCAGCAAGTGGCCTACAGTTAATTGCATGCATGTGCACAACGCCTACCTACTGTATAAATAGAGAGAGCCACTGCAAGGTTTAGTTGCTTTGATTCGTGAACCTTTTTATTAAAAATAATTCCCTTTAATTAGTGAATATACAATTCCTGTGGGATGATTGTAACGTGGTAGCGGCTGAATATATATTGATGTTGATTTCCAGGTTGTACTGTGTGGTGTATATGTGTATCTATGTACACGAAGCGTGGGTGTTTATATTAATGTTCTTCTCAGCCAGATGGATCATCTCCAGCTGGATTCTGGCCAACAATTCATGCATCTATCCCGTTATAATTATATTTTAAATTTACAATTACGAATTATTATTAGGATTTAATTAGATTTGTAATTAAATTATAATTAAATTAAAATTAATATTTAAATTTATTATAGATAAATTAATTTAAATTTAAATATTAATTCAAATAAAATTCTTAATTATACTAAAATTAGGTACATAGTTACATTATATAATGCATTAAGGATTGAAGCACATGAGTATGGTTGATGCTTTATAGAGAGTATGGCCAAGAGGAGAGATAAAGACAATTGCATATGCCAGCATTATTTTTTTTGGTAAAATTCTGATACAAAAAATAAAATAGTTTCAATAATAAATTTATTAAGGGCGGTTATTTAAAAGTGCCACTAATAATTAATTTTAGTGACCTTTTTCACAAGAGCTATCAAAATAGCTAGTGTCATCAAAAATGATTTGTGGTATAGTGCATGCACCTAGTGCACGGGTGCACGAAGAAAGAGAGAAGCCTTTTTAGTTTATAAAAAATAAGAAAAAAATGAGAGATATTTAGAAAAAGAGAAGTTTTTTTTCAGTCGAATTGAAAGTATTCTGTATAGAAGAGGAGTCAGATGAAATTCTTCTCTTATTTAATAAATATTATTTTACCTATATATTTTTCTGTTTAGATTTTTTCTCTTTTTTATAATTGTGTTTGTTTTTACAAAGAAGATGGGTTTATTTTAAAAATCCAATTTGAAATTTTTATTGCGGAATTCCAACAACAACAGGTACTGGAGTAAGTACACGATCAACAACAATTGATATCAAAACGAATTGCGTATTCACAAAATTTGGTACAAGAGCGAGTATCAGATTCCCAACGATTGGTATCAGAGCTAAAGGTTACCGATTCTCTGGAGAAATTGATGGAGATGGCCACGAAATTTGAAATCGAAAAGTTCGACGGTAAAAATAATTTTGACTTGTGGCAGATTAAAGTTTGAGCTATTTTCGTATAATAAGGTTTGGACTAGACGTTGAACGAGAAAAAGACAAAGCCAATTAAGATCACGAATGCAATATGAGAGAAGATGGAGCGGAAAGCGTTGAGTACGCTTAATCTACTGTTAGCAGATGAGGTTCTTTATAATTTAGCCAGCGAGTCGACATCGATGAAGTTGTAGAAGAAATTGAAAGATATGTACATGATCAAATCCCTAATGAACAGGTTGTATTTGAAGAAGTGAATGTTTACGCTGTGGATGCAAGAAGCGGCTAGCCTACATAAGCATATGAATGAGTTCAACAAGGTGATGGTCCAATTCATGACCAATATCGGAGTCAATCCGGCTGACAAGGATAATGCCCTGATTTTACTTTCTTCGTTACCGACGGCATATGAGCATATGATGACTACGTTGTTTTATGATAAGGAGACCATAAGTGTGGAAGCAGTCACGGCAACGCTTCTCTCGAATGAGACGTGATACAACTCTGATGGTGGGAACGAAAAAGGATGTGAAAACATCGGCGACCGCAGATAGACAGAAGAAGTCGCTATTTGAGGTAGAGTGTTTCTATTTTCATAGAAAAGGTCACATTGAGCGCAACTATCATAAGCTTAAAGGTGATCTAAATGAGCCAAAACGGAAGAAGGAAAAAGCTATCGCGGATTAGGACGAGAAAACATCAATGATGGCGCAGGTGGTAGAATCAGAGATAATCGATTCTGATATGCTATATGCGGCAACCAGTGGTGTTATGTGATGCCCCAACTTCCTAGTGGGTCACCCATTCTAAAATATTCTAGCTCTAGCACGCTTAATCCTTTCAACTTTTTTGGTCTATCCACTACCCAAAATTTTATAGCCGGGTTAAAAAGTTTAGTCATATTATATCTCATATATGTATTACTATGTCAAATTCTGAGAGTGTTACATTTCTCCCCCTTTTAAGCCCTGACGTCCTCGTTAGGCTCAGGCACACTTACACCGTACCAAGATCACTAGGCGACGTGAGATTTGTCTTGTTAGCCTTGTAATTCAGATCTTGATATAGACTGTCATCTTATTATTTAGACCCTGGCATAGCTCATTACCCTGCCATTTAGACCTTGGCTCAGCCGAGACTCGTCACACACTTCTGACTGGTCATTGGCTCTGATACCAAATTTGACGCCCCAACTTCCCAGGGGGTTACCCATCCTAGAACTATTCTAACTCTAGCACATTTAACCCTCTTACACTACAACAAAATTGGGTTATATGGACACATGTTTGTGACACTTTTGTATAAGTGTCCTATCTATATTCCATCTATATCCAAAATTAGGTTATACGGACACATTTTTGGGACATTACAAAAATGTGTCGCTATACACCCTAGCGACGGCACATATAGCAACACTTACAATAAGTGTCGGTATTTTTGTCAGCGATACTTTTTTTAGATTTTAGAAACACTTAAAAGTGTCGCTATAGCCTAATTTTGTTGTAGTGTTAATCTCTTGTGTTTAACCATCACCCAAAATGTTATAGCCAAGTTAAGTGGTTTAGTCCTATTATATCTTATATATATGACTATTTCAAATTCTGGAAGTGTTAATATTAAAATTTTAGATGATGTGTGGGTTCAGAGTGCTCCTTTCATGTCTGCCTAGAGAAAGAATCTTTTTCTATATATAAGGCGATCAAAGGTGGAAAATCTCTTATAGGGAATAGGACGGCATGCAAAATTTTGAGAGTCGAGACTATTAAGATCCGGATGCACGATGGGGTTGTGAGGACACTGACAAGTGTACTGCTTGTTCCTAATTTGAAATGGAATTTTGATTTCGTTAGGCGCATTTGACTCGAGGGTTGCAAATTTTCAACTTTAGGTGGAGGTCTGAGGGTTTGAAAATGAAATTAGGTCGGGTGTGAGGCGACCAAGCGCGGAAGCTTGTGTATTTTGAACGAGAACATAGTTAGCATGGAAGCGAAAATAATTTAGGTTCTAAAAGTTCGCGATGGTGCAGTCGCTCAAGATGGAGCGGTGGATGTGATGACATTGAGCAGAGGAGACAAACTCAAGATGGAGCTTTAATGGTTGGCTCAATGTGGCGGTTAAAAATTATAAATCAAATTAAGGTGGAGGTTGTTAAGATTTGGTTATATTTGTAATTGAATTCTAATTGGATTAGAATTAATATTTAAATTAATTGATTCATCTGTTGTATATAAATCAATTTGGATTTAGATATTAATTGAAATAAGATTCCTAATTATATTAGAATTGAGTACGTTCTAGTGGATGTATTATAGAGTACGAAAGTGAAGAGAGATAAAGGTAATTGCATACACCTAGTGCACGAGTGCGTGGAGAAAGAATTATTTTGGTTTATAAAAGGCGATAGAATAATGAGAGAGATTAGAAAGAGATTTCGGATTGAATCTACTCTGTGCAGAAAATGAGTCATATATAATTCTTCTTTTATATAATGAATCTTATTTTATTTACATTTTTTTTTTTTGAATTTTTTTTTTTTTGTTTTTTTTTATGGTTGTACCAACTTTTATTGAGGAGATGAATTTATCATACAAATCTAATTTGACGTTTTCATTTACGAAATTTCAACAATCAGTGTCGGAGCAAGTACATAATCAACAACTATCGAAATCAGAATAAATTACGAATTTACAAAATCGGGTAGCACGACAAATATCAAATTCCCAACCGTTATCTATACCTATATATGATTTCTCTTATTTTTGCCACGTGTCTTCATTGTCTTCATTGAAAACGTACACCCCATTATATACGCTCTTCACCTCCTCTCATTAATTTCTTCCTACATGCAACTTATACCCCATTACCTTCCCTCATGTCTTTTTAAAACGTACACCCCCTCACTTTTCCTCATCTTCTACTCATTATATATCCCCTCACCTATCTTCTTTTGTGTTTTCCCATGAGAGAGAGTGTTTGTGTATGTATAGAGAGAGTTAGGAGAGTCTTATATGTGATATGATACGATCATACGAGAGAGAGAGAAAGAGAGAGAGAGAGAGAGAGGGGGGGGGAGAGGGAGAGGGAGATGGAGAATCGTGACATGGGCGTGGGAAGGATGAGCCACGCACGTGTCACGGATGGTGGCGAGGATCATTCGGCATGTGTGAACCCCGGTATGTAACGGTACTCACTTCACTCTGCTCGCACAGTTAAATCCATTCTTCAAAATTTTGATAGAAAAATTTATTTGCACGAAATCTTTATTGTAAACACATGTAATAGTTTTTTTTTTTTTCTTTTTTTCTTTTTGTATTTTTCATGTTGATTACATATACCCCATTACCTTCCCTCATGTCTTTTTAAAACGTACACCCCCTCACTTTTCCTCATCTTCTACTCATTATATATCCCCTCACCTATCTTCTTTTGTGTTTTCCCATGAGAGAGAGTGTTTGTGTATGTATAGAGAGAGTTGGGAGAGTCTTATATGTGATATGATACGATCATACGAGAGAGAGAGAAAGAGAGAGAGAGAGAGAGAGAGAGAGAGGGAGAGGGAGAGGGAGATGGAGAATCGTGACATGGGCGTGGGAAGGATGAGCCACGCACGTGTCACGGACGGTGGCGAGGATCATTCGGCATGTGTGAACCCCGGTATGTAACGGTACTCACTTCACTCTGCTCGCACAGTTAAATCCATTCTTCAAAAATTTGATAGAAAAATTTATTTTCACGAAATCTTTATTGTAAACACATGTAATAGTTTTTTCTTTTTTCTTTTTTTCTTTTTGTATTTTTCATGTTGATTACATATCATTTAGATTTAATCATATTTTTTTATTCTCAACAAAATCTTCTATATTAAATAGTTTTGATGAGTTTACATATTTAATACTTATTTTTTCTAACTATCATATATGTGATCTAAAAAAAATTATGAAAAAAAAATTTAATAAATTCTACCCGCTGGATCACGCGGGTAACTACACTAGTTTTCTTAATTTGCACCCTTTTAGGAATTAACGAACTCGATCCGCGATAGATATTTGGTGGAGAGGTGGGAAAGATAAACAGACTTAATTACCATATTGTGTGTGTGCGCGTGTGTGCCCCTCTCTCTCTCTCTCTCTCTCTCTCTCTCTCTTAAAAAAAATAATGCACTAACTAAAAGAATTTAATGGTGACCTAGTTATTGTCAATTTTGTATACTGATCAACATAAGAGAATCGAGTCCTACTACCGGTATATAGATCTATTCATAGTTACAGCACTATTATGTCAGCTTAGACCATAATTTTAGGTAAAAATATATAAAACTTAGTGGAACTGTGAATCATTTTTTTTTGAATTGACTATATAATTTTTTAAAATTTTAATTTTACTAGCTAATTTTTAAATTTGTTCAATATGAATCAGCCAATAGTTTTTTATTTTAAAATTTGATTGCATCATTTTTTTTTTATATGTTTAGTTAATATATTTTTTTATTAAATTAAGAAATTAATTTAAATTTTGAAATGAAAATATAATTGACCGATTCAAATTAAACAAATTGAAATATTGAATAGTAAAATTAAAATTTTAAAAGATAGGATAATACATTCAAAACGGATAGTTTATGTAAGTTCTATATGTATTTACCTAATTTTTATTTAAAGACGATAAATAAATAGAATTGAGTTAAAGTACTCTTACTTTGAGCATCAAACCCTAAGTACTTTCTTATCTTTTTTCTTATCTTTTTTAATTATAGGGTATTCAAATCGTTGATCAATACCACTAAATATAATCTAGGTTTTTAAAATTCTTAGCAATTCGATTTCGTAATTTTACAACATTATTTATCCAGTTATTAAATGGTTTTAAATACAATTTATATTTAGTGTTAAAATTTGCTAACTTTGAGAACACTAAGACAATAAATAAATAAATAATATTGAAAAATTATAAAATTAAGTTCTTAAGAAGTTTATGTGCCATAGATCACCTTTAAAAAAAATCAATTGTCATCTAAAACACCATTGGTGTATTAAGAACTTATAAATATATATACGAAGCATACATTTGTATATACGAAGCATACATTTGTATACGAAGCATACATTTCCATCGGTGCACGGACCATGGGTATTTATATTTATTTATATAAATATATATACGAAGCATACATTTGTATACATACCTGCAAGCGGACCATGGGTACTTAAGCGTAGTGACATTCGCATGGAGGACCTCTTGAACCTTAGGATCATTCAGGTATGCATTCACGTACGCATCGGTGAACGGATCGAAATTATTTATCTGCATCAATCAATTGATCATCTTCATCAATTTAATAAATGAGTCTTTTAATTTGAACTATACTATAGCTAGAACAATGGATTATATAACTAGCCAACTACTGTGATATTCTACTGTGATCTGATCAATAGGCATGCATGTACAAACCGAAGGCCTTTCGGGACGCTGGCTATCGGGGATGCCTGATGACAGGCACAGAGGGGCGTAAATGTTGTAGATGTCAAGGTCGTCGAAGAGCGATTGGATGCCGTCGAGGGCCGGTAGGCACCCGTCGGATTGGTCGCTGCTGTCTGCCGAGAAGTTGCAGTGCTCGTGGATCGCAGCGATGGACTCGTCGGATATCAGTGTGTGAGTCCAGAAGTAGACGTACATTCCTGCGGTGTCCGTTTCATCATTTATCACCGCATTCCCAATCTTGCGAAATTCCCTTCACGATAATCGTCAGTACGTGCTCTAAACTAAAATGTAGTGTAGTACGTACAATCCCAAATTTATACATATATATATATATATATATATATATATATATATATATATATATATATATATATATATATATATATAAATAAATGTGAAAGTACCATGATGCCTTTGCGGTTGATGGTCGCATTATTTTTCCCCGCTGCTTGATCCTTGTTAGCGTTGTTATGGTGGAGGATGGTCTGAGCAAGCTGAGGCACGTAGTGTCCGGCGTAGCTCTCACCAGCGATGAAGAAATCTCAGTCCTTGTACTCGGGAAATCTTTCCTTCCAGTTGATAAGGAAGGCGTAGGCATCCTCAGCGGTCCGCCGATCACCGCTCCGTTCATAGTCGTCGCTGGTATTCGAATAGGAGAAGCCTACTCCTACCACGCTCTCCAGGAACAGCACATTGGCCACTGTTATATACGCGTACGTATATTTCAGAATGATATTTTTAATATTTCAATACTCCTGCTCTCTCATATGATGTGAAATAATTCAGGAGAGATGATGAATAATTATTATAGTATTTATACAGGTACGAACCTTTATTCCATGCGAATGGGTTCCGGTACAGCGTCTTCCCGTCGCTCATCACACGAAAGGGGCCGAGCTCCTCCATGGTGCCGAATCCAATCGAAGAACATCTGGGCCCTTAATTTATTGAATCATGCGAAAAATAGATTAATTCCCAGCCATATCTGCCGGCGGTTTAATTATAAAATAAAATTCAATTCTCAACAAATTACTAACAGAGATATCGATGGATGGATGGATCCGATCGATGGAAGCGGATCTGATTAAAATAGCTGACCTCCGTTGAGCCAGAGAAGGAGAGGCCTGGAAGAAGGATTGTTGCTGCGGGCTGCCTCGGCAAAGTAGTAAAAGAGAGCTCGTCCGTGCTCCGCGTCGACCGTGACGTAGCCCCCGTACTGATCAAAATCCACAGAATTGTTACTTTGAGGTTGGCCAGGCAACGCAGCGATCTTGTCGCCCTCCTTCAACCCGTCTTGCGGATGCAAGAATATCTTCTTCGACGCCGACAAAACACCGTGGTCTACTGCAGCTGCCGCCGCCGCCGCGGTGGTCGCGACATCGTGAGGACGCTTCTCCTGCAGCTGCTGCCTCAGCTTATAATTGGCAGCGTTGAAGATGAGCTTGTCGAGGGCTTCTGCCTGCCTCGTAGCCACGTCCCTACTCTCCGCTCTTCTCGCCGCCATTCCCACGAGCTGCCACGCTACCAAGCACAAGAGACCTAAATAATTTCGCGTCATCGTCATCGATCTCTCGTTAATTCCTACGTACTCTATGCATCAGTGTCACGCCCCGAGTTCGAAAAACAGCGTCTAAATTTTTTTTTTTTTTTTTTTTTTCCAATCACAGTTTAAAAGCAAGCCGCGACATGACAGACCGCCACATATATAAAAAATTCTCAATCCTTCTTGGAATTGAGTCTTTTCTATATATGCACGGCTAAGCTCTTACAGCAATACCAGAGTAGTCTAAACTACGTACTTCTACAAAAGATAAAACGATTAAACAATTACAATAGATTTAATACATCAATTTTACATAAATTGTGGAAGCAATAAAAGTTAACGGCTGCCAAGGGTCGTTTGCTATCACGGAACCTCACCAACAGGTCCCGACATCCCAGCATCCGACCTACCTGAAAAATGGTCACCTAGGGGGTGTGAGATACACTGTACATGTATCCCAGTGGGCTCGACGAGCCGAGAAATAGCAACTCGTACCTACTGGCATACAGTAACTAGCGGATAGTAAAATATCATTAGGTAGAGCAGATATATTTGAATCTGTAATTAAAAGCAAACTTACACAATCTCTGAGCAAGCATAGGTTGATAACTATAACAGGAAAAAGAACTGAGTAAAATGGAGAATGATAAAAGCAGGTTATACATGCAACATGTGCACCAATGAGCAAGCTAAACAGGCAAAATATATCAATGATAGAATCAGCAAATACCCAATCAAAAGCCACCATATTGGTCAATAAGACCTCAGGGAAATACGTCGAACCTGGCATCAAACAAAAGCATGCTGATATAGATTCTGATCAAAACTGAGCAAGCACTGGGTAATTATAAGAGTATGATGTAAAGTATATTAAACATGCAATTTATGCATCAATGAAAGAACAAGCAAGTACCTCATCAAAAGCCATCATATTGGTCATTAGGACCTCAGGGAAACCTCGCCGAACCTGGCACCAACCTGGCTGACATACTCCAGTGCCCTCGGCACCAACCTGGGAGTCACGGGTCGTATACCAGACCACTTTACTGGTAAAGAACATCCTCACGGGACGCGACTCCGCCGATGTTCGTGAAGTACAGCAGTGCGGGCGGTCAATCATGCGAATGCTCAAGCTCACGGTCCACAGACCGGGTAATCATCAACCAGCCGGGAAATCCAAACAGGGATGCAATGCAGAATAGCCAACTGAATCTCATCATATGCAGAATATAATCAACAACTACTATAACATAGATCAGGATATACTGATAATAAATAAGGTGTGCAAACTAGCTAATGACCAAGCAGGCATGGCAATGTCCAGAATAATATCATAATAACTGGAAGCAACTAAGATCAATCATGCAAGGCATCATATAATCAGATAACTGATAAGGATCATAAATCAGACATATAGCAGGATAAAACTGATCAAAAGAAAGGCAGGCTCAAATATACGTCTAGGCTACAAGAACAGGGGTCCAACCAATACCATACCCTAGAGGGACGAACTGATAAAGCCTGGACCGAAGATAAACCCACCTGTCGTTTGCAGGCGACTGAGTACGCTGACGGTATGCTCGAAGGCTAGAGCCGAACTGTTCCATCCCGAATCAAGAACACTGATCAGGGAAACTCTCACACTCAAACCACTGACTCTCTAACCACTAAATCTGGATCTTTTCCAGATTTACGCAACTCGTCGGAAATCCGTCGTTCGGCCCACTTTGGCCCGAACAATAACTTTAGATTTCTGAGACTAACGAAACCTGACGTGCAGCCTCGGGATACTAAAACATTAATGTTTGTCAGTTAACATTTTGCTAGACACAACCTTTTAATCAAATGTTGGCATAATTACCAAAATGCCCCTCCCGAAAATTTCATTTGGATTTTCGGGAGACACGGGCTTTGACTCTTTGCCGCTGGCTCAACCAGATTCTACTGGGACTCAACAGACAGCTAAGCGGAACCGCCGCAATTGCCCGAATTGCGCGATTGCCACCCGGGGCGCCGTTAAATCGACGATTTTGCCAATTTACGGACCGATAACCAATTTCCGCTCAACGAGAGCCAACGGATCCCTAACAAAAAGCTTAAAGATTATATACACACTGCCCGAGACAGCACGTGAGGCTACAATTGCGTTTTGACCCCTAGGGTTTCCAGAAATCACACTTTTATAGCAATTTGAGAGCCGTTTTCGCTCGTTCTAACTATCGGAGCGTCATTTTAACGAACCGTCACCTCCAGTAGGTGACCCTCGATTTGCTGAACACCGTGCTCACCACTTGGCAGCAGCACGAATCCCGAGAAAAACTTCAGGCCATGACTTACTATACTAACATAGGCTTTAATTCATTTTTAATTCTTCGGCTCAACCAAATTCAAATTTAAGGTAAGCATCGCGTCCAATGACCCCAAAATAGCGAGGAGCTCACTGTCGCGACTTCGCAAAGTGCCCCAAACAGACCCTAAGCCAACCAACCAAACATAAAGCTCTATAATGCCAAATCTTTAAACCTACTTGTGCAAATTCTAAATAAATTGGAGCATTCATCTCTGGACAGTTCCAGGACACAGGGGTTTGCCATTTTGCAGTCCAAAAGCTGCTGGATCAAAGAGATCCAACCCACATGCTCTACTCTTTACAACATTGATCCACACAAAACCACACAGCCCAAGAATCGGATCTGAAGTGAGCATCAAGCTCAGGGGAGTGTGTGGAGACTACCGGTACTTTTCTGGATACTAAATAGTTGCTTATACAAAATTCGGTTCATTGGAGCATTCTAACAATCACTCACTTTTGCTTAACATGCTAACAACCCAATCTTATGCTACAACTTTGTAACCGTGGGTTCTGGGAGCTTCTTACATGGATGAAAAGTTGCTCCAGGGTTGTAGGAGCATTCCCAGCAAGTCTGGGCTCAACCTGCACTCTCGGTTGGCCGTGGGCATGGTGACAAAACATGAAGAAAATGAGCTCGGATGCCCATTAATGGTGATTTTTCACCACTGGGTTCTGGGCCTTTCCCAACAGCACCAAAAGGTGCTTCTCATCCCTGCTAAGCTATCCGGACCCGTGCCCGGCGACAGGACACGGCGGCGGCGGCGGCGAAGCAAGCTCGGCCAAGCTTCCCAATGGCCATTAATGGCAACTCCCCAACCAGAGGGTTTTAGGTGCAATGGATAGCACCACTAGCTTCCTAGCAAGCTTTTAGGAAGGTCTGGGCTTGACCCCGCCGTCGGCGGTCGCTGGATGGCCGGCCGCCATTAACGAGCTCGAACTCGAGCCATTCATGGCAGCCACATTTTCGGGCTGCATGGATGCCATGCAAAGGCATGGATGGATTCCTCTCACTCCCAGGAAGTTTTCAGGCCATGTTCCCGGCGACGAGGAGCGACGCCGGCGCCAGAGCAACCAGCTCGGCCGCGGCCTTCTTTTCCCGAAACTAGGGCAGGCGGCTGCGGTGTCCACAGTGCACCAAACCACCCCAATTTTGGTGGAGGGCAAGAGCATGACCAGAGGAAGAAGACTACCATTTTAGTTTTTGTCCTTAGCCGCCCGGAGTGAAGAGAAGTCGAGGCAGAGCAACGCGGCTTTTCCGGCGGTGCAACTTCACCGCCGGCACACAACCATGCATGGAGGTTCGGGGCTTGGCGTGGAGCATCCTTAGAACCTACAGAGACCACTTCCAAAGGTCTCGACCTCTAAAACTCAAAGGATGAAAAGGGCTTACCTCGCCGGAGTTGGGGAAGAAAGGATGTAGCCGGTTAATCTCCCCGGCGATGCGCGGCAGCGGCTTCACTTCCACGAAGCTCCTAGGATGCAGAGGAAGTCGCCAACAAGCTTTTGGAGAGGTTGGGTTGCCAGAGGTGTGGGTGCTCGCAACCTTCACCCAAGCTCGGCCAAATCAACGGTGGAGTGGCTCCTCGGCAACCCCAGACCTTCCTCGCCGGTTTCCACGCCTTTTGTGGTTTGAGAGGAGCACGAGGAGTCAGTTAAACCCCTCGTATCCCCCCCCCATAGGCTAGCCCAAGAGTCACCCGAAATAAGTATGATTTTACGCAAATCGCGGTTTGGTCCCTGCATGTTTAACCTCCAGCCACTGATCCCTACTGTAGGTCACAATTGCACCCAACACCCTCTCCAAGAAACTTCATTCAATTTGGTACATGAAATATTAGCCTTTTTGCAAAAATACCCATTTTTCAGTGTATTTCACGCTTTTCGAGGCACTCGAGTCACCGAAACTGATAACGAACTTTGCCACGGCGTCCGGCTCGTCGAGACCTTTCAAATAGTGCATTTGTATGTTTGATTCAGTGCTCGAATAAATTCTCGGGCCATAAAGTTCTATGAGGTATACTGCATTGCACGCATTTTGATGCACCAGAGTCGCCAAACGTGAATTTCGTCAGTGCCATTGCGTTCAGAACGTCGAAATTAGCTAGAAACAACTATTCATACTGCTATATTTAAGCTTCAACCGATCGAGAGGGGACTGGAATTCAAGGTTACTATTCACACTTAAGTTGTGGGCCCCATTTTTCGCTGGTGATTTTGCGGAAGATCCGACCGTCGAATCGAAAACTTGTGAATATCAATCTTTCATGTTTCGACGAGACGGTCGCACTGGTGATTCAGATTTTTAAGATCAGACTCCGATCAAAAATTGATATTTTTAAACCATAATTGTACTACTAATAATCTATTTTTATCATTTAAATAATTCAAAAAATTATTTAAATTTAGATTTAAAATTTTAAATATCACGGTTACTACAATCAGTTCTCTTTGTGCTCTCCCCGGCACTCAAAAGAACTCTTCTTGCTATATAATACGGTGAAGAGGAGGCCACATACACAGCTAGTGACAGCGCCTTATTTCTTTCTTAATTATATGTGAATTGAAAAATCCTAAACGCTGTTTTCACTGAGTGGTCCGTCTTTCACCATTCGTTCCGTAAGATATAATTATTGATCACTACGAAAATGATTTTAAAATGTAATTAAATTAAATTTTTAAATAATTCAAATATTTTAAATCAATTACAGTAGTGATATTTGTTGATTCCAATTTTTTAATTATCAGAATTTTGATAAGACAGACATAAATGCTAGTTGTACATTTTTTATGGAGTATATATTTCACATCCAACCGATCTAATGGGTAGGGTGTGGTGGTTACTTCACAATTTGTGAAATGACCTTTTCATTCTTAAATGAATGAGTATAAGATGTATATTTTTTTTGTGGAGTGTATATATAATATTGTCCTTAAATAAAAAATAAGCACTACTGGACATGATCTTAGGCATTTGAAATTTTTCGGTATCAATTTTTTTAAAAAAAATCATCATTGCAAAAAGAACAGTCAAAATCCAAGAATTTTTTTAAAAAATAGTATTTAATAGTAAAATTTGTGATTAGGTTGGGATGGTGTACCTTGACGCGGATAGCTAAAAAGAAAATTTATTAATAGCACCGAAGGCTAATGTAAGATTCGTAAAATTTAAATTCGAAACAAATAAAAGAAAAGAATGGAGTCAAGATGACTCAGAATTAGAAGAGCACAAATAGCGTAATTGACCTTTTTCTACTGTGTAAATTGCACAGTTTACGAGACAGAAATATTGCCTTTCAAATCCGAGCCAAATCTCGAAAATCCGAGATGACCATTGCGATCGTCTCGTCGAAACATGAAAGGTTCATATTCACTTGTCGACGATCGGACGGTCGGATCTTTCGTAAAACCGCGAAGAAGAAGCGGGTCCCACAACTTAAATTGTGAATAGTTACCCCTATTTTAAATCCCCTTTTGACCTCTAACGGCCGTTTCGCCGTCTAGACCCCGAACCTAGCAACATGAGTAGTCGATTCTAACTAATTTCGACGCTCTGAACGCAATGGCGCTGTCGGATTTCGCGTTTGGCGATCCAGGTGCATCGAAGTGCGTGCGCCAATCCGCAACCTAATAGAACATTATGGCCCGAGATTTTATTTAAACACCAAATTAGTCGAGCAAAGGCTCTACTTGACAGGTCTCGACGAGCCGGACGTCGTGACGAAATTTGTTTCGCAATTTGACGAGCCGTTGTCTCGAAATGCGTGAAAAGCACCGAAAAAGAGGGTATTTTGGATAAAACTTTAAATTTGGTGGACCAAAAAAAATTAAAAGGCATTTAGGATAAGGTCCTGTCAGCCTAAGCTACCCACAGGAGGGACCTAAGGGCTTAGGGTTTATTGTGTGGGAGTTTTTTTTTGAAAGTTTGCAAAATAATGCAAAAGATCTCGGGAGGCAGTTGGGGCTTCATCGTGGGTGGTTACACGAGGAGGGCTTTTGAAATTTCAAACTCCCAAGAGTATTCCTCATAACCCCGGGTACCGTGGAGGTCGTGGACACAACCTTTTGGAGGAAACCGAGAGAGAGAGAGAGAGAGGAAGGAGAAGTTTGGAACCAAACCTTTCCAAAGTGGGATCTGGAGTTCCTGAGGTGTTTCCCTGTACCTGAGGATCTTCTGGGTGCTTGCCGAGGTCGCGCGAAGAAGGAGAAGTGATTCCGGCTTCTTCCTCATCTTCACCAACTCCGGCAAGGTGAGTTCCTTTAAACCAATGGTTCTCTGCACCCCGGATCCTTAGCAGTAGCCTAATTAGGACCTAGGCATGCCTCGCGCCAAGCCCCGAGCCCCCATGCACGTTGGTTGGCCGGCGGGGGAAAACTATTGCCGGAAACCTAGATATTGCTCCGCCTCTTTACAGCCCCGCAACCGATGGACCAAAAAGGCTCAAACTTGGTAGGTAGTAACTGTATGACCCATAGATTAATTCTGCAAAGTTTGAACCAAGATGGATAAGTATTTAGAGAGAAAATCGAAACCCTAAATTTCGGGTTTTATGTACTTCGGCCGAGCTCTTTGCTCCGGCGCCGACGAGCCACCCCACCGCCGGCCACCTACCCAGAACACTTGCTGGGACCAAGGGGATCCCAGCCATGCTATTGCATGGCTTCCATGCAGCTTGAAATCCAAGGTGCCATGGATAACCCGAAAATGGACCAAAACGCGGCTGCCGGCGCTCCGGCCAACTCCGGCCTGGGAGAGTTGGTCGGGAAGCTTCGTGTGAACCAGAGGAACAACTGCATCCAAGTTGGAAGGCTTCATATGGCCTCTAGAAAATTTCGCCATTAATGGGTTGAAGCTCCAAACCGAGCTTTGCTCCCCGCTGCCGCCGCCGCACCCCGTCGCCGGGCACGGGTTCAGGTAAGTTTGGGATGTGTTTTAGCATCAAATTGTGCAAATGGTATGATCCCAGACCCCTTGGTTGAGTGGTCACAAATTTCTATGATAAACACATCATCTTCTTCCCCGAGCTCCGGCCAACCGTGGGTTTGGGCTTGCTCCAAGTTGCTGGAAAAGCTCCTGCAATTTGGAGGAGCATTTCCCTCCAAGAAATGTTGGCCCAGGTGCTGTGGTTGCAGAGAACAAATCCAAGCTTGGGCTATGTGAATGTTGTATATTTTGTGCCCTTAAGGTGTTTGTGGAAATGCCTGAATGAAGAAAAAATTGGAATTTGGGTTTGATGTAAAAATGAAAAACGCTCCAAATGATCCCCTGAGCTCGATGCTCACTTCAGATCAAGTAAGATCTGTGTGGAATAGTGTTTGGGGCATTGTGTATGTTGTTAGTAAGAAAGATGTTGGATCTTGTTGATCCATCAATGCAGGGCTGCAAATAGGGCAAGCCCTGTGTTTTTTAAGGCATTTTGAACATATACCTAAAGCAGATTTTAGAGTGGATTAATAAAAATTAAGTTATAGTGAAATCAACCTCTAAGTGAATAGTTTAGCCCAAAGTTGATTCCGCGCTGTTTGCAAAGCCGCGACAGTGAGCTCCTGGCTAATTTGGGGTCACTGAACGCGATGCTCGCGTTTAATTTAAGTTTTGATCAGCCGCAGAAACAAAAATGCAATTAGGCTATGTTAGAATGGTATTTTATGGCCCGAAATTTTCCTCGGGTTTCGTGCTGCCGCAAATGTGTGAACACGGTGTTCAGCAAGTTAAAAGTCACCTACTGGAACTAACGGATCGTGAAAATGAGTTTCCAGTTGAAAGAACGAGCGAAAACAGTGCTCAAAAGTCACTAAAAGTGCGATTTTCGGAAACTCTAGGGGTCTAAATGCAAAAATGACATTGTATAAAGTTAAAAACAGTATGTTGGTCTAGATGTTGTCGTTAAACATTGTTAAAAGATTTAAGTTGATTGGGATAGTTTAGGTTAAGTTAGAATTAAACTAAGTTCCTGAACTATGTTTGATTCAGGTTGATTCAGTTGACTCTGGTTCTGAGCATACAGTCGATTTGGTTTAGTCGCCTGCGATTTATCAGGTGGGTTACTTTCGATCCAGGCTTTAGCTTTTTGGCGCTCTGGTTGCTTTAGTCCAGTCGGACACCTGTTTTTGACTAGCCTGCTGATTACACCGATACGACCTATGATGACTGCATATATATCACATGATCTCCTGATAGACATTGATTCTTTTAGACTCATCATATATACCTGCTGGTTTTATCTAGATTAGCCTTGATGATTGTATTGACATGCCCTATGATTAGTCCTGATAGATCTTGATCTACGTGAGACATACCATATGTACCTGTTTATCAGTTTTTATATTTCAGTACATAGATTTGCATGATCTGGTTATACATGTTGATTCCTGTCAGCCGATATATTGTTGATATTCCGATATGCATGATTGATCCTGATCGATAGATGTTGACTGATGATTCCCTATTGGGATCTCGGCACGTTGCCGACTACCCGGTCACTAGACCGTGAGATTGATCATTACGACTTGCCACGCATCGCTGTACTTCACGAACATGGCCGGGGTAGTTCCCCGTGGAGATTGTTCTTTACCGGTAAAGTGGTCTAGAGGAAGGGCCCGTGAGCCCCAGATAGCACTTATGGGTGCGGGGTTATGTCAGTCTGATAGGTGCAAGATAGTGGTATGAGCCTGAGGTCCCCGTGACCAATAATGGCATTGATTGGGTACTTGATATTCTTGTGATTGATGCATAGATTCTATATTTCCATGTTCTAGCATACTTTTCAGTACCTAATCCTGCTTTGTTATATTTGATTGATTCTGGTATTTTCCGTACCTGGATATGCACAGTAGTACGATCATGATAGATTCGCTTATTATCTCATGTGGATTTCGTTTACAGGATTTTCGGATTTGTCAGTTATAGCTTGATTAGCATCAATTATAGCACTCATTATGTACAGTCACTTGATTATGCTTCATGCCAGTTTATTTCACATACCAGCTTTTGATTGATGCCTGCCTATACAGTTACTCTGTATCCTTATTTCAGTACCGGTTATTACTTGAATATTCATATTCAGCTTTACCCCTTGATCTATTACTATCCGCAGATTTTAGTACCCAGTAGGTACGATTAGCTATTTCTCGGCTCGTCGTGCCCACTGGGATACACTCCGGTGTGTCTCACACCCTCGGGTGACTGTTTTTCAGGTCGAGCGGGTGTTGGGATGTCGGGACGAATTGGCGAGGTATCGATATAGAGGTTGACCCTGGACAGCCGAAAAGTTATGTATTAGATGTTTGAGAGAAAGAAAATTGTATTTCAATTGTAAAGTTTACTTGTTGTTGTTGTGGTAGTACGTAGTTAATACTTTGATGTTGTTGCCAAGCTAGCCGTGCATATATAGAAAAGGCTCAATTCCATAGGGGATTGGGACTCTTCTATATATGTGGCGGTCTGTCATTGCCCTGGCTGTTTTTGCAACTCTGATTTTTTTTTTTTTTTTTTTAAAAAAAAAAAAAAAAAAAAAAAAAAAAAAAAAATTATACACTGGTTTTTGAACTCGGGGTGTGACAGATTAGATGGTATCAGAGAAATAGGAATACGATGCCTAGGTTTGGCTAGGAACGAACCCTAGGATGACTTGTATTCGCGAGAGAGCACTGGGTTTTGGCATAACGGTTTAAAGCTTAGGTGTGTTTCGTGTTCGCGTTTTGGGGATCATTGTTAGTGCAGGGTTAGCCGCGGTTATGGTTTCGACCGTGGGCCTGATGTTTCAGTGGAGCCAGAGGGCTCAGATCAGTTACAGTACATGTGGTTGAAGGATTGACCACCGTTCTTGCCGTAATTGTCTAACTGTTGGCACAGTAGCAGATGACTGCTAGTACTGCACCAGCCCCACAGTTTGCCCAGAAGTTGAACAAATTGTTGATCCTTCAGTGTTCCCGTGTCATAATTCAGTGGCCTATGTGCCCGATGGTAAATCCTGAGTTGGGTAGGATTTAAATTTTGGCCTATGCGTAAATTCTAATAAGGTGTTGGTAAACATTAGAATATGGTTCTAGATTTTTGTGCATAGTCATGGTGGCATTCATGACCACAAGATGTAGTGATCCTTGGTAGAGGTTATGTCATCGGCATAGAGACTGTGATGAGAGGTATGTGATGTACTTTCAGATATGAGTTGTGTCCCCAACTAGTTGTTGGCGACAGATCTAGGGTATTTCGCCTTTCTTTTGGTAAACACGTTGGCTGCAGACAACGTACTGTCGAAAGAACTGAGGAAATACTCTGCCCTGTAATGGGGAGTATCAGATTGGGTCTAAAAGAGTAGCCTGAGAGTTGCCGATATTTTGTGACTGATTGTCACTACTGCGAACCTGTTAGATGCTTAATAGTCGCTTAGTTAAGTTTAAGCTTCGGGAACAAAACTTTTTTTTTAAGTTGTAAGTTTCGGGGACGGAACTTCTTTTAAGTTGTAAGTGATGTAAGATTCGTGAAATTTAAATTCGAAACAAATGAAAGAAAAGAATGGAGTCAAGATGACTCAGAATTAGAAGAGCACAAATAGCGCAATTGACCTTTTTCTACTGTGTAAATTGCACAGTTTACGAGACAGAAATATTGCCTTTCAAATCCGAGCCAAATCTCGAAAATCCGAGATGACCATTGCGATCGTCTCGTCGAAACATGAAAGGTTCATATTCACTTGTCGACGATCGGACGGTCGGATCTTTCGTAAAACCGCGAAGAAGAAGCGGGTCCCACAACTTAAGTTGTGAATAGTTACCCCTATTTTAAATCCCCTTTTGACCTCTAACGGCCGTTTCGCCGTCTAGACCCCGAACCTAGCAACATGAGTAGTCGATTCTAACTAATTTCGACGCTCTGAACGCAATGGCGCTGTCGGATTTCGCGTTTGGCAATCCGGGTGCATCGAAGTGCGTGCGCCAATCCGCAACCTAATAGAACATTATGGCCCGAGATTTTATTTAAACACCAAATTAGTCGAGCAAAGGCTCTACTTGACAGGTCTCGACGAGCCGGACGTCGTGACGAAATCCGTTTCGCAATTTGACCAGCCATTGTCTCGAAATGCGTGAAAAGCACCGAAAAAGGGGGTATTTTGGATGAAACTTTAAATTTGGTAGACCAAAAAAAATTAAAAGGCATTTAGGATAAGGTCCTGTCAGCCTAAGCTACCCACAGGAGGGACCTAAGGGCTTAGGGTTTATTGTGTGGGGGTTTTTTTTTGAAAGTTTGCAAAATAATGCAAAAGATCTCGGAAGGCAGTTGGGGCTTCATCGTGGGTGGTTACACGAGGAGGGCTTTTGAAATTTCAAACTCCCAAGAGTATTCCTCATAACCCCGGGTACCGTGGAGGTCGTGGACACAACCCTTTGGAGGAAAACTGAGAGAGAGAGAGAGAGAGGAAGGAGAAGTTTGGAACCAAACCTTTCCAAAGTGGGATCTGGAGTTCCTGAGGTGTTTCCCTGTACCTGAGGATCTTCTGGGTGCTTGCCGAGGTCGCGCGAAGAAGGAGAAGTGATTCCGGCTTCTTCCTCATCTTCACCAACTCTGGCAAGGTGAGTTCCTTTAAACCAATGGTTCTCTGCACCCCGGATCCTTAGCAGTAGCCTAATTAGGACCTAGGCATGCCTCGTGCCAAGCCCCGAGCCCCCATGCACGTTGGCTGGCCGGCGGGGGGAAACTATTGCCGGAAACCTAGATATTGCTCCGCCTCTTTACAGCCCCGCAACCGATGGACCAAAAAGGCTCAAACTTGGTAGGTAGGAACTGTAGGACCCATAGATTAATTCTGCAAAGTTTGAACCAAGATGGATAAGTATTTAGAGAGAAAATCGAAACCCTACCCAGAACACTTGCTGGGACCAAGATGGATAAGTACTTCGGCCGAACTCTTTACTCCGGCGCCGGCGAGCCACCCCACCGCCGACCACCTACCCAGAACACTTGCTGGGACCAAGATATATCAATTCACAAAAAACAATTGTCATGTTTATACATCATGTTTTTACGTAGGCTCTACAGGATATTGTATTTGCGTTTTACTTCTGTTTTCTTCTTGTATAAATTATATCATCGGTGACTGTACTTTCTGATAAACTATAATTTATTTTAAATAAAAAACTTTAAGTTATTATTTTATATAGGCCAGTATATTAGTTTTTATTTCAAATTTTTTATAATTTAGAGCACATCATATTCAAAGATGATAATTAAACTGTTAATTCATTTTCTAGTTCAATGACCAATGGTGTAATTAGTTCTTTATTATTTCCTCCTAAAATGGTGAGTTATTTACTCGCAATAATGCAAGTAGGCTAATTACTTGTTTACTCAAGCTGTAGAAAATAATGCAATTGTGGAAGTGTTGTAAAATATAGTGTTGTATTTTTTAAAAAAATTGTAGAGTGTGTAATATCTCATCGTATTAATTCTGTCTGTAATTGAAAGTTGATTTGTTAATATACATTGTGACAACTCAAATTGAACTGACTGAGACTTCTTTCGTGGTCGTCCACGCGGTGTCAGTGCTATACTGCACGCAACAACATCGACAACATTAGTCCAAGTCTACAACTCGGCCATCAATGCGTTAAGGAGGAATTGGAGAAGAACCCAATTAAGCAAAAGTTTTGAGGTACACTTCTTTTCATAGTCAACATTACCAATTTTTTTTTTTTTTTCAAGAAAATGCATTTGGAACATGAGAGACCATGGAGGAGGTCACACCCGGAGAGTGTTCAAGTGCAGTTATCATTTTCTCCTCTGAAGCTAAAAAGGTCTGTTGGAAAGGTGAGGGCTATAGCTGTGGAGTTATTTCGTGGAGCCTTAACAGAGGAACGTGGAGGCCGTTCAGCATGCGCCCGCTCGAGGCAGGAGCCAAATGTGGGAGCGAATCATTGCACCAAAGGTGGCATTCTTAATGCTGATAGAAAGTAGAAGAAGGTAGTCAAGAGCCCGCCGTGGGCTAATGAGGTCGGTGGCGAGATAAAGAGGATGAGGATCTTTCAGAGGGTTTCGAAGGCCTCATTTGGTCAATGTTTTAAGGAGTTTGAGGGACGGGAAGTTAATACGGAACTTGTCACGCCCCGGGGTCGAAACTGCGACCCGGGCTCACAAACAGATCCGCCGCCCATACGGTGAACCCCGTATAGACGAAGCGTCTACCTGCAAAAGAAAGATGCTATACTAAACAGATATCAGAGCTGGAAGTAAACTGCTAGAAATAAAATATATACAACTCAAAAGCCTCACCCAAAAGTACAAAGTCTCTCAGAATAAAAATAGAAAAGTACAACTCTATACCTCACTACAAGGTCTCTCAACAAGAACTCTCAAAATATAAAAAGTGGGTACATCTACTCTCTGGACGACGACGACTGGTAGGGATCTAGCTCGCGACTCCCTTACCTCGATCTGAAGAAGCAGCAGCTGGAACAACAGGAACAGGAGTAGAAGTCCCTGGGGAAAAAGACACCACGACAGGTGTGAGAACTACATCCCACAGTAGTTCTCAGTGGGTGCCGTCAACAAGCCCAACGGTCTGCCCACTAAGTCTACTAGAGGCATGAAATAACAAATAAAATACTGAAGTAAAAAGCTGGAAATGAATAACCCTACAGCTACTATGCCCCTATCTAGATGCTCAAAAAGTGAAACAGATGAAAAACATGATGCATCTACTAACTCTCAAGTATAGTAACCCAATCTATAATGACTGCCACATAGGGTCCAGTCAAACCTGCGCCCACTTACTGCCGCACATCCTCAACAGGACGGGTCTACCGTAGGGTGTCCGTGACTGCCACAACTGGGCCAGCCAGAGGGATGGCGTCGACAAGTCGCGATAGCAAGTAAAAGGACCAACTCCGGAGTGACACTCGAGGGGCGCGACCCCACCGAGTAAAGTATCCGCGCATCTCTGTCGAGCTCAATATGGCTCATGCAGGCTATAGTCCAAAACCACGATCAACAAGATCGACTGTAACTGACATCACATCTCTAACTCAATGGCTAGAAATACTCACAGCCGGGACTACCGTCTACCCGACGGCTCCCACAACAGAACACCAAACTCAGAAAGAACCGACACCATAAGGGTTCGAAAATCCCGATAGGTCGGTGTCTAGAATCCTATCAAACAAGAACAGACTCCAGGCTCCGCCTATCGAAGTTCTCGACCCCCTTACAGTTCGGGAACACAACAACCTCTGTACAACAAGCGGAGGACACCAATCAGGGCCCGAAAGTCCCGGAAGACCAACACCTACAACCCTATCAAACAAGAATAAGTTCTAGGCTCGGCCCCCGTGGCTTTCGTCCCGAAAAAGGAACGACCCCTAGAACCCAAATCACCCAAACTTTCTCGGGTGAGGAAGTTGTAACAAAAAGATGACAGTTATTACTGAAAATTATTTTAATCTGAGAAACCCAAATTTAATATATTTTAGTACTTTTAAGAAAATTGGTTTAAATAAATTTTAATTTCCAAACCCCGAAGGGCTATTGCCATCACCCAAATCAAACAAGAACAGGCTCCGGCGACCCCTCGAGATTTGGAAGAAACATTAGTTTACAGAAATCATGTGTGTCTAAAAACAGTCTGGGTCCTAGGTCCTGCTGACACTGGTAAACAACTGCCACTAACCCAGTGGCGACAAATAAAACATCTCGGGACCGCCGTTTACCCAAACGGCTCCCGCCACAGATGAACGATCAACTACATCTACCAGACTCCACTCTGCTCCCAAGTACGAGTGTAAAATGCATCCCACACTAAAAGAAATCCGACCACTCAGCCCACTACCCGGGCGAGTAAAACACTATGTCCAGAAAGAAATGAAGTGTGGATGTCTAAAGCAAATAAACCTAGCCCAAGTTGGAGTTTTCTACAGTATGGCCGAACATGCTGCATATGACGGGGGTGCTAGGTCAAGTTCCAAGATAACAATAATTTACAGATAGTAGGAAACAAGAGATCGCATGATCATCAAATAACACTAGAATTATCAGCTATCACATTCTAGCATACTACATAAGAGTATCATTATCATGCATGGTCCTACTATAGCAGATTTAATGAATATTCCATCAATCTTGGAGACAGGGCCACCCACCTGAAAGCGCACAACTATCCAATGTCCAAAAAGCTAAAACTGTACCGGGACAATCCACAGATTTCCACAACTCCGTCGGGCCCAAAACCTCCCAAAATACCTCCTGGATACAAAAATATAGCCCAAAAATACAATTACAACAAAATCCAAAGTGTGCTGTCCAAGCTGAGATTTCAGTCCCAAAGATGCAATATTTTCACCTGTAAATTGAACTCCAAAAATTCCGATAAAAATACTACGGCGATCCTCGCGTTGAGACCTTCGAAACGGGTACCTGCACGTCCAATTCCGAGCTGAAGGCCGAGTTACAAATTCCACAGTACAAGCGCGCAAAACTCACAACCACACAACTGTAATAATCAGCACAGTAAAAGGGGAAACAGTATACCTTCGGCCAAGCCTCAGAAAAATCCCAGAAAAATACAATGATAATACTCGCGACGAGTAGATGCAAAAAGTGTACAGGCTCGTCTCGATCCGACGCTCGAGTGCCGAGATAAAATTCCGGCGAGGGGCTGCTGTCCAAAAACTCCACCAGCAAACAGCGGCTTAGAAATGTCTCAAAAACCATGCCATAAACTCTGAATCCAGCAAGATGATCAACACGAAAGTCGAAGACGTACCTCTCATGAATCCAACGCCATAGAAATCGACCAAAAATACTATCGGAGTAGCTCTGTGGACGTCTCAGACCGAAATGCGGCGATAACGGGCCTCCAATGAAAGATCGTCGCTCCGCGCTATGATGCCGAAATTGTCGACGCCGCGGCTTCGAAAAAAATTCTGGGCCTCTGCCAGAAGATGCGCAACACGAAGATCTCCAACTTTGATAAAGGGTCCAAGGGCAGGGGAGCTCGGGAAAAGGGGCAAAAAGCCCAAGCAAGGTGCCTATTTATAGGCCCAAGCAAGAGAAAAGTCAAAAGGGCTTTCGGGCCCAACATCCGGGCACCCGAAATAATCCGGGCTGCTACAGTAATGGGCCGGCCCGTTACTGTGCACGCCCGGAATCACCACAGGCCGCCACGTTGTGCGTTCGCGTTCCCCGCGCCCGGCGCACGTGCGCCAGCCAACCGCGCAGCGCCGCGTGTACCGACACGCGGGCATGCGCGCCTGCGCCCGGCCAACCACGGGGCGCCACGTGGCGCCCCCACGTCGCCCGGCAGGGCCCACGTGCGCGGCCACGCCGCCCGCGGCGTCGTGTCGGGCACGCATCCCGAGGCAGCCGTCGCCCATCGCGTGGACCGCGCGCATCGGGACCCGCCAACCAAAAGCCGCCACGTGTCCTCCCCTGGTCCACCATCCACCCGCGACATTCCCGTGGACCGCGCCTGCTGCGCCCGCCACTCACTAGGTGCCACGTGCCCCTTCCCCATGGTGCACGCTTTCGCGGTGTACCGCGTGCCTGCCCGCGCGCCCGCGCGCCTGCCAGCGCGGCTCCGCCGCCTGCCCGCGCCTGCACCGCCGCACTCCGCCCGCCGCCGCCCGCCGGCGCCGGAACAGTAAACCCACACCTCGAAATCCGTGTTTTCACGTCCGGGCTCCGAAAAATACAAGTGAATAGTCCATTTCGATCGTTTTCGCGCGCTGAATCCAAATCCGAAGTCCGTTTGGCCCAATTCTACTTCTAAAATTTGTCGAAAATTCTCGGAAAAGTAAACTTGATCCATTTTTCGTGCTGGGTCACTTCCTTGGTTCCAATAAGCGCGCAAAAACCTCAGTCACCCAATATGGGCCTCCTGTTAAGCAATCTGCTCCCATTTACACCAGGAATCCATTTTCGGGGCCCGACACGCGCACAACACTCCCAGAAGCCACTAATCCACCAATAAACCCTTAAGTGGAGATTCAGGTCCTCACATCCTCCCCCACTAAAAAAAAGTTTCGTCCTCGAAACTAACACGGCTCAAAAGGGAGTCTCCAAGCCAACGGTAAGCATCCATCAACACAGTCTCCAACTCCCCAGTCACTACACACTCTCACAAAGCGAGACCAAAGCTGAAAAAAACCTCAGAAATTCCAAAAACTGGGGACAAAGAAGAACCGCCAATTCTACTCGTCCCAACTACACGAATTACGCCACACAACCAACAGGAAAGGTAAGGGCCCCACCAGCAGGAAAGTCATCAACCCCCAACTCTTTAATTTAGAAAACAACTGAAATTAGCGAAAAGTTCGAAAGTTCCGAAAGACCAGTGCCCTCGCCCCAATCAAACAAGAACAGGTTCGGGCACCGTCTCCATTTCTGGAGTAGTCTTTCGAATCTTTCGTCCTGTTCACAAATTTCAGCACAAGGGCGAGAAAAAAAGGGAGAGAAGTGTTGATGCCATTCCTGCTGTGGCAACAAAAACGGAAGCTACGATCTATCCGTGCCCCTAAAAAGACAAACACAACCCTATCTGAGACCCCTAGAGACATAACCTCAAGTCCTAGGCGTCACCTACGCTCAACAGGTAGCACCTAACCTAGAGTCGCTGAAGCCACTGCTGCAGGAAGGATGCCTCGGTGATCTGTGGAAAAATGATCTCCTGTTGTCCAACTCGCGGGAAGGTCACTGTTCTCAATCCACAATCAATCATTGCATGATACCGCTCCAGCTGGTCCATCCCGTGTGCTCAATCTGACTCATGGAGCTGTAACTGAACCGGCACACCTGCCGGCGTACTTCCTCAGGTCTCATCTGTCCCGATCATGCCCCAAACTTCACCTCTGCTCGTAGGATACTGGGAAGAATCCAATCGCTCATGCAAGTAACAAAATTTCTATCCCTTAATCATGCAGAGATGCAAATGCCGTAATATCATGCAAAAGGATGTCGTGGTACCAAAAAACTCACTCAACTGACTGAAAATAAAGCCATACCTGCGGCGATAGGATCTGCTGCTGGGGTGCCCTCCACCAGGGCTGCGTAAACCCGTCCACTGGGTGCTAAAGATCGTCGTCTCGTCTGTCCCGACGTCGTACCCCACTCTGTCTGACGGTGTACCGGAGGGGCTTCCGCTTCCTGAACAGGAAAGGGGGGTGCTATAGCAAGGGGTCATACTGACAGAATAGCTCGGGGACAAGCTGCTCGAAAATGTCCCAACTCTCCACATAGGAAACACCGTCCCTGTCTCTGGTCACACTGCGACGGTGGATGAGGGCCGCCACAGATGACACACCGCTCACGTCGCTGCTGCCGGAGCTGCTGTCTAGGCTGATACCGCGGCTGCTGCGGGGGCCCACCAGATCTCTGGCGCCTCAGAAACCCACGACCCTCCGAGTGAGATCGTGGAGGTCTTGGATGTGCCTGCCGACTCGTCTGTCCCTCATCAACCGATGCTGGGCGCTTCGCCCCTGGAATCACTACGGGAGCTGGAGCCAACTCATCCATCACTGCCTCTCTGCACTCAACGTAAAGCGCCTGCTCCATAGACGCATCCAACGTCTGCAATCTACGCGAACGGACGAACTGATAAATCTCCCGGCGCAAACCCCGCTCAAACATGTAAATCCGATGCGCCTCGTCCCTGGCCGCGTGCGGTACACAAGCCAACAACTGGTTAAAGTCTGCGATGTACTCATGCACGGGCCGATCTCCCTGACGGAGATTCTTCTGCTGCTTCTCTAACCTCTGCCTGACGCTCTCCGAAAAAAAGGCTCCAAGAAATAGACTGCGGAACTCCGCCCAAGAGAGAAGCTGCGTCCCAGGCAGACCAGCAGGTCGCACACGCCGCCACCAAGCCTCGGCGTTGCGCTCCAAGAAGTGTGTAGCCAAGAGGACTCGAAACCGCTTCTGAATAAACATGCTCTCAAAATGTCGCTCCATGGCTGTGATCCAAGACTCTGCCTCCCACGACTCTGCACTCAATCCAGAAAAACAGGGTGGATCGAACTGGCGGAACCTCATCAATAGATCCACCACCTCACGCTGCTCTGCAGGGGTCAACTGTCCCGCCGTCCCGGACGGCTGACCACTGGTAACCGGTGCAGTAGGGGCTGCCTGCGCTACTGATACAACTGGGGGTGCCACAGCTGGCGAAGGAGGTGCGGGGAAACTCTCAGGGCGTGCTACAGCTGACTCCGCCCTCTGCTCCATCATGCGGATGATCCGGTCCATGGCCTCCTCCTAGCGCCGTGAAATCTTCTCCTGGCGCCGGAGAGTCTCTGTCAACTGAGCCATCTGAGCCCGAAGCTCCTGTACCTCACTCTGCTGACCCTGTGCTGACTCCTCCTGCTCAGGCCCATGGGAGGAGGAAGGCTGAGAACGCGTCCGCATTCTGCATCGGGGAGGCATCGTGCCCACCTGCAATCCACAGCAAACATCAGGACAGCACCAAACAACACTCGACCCAATCCAGCGAAAGTCTAAGACATGTCATCCATTCCATAGCATTATGTTGTCTGTAGCCAACATAATCGCTTAGGAGAATAAACATGCCGATCACTCATCCCATCCCTTGGGAGAGGTATAAAACTCAATCAGGACTTTCGCTAAAAGTCACGACTCTCACGTAGTCATCCTAATGTCCAATCATAAGCCTAGGGTTTCTAAGTCCTCAATGACCTAAAACCTAGGCTCTGATACCACTCTAATCTGTCACACTCCGGGGTCGAAACTGCGACCCGGACTCGCTAACAGATCCGCCGCCCATACGGTGAACCCCGTATAGACGAAGCGTCTACCTGCAAAAGAAAGATGCTATACTAAACAGATATCAGAGCTGGAAGTAAACTGCTAGAAATAAAATATATACAACTCAAAAGCCTCACCCAAAAGTACAAAGTCTCTCAGAATAAAAACAGAAAAGTACAACTCTATACCTCACTACAAGGTCTCTCAACAAGAACTCTCAAAATATAAAAAGTGGGTACATCTACTCTCTGGACGACGACGACTGGTAGAGATCTAGCTCGCGACTCCCTTACCTCGATCTGAAGAAGCAGCAGCTAGAACAGCAGGAACAGGAGTAGAAGTTCCTGGGAAAAAAGACACCACGACGGGTGTGAGAACTACATCCCATAGTAGTTCTCAGTGGGTGTCGTCAACAAGCCCAACGGTCTGCCCACTAAGTCTACTAGAGGCATGAAATAACAAATAAAATACTGAAGTAAAAAGCTGGAAATGAATAACCCTACAGCTACTATGCCCCTATCTAGATGCTCAAAAAGCAGAACAGATGAAAAACATGATGCATCTACTAACTCTCAAGTATAGTAACCCAATCTATAATGACTACCACATAGGGTCCAGTCAAACCTACGTCTACCTACTGCCGCACATCCTCAACAGGACGGATCTACCGAAGGGTGTCCGTGACTGCCACAACTGGGCCAGCCAGAGGGACGGCGTCGACAAGTCGCGATAGCAAGTAACAGGCCCAACTCCGGAGTGGCACTCGAGGGGTGCGACCCCACCGAGTAAAGTATCCGCGCATCTCTGTCGAGCTCAATATGGCTCATGCAGGCTATAGTCCAAAACCACGTTCAACAAGATCGACTGTAACTGACATCACATCTCTAACTCAATGGCTAGAAATACTCACAGCCGGGACTACCGTCAACCCGACGGCTCCCACAATAGAACACCAAACTCAGGAAGAACCGACACCATAAGAGTTCGAAAATCCCGATAGGTCGGTGCCTAGAACCCTATCAAACAAGAACAGACTCCAGGCTCCGCCTATCGAAGTTCCCGACCCCCTTACAGTTCGGGAACACAACAACCTCTGTACAACAAGCGGAGGACACCAACCAGGGCCCGAAAGTTCCGGAAGACCAACACCTACAACTCTATCAAACAAGAACAGGTTCTAGGCTCGGCCCCCGTGGCTTTCGTCCCGAAAAAGGAACGGCCCCTAGAACCCAGATCACCCAAACTTTCTCGGATGAGGAAGTTGTAACAAAAAGATGACAGTTATTACTGAAAATTATTTTAATCTGAGAAACCCAAATTTAATATATTTTAGTACTTTTAAGAAAATTGGTTTAAAGAAATTTTAATTTCCAAACCCCGAAGGGCTATTGCCATCACCCAAATCAAATAAGAACAGGCTCCGGCGACCCATCGAGATTTGGAAGAAAACATTAGTTTACAGAAATCATGTGTGTCTAAAAACAGTCTGGGTCCTAGGTCCTGCTGACACTGGTAAACAACTGCCACTAACCCAGTGGCGACAAATAAAACATCTCGGGACCGCCGTTTACCCAAACGGCTCCCGCCACAGATGAACGATCAACTACATCTACCAGACTCCACTCTGCTCCCAAGCACGAGTGTAAAATGCATCCCACACTAAAAGAAACCCGACCACTCGGCCCACTACCCGGGCGAGTAAAACACTATGCCCAGGAAGAAATGAAGTGTGGATGTCTAAAGCAAATAAACCTAGCCCAAGTTGGAGTTTTCTACAGTCTGGCCGAACATGCTGCATATGACGGGGGTGCTAGGTCAAGTTCCAAGATAACAGTAACGGGCCGGCCCGTTACTGTGCACGCCCGGAATCACCACAGGCCGCCATATGGCGCGTTCGCGCTCCCCGCGCCCGGCGCACGTGCGCCAGCCAACAGCGCAGCGCCGCGTGTCCCGACACGCGGGCGTGCGCTGTCACGCCCCGGGGTGCAAACCAGAACCCGGGTCCGTCTACAGATCCGCCATGCACACAGAATTTTCGGCGTTCACGAAGCACTGGTAATCTGCTCAGATATAAGATGTACAATAAAAGAGCATGATGCAGAGCTGAACTAAAAAGAACTACATAATAATCTCAGACCGGAAATAAGATACAAGCTGTAAATATACAATAAACTCCCAGCTCACTGAAATAAATACAACCAGCTGGCTAAAACCAGACCCAAAAGTAAAGTGCTACAGTCTGAAATATAAAAAGAGGTACAATATAAGTCCAGCTACTCTCACGGTCGGGGCAGACGATTTAGCTAGTCCGCTATCCTCTTACCTCGATCTGCCGCTGAAGGCCCAGCAGCTCCCACAGACGACTCTGCAAAACAAAGGGAAAAAAGATAGAAAACAACAATGGGGGGTAAGAACTACTAGATAAACCAGTAGCCTCCTCCTAGTGGGTAAATCCTCAACTCTGACGGACCCACTAGGACTACTAGAGGCAAAAGGAAGGAACAGTAGTAAGCTATAAAGGTTGCTGAAAAAGAAACTGCTACTACAATGCCTCTAAATGCAGTGCCAAAAAGATAACTGTATGCATGCAACTATAAGGTTAACCACCCAAAGAAACCCAATCAAAGGGCCAGGAAACACTGGCACTGCCTGCTCTGTCATCACTCACAACTATCCAACTGACCGGCACCCGTCACGGTCAAAAGCCTACTCCGGAGTGGCACTCGAGGGGAGCGACCCACACGAGTAAAGTATCTCTGTATCAAGCATCTCTGTAACCAATGTCTCACAATAGCAGGACTCGATCATGACTATGATCAAAGTGGGAAAACTCCATCCACTAATGCAATCCTGATCCCCAATCTGATGTGATAATACTCAGTAAGTGGGAAACTCCATCCACTAGAGAAAAGCCCGATACCCAATCTGATGCAATAAGTAACATCCGGTCAACCGCCTAATGTCCGCGGTCGCCGCAACACCCCACAAGTCCAAAATCTGATAAAGTAATCAACATCTGGCTAACCGCCTAATGTCCGCGGCTACCACAATGCCCCACAATCTATAATCGAGTCTAACCCGTCCCCGACTCGATGACCTCGACTACACTATCCCAAAACCCTGCTCAAACCGAGCCACATGCATCTGAATAACAAGGAGAACAACGAAGCATGATTTCTCCTAAGTCAAGTCCCAATATATAGTGTAGCAATAAATAGTGGCCTAACTAGATGTCCAAACAAGCATGCAATTGTCCTCTTTTGAAACCGTAGAAGAGTGTCTGATGTTTATTTTAAAAAGATTGATCTTAATATACCAACAGGATAAGTCATTTGCATGCGAGAATAGGATATAGCATTTGTCCCAACAATAGTGTCCCAATTTAACATAAATGAGCTGTCATATAATTTGTGGGGTCTACTCATGCAATTTACTATTGGAATACCGATTATCAGTTTTGAAATATGGGATCTCTAATACTCCTAGTGAGTTAGTCAAAAATGAGGTAAGCAACAACCACCCACTTCAAAAAGCGCAATCCACTCCTAAATAGTCTCCTAGCTATCCACAGTCCTCTAATCCCGCAACTCACTGAAAACAGTGCACAGCTGTACAGAACAACGCACCCTGTATAAATACAAATCCCAAAAATACAGTATTTGCTGTTTTCCAAACAGCACGGAAAAAGGAGAGTTTTTCATCTCTGTACAGTGCTCCGAAAAATCTAAAAAAAATACGGTTGCGTTCCTTGCGACGAGTATATTGAAATCGACTACTTATACGCCTTGATCCGATGCTCCTAGCTCAAGATATAAATCGGAGAAGTCGATGCTGTCCAGAAAATACCACAGCAAAAAGGGGGTCAAAGGTGCCTCGGGAACCATGCCAAAAGTGTGAAACGGAGCAAAGTGATCAACATGAAAAACGAAGCCTTACCTCTTAGGAATACGTTTCCGCAAAAATCGTTCAAAAATTCCTTCTGGTTAGCACACAGGGATTTTCCGACTGAACTGCGAAGGAAAATGGGCCGAAATCGAAAATCATCGCAGCACGCCGCGTCGCAGATAACTCGCTGTCGGCAACTCCAAAAATTCTGAAACTTCTAGGGGAGAGAGAGGACAGAGAGAGGAACAATTTTCATACAGACCACAAGTTCAAATTCTCTCTCTAGAATGCAGAATTGCAGAGTAAAGAGGGAGGTGGAGTTTATAATAGGCCAAGGAATCTTCGGGCTCCACACCAAATCCGGGCCCAAAACAGAAAACACCAAAACCACCCAACTAGGACGCGCCACGTGTCCCCAAAACACGAAACAGCCATGCAAGGCCATTCAGAAGTCGCCACGTGTCACCCGGGGAGCACGCACCCGGTCCCCGCACCGGGTCTTCCGGATCCTGTCGGCCAATAGGGTGCTGCCACATGTCACAGACCAGCCACCTCTCTTGACGCCGCATGACCAATGAGGGGATGCCACGTGTCCAAGCCGATCTTCCGTGCACCCAGTGCACGCCATGCCTGTGATGATCCGGACTCCCGCAGGAACTGTGCAACATTAAACAGTGACTGTAGGGAGCTTATTCGGTGAAACAGAGCTTGTAGAAACGAAATTGGACATTTAAAATAGACTCGGCACGAAAATCGGAGCAAATGGAATTTTCCGGGAGCTTTCGGCAAAATTTTGGATGATAATTTGGCGAAATGGACGGCGGAAACGGACTCAGCACGCGAAAACGATCGAAATGGTGTATTTACATTATTTTTTGGCGCCAAAACACTGTTCACCGGAACAGTAACTCCGGCGGCCGGAATTACTGTTCCGGCTACCGGCAGGCGGCGGCAGGCGGCGGCACAGCGGCGGCGCAGCGGCGGAGCGCGGCGGAGCGCAGCGGCGCGCGGCGCGGGCAGGGGGCGCTGGTGCGGGGTCCATGGGCTTGCCGTGCACCGGGAGCACCGAAGATCCGTGTGCCACGTGGCGCTTCCCCATTTGCCGGCCGGCTTCTAGAAGGCACACGTGGCGGCGCTCCGATTGGCCAACATTTTCCGGAAAACCCGGCGCGGGGACCGGGCCCGTGCACCACGTGGACACGTGGCGGATTCTCAGTGGCATTGCATAAGGCTGTTTCCTGTTTTGTCGACACGTGGCGCGTCCTGGATGGTCCATCTCGGTGTTTGCTGTTCTGCCCGGGATCTGGTGAGGGTCCTTGGCCCATTATAAATAGAGCCTCCCACCCCCACCATTTCTCACCTCGGGCTCCGTGCTGTAGAGAGAGAACCAGAGAAAGTGCCCTATACAAAAATTCTTCCTCTCTCTCTCCTCTCTCTCTCCTCAGAATTTTAGAATTTTTAAAGATACCGATAGTGAGTTATCTGCGACGCGGCGCACTGCGACGGTTTTCTTTTTCGGCCCATTTCCCGTCGCAGTTCAGTCGAAAATTCCCTGTGTGCTAACCAGGAGGAATTTTTGGACGATTTTTGCGGCAGCGCGTTCCGAAGAGGTAAGGCTTCGATTTTCATGTTGATCACTTCGCTCCATTTCATACTTTTGGCACGTTTCCCGAGGTCTCTTTGACCCCCCTTTTTGCTGTGGAAATTTCTGGACAGTGTCAACTTCTCCGATTTTTATCTTGACGTAGGAGCATCAGATCGAGGTGTTTAAAGAGTCCATTTTGATCTACTCTTCGCGAGGAACGCAACCGTAATTTTTCTGGATTTTTCTGAGCACTATACAGAGGTGAAAAACTCCTCTCTTTTCGTGCTATTTGAAAAACAGCAAAAGCTGTATTTTTATGAATAATATAGTTACACCCTGTGCAATGTGTGTTGCTGTAGGGCACCGTTTTCGGCAGACAGCAGTTCTAGGGGACTGTGGACAGCCAGGAGACTATCTGGGTGTGATTTGACCTGTTCGAGGTGGGCGGTTGTTGCTTACCTCATTTTTGACAAGCTCACTGGGATTACTGGAACTCCCCTAAAATTTAATATGACAATTGATTAGAACCACTGGGACAAACTAATATGATAATTGATAAGAACCATTGGGACAACTAACATGACAACTAACAGGACAATTGAGGAGAACTATTGGGACGAACTAATGTGACAATTGACGAGAACCGCTGGGACGAACTCTCCTAAAATTTAATATAACCCCACAGATGATATGATGACTTATATTGGGACACTGTGATTAAGACAAAGGCTATAATCTCGCATGCAAATGACTTTTATTCAGTAAATCAATCTTTTTAAATCTTTGACACTATTTTACAACTTTTAAAATAAAGACAGTTGCATGCATGCCCGGACATCAGGTAGGGCCACTATTTATTGCTACACTATCATATTAAGACTTGACATATTTTATTGCTCTCTTTTGCTTTCAGTTGCTTGTCGCTCGAGTATGAGCAGGGGTTTGGGATAGTATAGCCAAGGTTATGTTAGATTATAAACTTGTGGGGTGTTGCGGTGACCGCGGACTGTAGGCGGTCGGCCGGATGTTTATCCTTGCATCAGAATGGGGTTGAGTCTGGTCTATTTTAGGCATCAGCAGGGGATCGGGCTTTTCTCTAGTGGATGGTTTTTCCCACTCATTGAGTACTATGGCATCAGATCAGGGTTTCTTAGTGGATGGCTTTTCCCACTTTGATCATAGTCATGATCCAGTCCTGCTGTTTACGACACTTATGATACTTATTACTGAGGTACTTTTACTCGTGTGGGTCGCTCCCCTCGAGTGCCACTCCGGAGTGTGTTACAGGCAGGCTTGAGTCCTTGAGACTCTCATTCCCTATCGGTGTTATGCATTGGCCAGCATACCTGATTTGGCAGGCAAGGCACAGCAGGCAGTACCAGTTTTACTGGTGGCATAAGATTGGGTTTATTCAGGCAGGCATGTTAGATACTGATGCATACATACAGTCATTCCTTTTGGCACTACATTTAGAGGCATGCTAGTAGTGGTTTCCCCTTTATTCAGCAGTTCTGCTTACAGCTTTACCACTTTTTCCTTTCTGGCCTTTAGTAATCCTAGTGGGTGCATCAGAGTTGAGGTTTTGCCCACTAGGGGAGGCTACTGGTTTATCTGGTAGTTCTCACCCCCATTATTCTTTTCTGTTTCTTTCTTCTCCTTTATTTTTGCAGAGTCGTCTGCGGGAGCTGCTAGGCCATCGGCAGCTAATCGAGGTAAGGGGATCGCTGAATAGATAGATCTCCTGGGAGACTGAGAGCTGTTAGATAGATGCTGCACCCTTTACTCAGACTGTGGTATTCTTCTTTTATTTTAGGTCTGGCTTTCGCCAGCTGGATGTACTATTTTGGTGAGCTGGGAGTTTATTGTACTTATTACAGCTTTATTTGTAGTTCCAGTCTGAGATACTATGTGGTTCTTCCACTTCAGCTCTGTATTATGCTTTTTTATTGTTTATATTATATCGGAGCAGGTTACCAGCGCTTCGTGTACTCGGGAAATCCCATGTGCACGGCGGGTCTGTTGGCGAGCCCGGGTTCCGGGGCGTGACAGATTAAGTTGGTATCAGAGCTTAGGGATAGGTCAGTTGGGACTTAGGAAACCCTAGGCTTTTGGTAGACCCTAGGATAATAGGGTACGAGAGATATGATATTTGCGAAAGTCGTTGATTTATTGTTTGACTCTTCCAGTGAGAAAAGAGGGATCGACATGCCTAATTTCCGGTGAACGGTTATGTTGGCTGCAGACAACATAAAGTCACAGAAATAGGGGGATGTCTTTGACTTTCGCTAGATTTGGTCGTGTGGGGTTTTGTTACTGAGTGTGGTTTCTTGTGGTAGGATGCCTCCGCGACGTAGGATGTTGACGCGTTCTCAGCCTGATTCCCCTGAGCCCGAGCCGGAGGAGTCCGAGCAGGGCCAGCAGAGTGAGGTGCAGGAGCTTCAGGCTCAGATGGCCCAGATGGCAGAGGCCGTGCAGCGTCAGGAGGAGGCCATGGGTCGGCTGACGCAGATGTTAGAACAGAGGGCGCAGCCTGTTTTTGCACCCCCAGAGAGTTCTCACGTACCACCCTCCCCTGCTGTGGCTTCCCCAGTTGGACCGGTGACCACGGCATCCCCTGTTGCTCAGGGAGCAATCCGGCCATTGACTCCTGCGGAGGAGCAGGAGATTGCTGACAAACTTACTCAGTTCTGTAAGCGGGGACCGCCCAGGTTTTCAGGGCGGAATACCCAGCCGTGGGAGATCGGGACTTGGCTTTCGTCAATGGAGAAGTCATTCCGGGACTTCTTCATTGACCAGAAGTACAGGGTACATATGGCTGTACACTGCTTAGATGGGGACGCTGATGCATGGTGGCGTCGGGTAGAGCCTCTGGAGTTCCAGATCACTCGACAGCTACCCTGGTCAGAGTTCAAGAGGATGATTCTGGATACGTACTTTTCCACGAGTATGAAGAAAAAGCTGGAGGATGATCTGAAGAATCTTCAGCAAGGCGACCGGACAGCATTGGACTACTTTCAGGAGTTCACACGGTTACTCAACTGCGTACCTTACGTCGCCAGGGACGGACCGCACCAGGTGGAGCTCTTTGAGTCGGGCCTGCGCCCAGAGATCTATACTCTGGTGCATGCCCAGAGACTACAAACCTTGGAGGAAGCAGCAGAGCATGCCCAGTGGGTTGAGAGGGGAGACCACGTCGTCGCCAGACGTGGGGGCCTGGTCGCTCAAGGCGCAGACAGAAAGCGACCAGCACAGGACGACGGGAGACAGGCCAGTTCCTGGAGGCCACCCCGACCGCCACCGCCTCAGTTTTCCGGCCAAGGACGGTCGGAGCGGCGAGGGCCTGGTGGACCCCAGAGGCCCCAGCAGCGGCAGCAGCAGCAGCAGAGATCCCAGCCGTCGCAGCGTGGGTCGCAGAGACAGCCTCAGCGACAACAGCAGTCACGACAACCACGGGCCCCCAGCAATTGTATTTTCTGTGGAGGTCAGCACTTTTCTAACACCTGCGACCAGCGGTGGGGTCGCTGCTATAGATGTGGACAGTCTGGCCACGTCCGAGCTACTTGCCCTTATGCGCCATCGACGGCCCCTTCTTCAGCATCGGCTCCATCTTCATCACAGCAACGGTCGACGGCTCAGCGGCCATATGCTCCAGCTAGCAGGCCATCTTCTTCCTATCCCGCGGAGTATCGCCCTCCAGCCCAGAGTGGGTGAGTGTATGCTGTGCAGGTAGAGGACTCTTCGGCAGCAGATCACGTGGTGGCAGGTATCACCTTACTTTCTGGCATTAGGACTCGTACATTATTTGATACTGGAGCATCGCATTCTTTTATCAGTAGATCATTTGCATCATTACATGGGTTAAAGGTAGGACTTCTACCACGTGCACGAGAGGTTCAGATTCCCGATCACACCTTGCACGTAGAGGAGTGTTGTTGGTCCTGCCCGATGCAAATCGAGTCCTGGATTATGCCAGCAGACCTGTTGGTCCTGAGACAATTGAAGGACTTCGATGTGATCCTCGGGATGGACTGGCTGGCTCGGTATTTTACGACCATTGATTGTGCTGCGAGGACCGTCACTTTTAGAGAGACAGACCAGGAAATGTTGGTATACCGGGGATGTCAGAGTGCTTTCTTTGCCTCTATGGTTTCGACTTCCCGAGCGAGGCAGATGATCCATCGAGGATGTGTAGCCTTTTTGGCTAGTGTTGTTGAAGGGCCTACGGCGGCGCCGGGACTCGGGGATATCCCTATTGCCCGCAAGTTCCCGGATGTTTTTCCACCTGAGCTGACAAGCATGCCGCTAGATAGGGAGATTGAGTTTGTGATTGACGTAGTTCCGGGAACTGCGCCAATCTCAAAGGCTCCGTACCGGATGGCACCGGCTGAGCTGCGAGAGCTTAAGGCGCAACTCCAGGATTTGATGGACAAGGGCTTTATTAGGCCGAGTGTGTCGCCTTGGGGAGCGCCGGTGCTATTCGTGAAAAAGAAGGATGGGTCACTTCGATTGTGTGTGGACTATAGGGAATTAAATAAAGTGACCATCAAGAACAAGTACCCTTTGCCGCGCATCGATGATCTTTTTGATCAGCTGCAAGGGTCTTGTGTCTTCTCTAAGATAGATTTGCAGTCCGGTTACCACCAGTTGAAGGTGAAGGCCGAGGATATTCCGAAAACGGCATTTAGATCACGGTATGGGCATTATGAATTTACAGTTATGCCTTTTGGGCTAACTAATGCCCCTGCCGCGTTCATGGATTTAATGAACCGGATCTTCCGACCGTACTTAGATCGATTCGTGGTAGTGTTCATTGATGATATCTTGGTCTACTCCCGAAGTGATGCGGAGCATGAGGAGCACTTGAGGATTGTGCTGCAACTTCTACGAGAGAAGAAGTTGTTTGCCAAGCTGGCAAAGTGCGAATTTTGGCTTCGGGAGGTAGTCTTCTTGGGCCATGTAATTTCCGCTGCAGGTGTGGCGGTGGACCCAGCGAAGATTGAGGCAGTCCGTGATTGGCCCCGACCGACGACGGTTTCTGAGGTACGTAGCTTTATGGGTTTAGCTGGGTATTACCGTCGGTTTGTGGAAGGCTTTGCGAAGCTCTCCACACCCCTCACTCGCTTGACGCGTAAAGGAGTGAAGTTTATCTGGAGTGAGGACTGTCAAAAGAGCTTTGAGGAGCTGAAGAATAGACTGATGACCGCCCCTATCCTTTCCCTCCCTGTTATGGGAAAAGGATATGTGATCTACAGTGATGCATCACACAGCGGACTTGGTTGTGTGTTGATGCAGGAAGGGAGGGTAATTGCTTATGCATCAAGGCAACTCAAGGATTATGAGAAGAATTACCCTACCCATGACTTGGAGCTTGCGGCTGTGGTATTTGCACTGAAGCTTTGGCGCCATTACCTATATGGGGAGCATTGTGAAATCTACACCGACCACAAGAGCCTAAAGTACCTGTTCACGCAAAAGGAGCTGAATTTGAGGCAACGTAGGTGGTTAGAGCTATTAAAGGATTATGATGTAGATATTCTCTACCACCCAGGTAAGGCTAATGTGGTCGCTGACGCCTTGAGTAGGAGAGCGGTGCAAAGTTTGTCTATGTTGATCACAGACCAGGCGCCGCTATTAGAGGAGATGAGGCGGCTCGACATAGAGGTTGTGTCCCCTGGGGTCTCTGCTAGACTGACACCTTTAGTCGTGCAGCCCACTCTGCTGGACAGGATCAAAGAGAAACAGAGTGAGGACCCCCACTTGGCCAGGATTAGAGATCATATTCCGAGTGATCAGTCAGGGGACTTTTCGGTAGATGCCTCGGGAGTACTAAGGTACAGAAACCGAGCATGTGTGCCAATAGATGTGGAGATTAGAGAACAGATATTGCGAGAGGCCCATTATACACCTTATACCCTACATCCTGGTGGGACTAAGATGTATAAAGACCTCAAGGCACACTTCTGGTGGAAAGGCATGAAGAGGGATATTGGGAGATTTGTGGCTCAGTGTTTAACTTGTCAGCAGGTGAAAGCTGAGCATCGAGTGCCAGCTGGCAAGTTACAAAGTCTCCCAATTCCCGAGTGGAAATGGGACCACATTACGATGGATTTCGTGGTCGGACTACCTAGGGCACAGGGAGGAGCTGATGCTATCTGGGTAGTTGTAGATCGACTTACCAAGTCGGCGCACTTTCTGCCCATGCAGACTACGTGGCCACTTGAGCGACTAGCCCAGTTATATCTAGATGAGATAGTAAGATTACATGGAGTACCAGCCTCCATAGTATCAGATAGAGACCCGAGGTTTGTTTCGCATTTCTGGAAGAGTTTGCAAACAGCCTTGGGGACTGAACTCAGGTTCAGTACAGCTTTTCATCCGCAGACTGATGGGCAATCGGAGCGGACGATACAAATCCTGGAGGACATGTTGAGGGCTTGCGTCCTGGATTTCGGCGGAGGGTGGATTCGGCATTTATCTTTGGCTGAATTCGCGTACAACAATAGCTTTCAAGCGAGCATTCAGATGGCTCCGTTTGAAGCATTGTATGGACGCAAGTGTCGATCACCACTTTATTGGAGTGACGTAGGCGAGAGGCGGACCTTGGGACCAGATGTCTTGATAGAGGCAGAAGAGAAGGTCCGGGTGATTCGAAAGCATCTTCAGACCGCCCAAAGCCGACAGAGGAGCTATGCCGATGTTCGGCGACGAGACTTAGAATTTCAGGTTGGAGATCATGTATTCCTGAAAGTCTCGCCGTCCAAAGGAATCAGGAGGTTCGGCATTCGTGGGAAACTTAGCCCCCGATATATTGGACCCTTTGAGGTATTGGGGCGTATCGGGCCAGTTGCCTACCGACTCGCACTTCCTCCAAGGCTTGCTGGTGTCCATGATGTATTTCATGTTTCTACTTTGAGGAAGTATATCTTCGACCCATCGCACGTCATCGACTTCACACCGCTTGAGATCAGCGAGGATTTGAGGTATGAAGAACGCCCACTGCGAGTTCTGGATCGAGAGGTGAAAGAATTACGCAGTCGGGTCATTCCCTATGTGAAGATCCAATGGAGCAATCATGACGAGCGCGAGGCTACATGGGAGCTCGAGTCGGAGATGAGGGATGCTCACCCCTACTTATTCGAGACATCGGACTGAGGATTATTGTTTAGTCTCGTTTCGAGGACGAAACTCTTTTAGTGGGGGAGGATGTGATGATCCGGACTCCCGCAGGAACTGTGCAACATTAAACAGTGACTGTAGGGAGCTTATTCGGTGAAACAGAGCTTGTAGAAACGAAATTGGACATTTAAAATAGACTCGGCACGAAAATCGGAGCAAATGGAATTTTTCGGGAGCTTTCGACAAAATTTCGGATGATAATTTGGCGAAATAGACGGCGGAAACGGACTCAGCACGCGAAAACGATCGAAATGGTGTATTTACATTATTTTTTGGCGCCAAAACACTGTTCACCGGAACAGTAACTCCGGCGGCCGGAATTACTGTTCCGGCTACCGGCGGGCGGCGGCAGGCGGTGGCACAGCGGCGGCGCAGCGGCGGAGCGCGGCGGAGCGCAGCGGCGCGCGGCGCGGGCAGGGGGCGCTGGTGCGGGGTCCATGGGCTTGCCGTGCACCGGGAGCACCGAAGATCCGTGTGCCACGTGGCGCTTCCCCATTTGCCGGCCGGCTTCTAGAAGGCACACGTGGCGGCGCTCCGATTGGCCAACATTTTCCGGAAAACCCGGCGCGGGGACCGGGCCCGTGCACCACGTGGACACGTGGCGGATTCTCAGTGGCATTGCACAAGGCTGTTTCCTGTTTTGTCGACACGTGGCGCGTCCTGGATGGTCCATCTCGGTGTTTGCTGTTCTGCCCGGGATCTGGTGAGGGTCCTTGGTGTAGTGATCCGGACTCCCGCAGGAACTGTGCAACATTAAACAGTGACTGTAGGAAGCTTATTCGGTGAAGCAGAGCTTGTAGAATCGAAATTGGACATTTAATATAGACTCTGCGCGAAAATCGGAGCAAATGGAATTTTTCGGGAGCTTTCGGCAAAATTTCGGATGAGAATTTGGCGAAATGGACGTCGTATTTGGACTCAGCGCGCGAAAACGATCGAAACGGTATATTTACTTTAATTTTTCAGCACCTCGGTACTGTTCACGCCGGAACAGTAACTCCGGCCGCCGGAATTACTGTTCCGGCGACCGGCGAGCGGCGGCGGGCGGCGGCGCACGGCGGCGGGCAGCGGCGCAGCGGCAGAGGGCGGCGGCGCAGGCGCGGGCGGGGGGCTCGGGTGCGCGGTCCATGGGCCTGGCGTGCACCGGGAGCACCGAATACCCCCCCGTGCAACGTGGCGGCTCCCGATTGGTTGGCCGGCTTCTAGAAGTCCACGGGGACTGTGACACGTGGCACACCCGGATTGGCTGACAGGATCCGGAAGACCCGGCGCGGGGACCGGGCCCGTGCTCCACGTGGACACGTGGCGTCTTCTGAGTGGCATTGCACAAGGCTGTTTCCTGTTTTGTCGACACGTGGCGCGTCCTGGATGGTCCATCTCGGTGTTTGCTATTCTGCCCGGGATCTGGTGAGGGTCCTTGGCCCATTATAAATAGAGCCTCCCACCCCCACCATTTCTCACCTCGGGCTCCGTGCTGTAGAGAGAGAACCAGAGAAAGTGCCCTATACAAAAATTCTTCCTCTCTCTCTCCTCTCTCTCTCCTCAGAATTTTAGAATTTTTGAAGGTACCGATAGTGAGTTATCTGCGACGCGGCGCACTGCGACGGTTTTCTTTTTCGGCCCATTTCCCGTCGCAGTTCCGTCGAAAATTCCCTGTGGGCTAACCAGGAGGAATTTTTGGACGATTTTCGCGACAGCGCGTTCCTAAGAGGTAAGGCTTCGACTTCCGTGTTGATCACTTTGCTCCATTTCGTACTTTTGACACGTTTCCCGAGGTCTCTTTGACCCCCCTTTTTGCTGTGGAAATTTCTGGACAGCGTCAACTTCTCCGATTTTTATCTTGGCGTAGGAGCATCAGATCGAGACGTTTAAACAGTCGATTTTGATCTACTCTTCGCGAAGAACGCAACCGTAATTTTTCTGGATTTTTCTGAGCACTGTACAGAGGTGAAAAACTCCTCTCTTTTCGTGCCATTTGAAAAACAGCAAAAGCTGTATTTTTATGAATAATATAGTTACACCCTGTGCAATGTGTGTTGCTGTAGGGCACCATTTTCGGCAGACAGCAGTTCTAGGGGACTGTGGACAGCCAGGAGACTTTCTGGGTGTGATTTGAGCTGTTCGAGGTGGGCGGTTGTTGCTTACCTCATTTTTGACTAGCTCACTGGGATTACTGGAACTCCCCTAAAATTTAATTGATGAGAACAATTGGGACAAACTAATATGACAATTGATGAGAACAATTGGGACAAACTAATATGACAATTGATGAGAACAATTGGGACAAACTAAATTGATGAGTACTATTGGGACTACTAACAGGACTACTAACAGGACTACTAACAGGACAATTGATGAGAACCGCTGGGACGAACTCTCCTAAAAATTAATATAACCCCACAGATGATATGATGACTTATATTGGGACACTGTGATTGAGACAAAGGCTATAATCTCGCATGCAAATGACTTTTATTCAGTAAATCAATCTTTTTAAATCTTTGACACTATTTCACAACTTTTAAAATAAAGACAGTTGCATGCATGCCCGGACATCAGGTAGGGCCACTATTTATTGCTACACTATCATATTAAGACTTGACATGTTTTATTGCTCTCTTTTGCTTTCAGTTGCTTGTCGCTCGAGTATGAGCAGGGGTTTGGGATAGTATAGCCAAGGTTATGTTAGATTATAAACTTGTGGGGTGTTGCGGTGACCGCGGACTGTAGGCGGTCGGCCGGATGTTTATCCTTGCATCAGAATGGGGTTGAGTCTGGTCTATTTTTGGCATCAGCAGGGGATCGGTCTTTTCTCTAGTGGATGGTTTTTCCCACTTATTGAGTACTATGGCATCAGATCAGGGTTTCTTAGTGGATGGCTTTTCCCACTTTGATCATAGTCATGATCCAGTCCTGCTGTTTACCGACACTTATGATACTTATTACTGAGGTACTTTTACTCGTGTGGGTCGCTCCCCTCGAGTGCCACTCCGGAGTGTGTTACAGGCAGGCTTGAGTCCTTGAGACTCTCATTCCCTATCGGTGTTATGCATTGGCCAGCATACCCGATTTGGCAGGCAAGGCGCAGCAGGCAGTACCAGTTTTACTGGTGGCATAAGATTGGGTTTATTCAGGCAGGCATGTTAGATACTGATGCATACATACAGTCATTCCTTTTGGCACTGCATTTAGAGGCATGCTAGTGGTGGTTTCCCCTTTATTCAGCAGTTCTGCTTACAGCTTTACCACTTTTTCCTTTCTGGCCTCTAGTAATCCTAGTGGGTGCATCAGAGTTGAGGTTTTGCCCACTAGGGGAGGCTACTGGTTTATCTGGTAGTTCTCACCCCCATTATTCTTTTCTGTTTCTTTCTTCTTCTTTATTTTGCAGAGTCGTCTGCGGGAGCTGCTAGGCTATCAGCGGCTGATAAAGGTAAGGGGATCACTGAGTAGATAGATCTCCTGGGAGACTGAGAGCTGTAGATAGCCGGTGTACCCCTCACTCAAACTGTGATATTCTCCTTTTATTTTGAGTCTGGCTTTCGCCGGCTGGTTGTATTTATTTTGGTGAGCTGGGAGATTATTGTACATATTACAATTTATTTTTAGTTCCAGTATGAGATACTAGGTGGTTCTTCTACCTCAGCTCTGCATTATGCTCTTTATTGTTCATATTATATCGGAGCAGGTTACCAGCGCTTCGTATACTCGGGAAATCCCGTGTGCACGGCGGATCTGTTGGCGAAGCCCGGGTTCCGGGGCG
>CM055072.1:4000390-4042890 GCA_029204045.2 Tillandsia leiboldiana
TTAGAAGGGGGCTATGGGTGTCTGGGTTAGGATGATTAGGGTTTGTAGCTGGAATGTGCGGGGGCTCAACAACCCCTCTAAGCGTATTGCTGTTCAATAAGTTATTTTCTCGTTACGTAATGTCGTGGTTTGCTTGCAAGAAACTAAGGTCCGCTTTGTATCCTGCTCCTTTCTTAGAAGTTTTGGTGGGTCCTATTTGGATAAACAACATTTTATTGAGGCCAACGACGCTTCTGGCGGGCTTATCGCGTGCTAGAGCTCCAAAGTTTTCGAGTGTAGTGAAGTTATCGTGCGAAATTTTTCTATCACGATTCGCTTATGCCACTGATCCAGCGGGGTGGGTTTCTTTGTTTCGAATGTTTACGCCCATCAACTTGGGAGGGGAAAGAGTTCTTCTGTTCGGAGTTAGCACAACTTAAGAGCTGCTGTATGGGCAACTGGGTGTTGTGTGGAGATTTCAACTTCACCAAATCAATGGAGGAATGTAACGGTAGGAGGGGGGAGACAGAACGACTCGTATGTTCAACGATCTGATTAATGAGCTAGCTCTTATGGACTTACCGTTGAAGAATCTCCGATACACTTGGTCAAGCATGCAGCGCTGTCCGTCTTTAGCCAAATTGGACCGTTTTCTTATTTCCACGGAGTAGGATTCGACGTTTCCGTTGTCGGAGGTAGAGGCTCTACCTAGAATTACGTTTGACCACTGCCCATCTTGTTAACCATGGGGGAAATAAAATGATGAATGATAGGGTCTTCAAGTTCGAAGAGGTTTGGTTAAAAAGTGAGGATTTTGTCGCGAGCGTCCCTGGTTGGTGGTAGGAGGTTGAGGATAAAGCCTCTGGGGTTCTGACCTTGATGGCGAAACTAAACACTACAACAAAATAAGCTTATTATGGCAATTTAATAGCGACAATTATAAAATGGCCGCTATTAAATAATATTTAATTATATTTTAGCGGTAATTATTTTAATTTTATTTTTTTACCCACTAATAACTTTATGTTAAATATGTCCGTATTTGGCTATCTTTTGAAAAATAATTTTGGACAAAAAAAATAATTTTTGGCTCAATAAAATATTTAAAAAGTGATTTTGATTTTTAAAATCAAATTTAAAAAAAACTAAATTAATAATTTTAAAATTTTTTAAAAATTTAAATTTTAAATATTAAAAATTAAAATTATATATTTAATTTTTAAATTATAATTTAAATTTGAAATCTCTGAATCCTAACCCCAACCCAAACCAAACCCTCTCCTGGTGAACCGAGCTCGAGCTCACGCGCGCGTGAATCTCATATCCTCCCCCCTTCCCACACCCCCCCCCCCCCCCCCCCCCCCCCCCCCCACCAACCATTCCCCCCCTCTCCCGCGCGAGCTCGATCGAGCTCACGCGAACCCGCGCGAACTCTAGCTACACCTCTCCGAGCTCCCCCCCTTATCTCCCTCCTCCCCCTTCCCGAGCTCGGACCCCCCCACCTCCTCCTCCTCCTCCTCCGACGACGACGACGATCTAGGGTTAGAGTTCCGCGCTCCGGCTCCGCTGCCGCGGCCTCTCTCTCTCGGATTCGATTTTCATTATTTCGATTCGCCGACCATTCAAAAGGTTCGATCTCTCTCCTCAATTTCGCAAATTATTAACGAGATTTGCCAAGATCTGATTTGTATTTCTCCAGATCTGGTAGGTTAATTTTTTTTAGGCTATGTATTTAAGCCTTTGTATGAGGCATTAGTTTGTTGCCGAGGTCTGATTTGTATTTCTCCTGATCGAGCTCTTGTTGCAGCGTCTGGTGTTCCAGATCTTCAAGGTAAAAACAAATGGTTTATGATCCACAATAATTTTGTTGAGTTACATTTTTTTCTCCCTTTCTAGCAGCAGCTTTTTCCCTAATGCTTTGATTGTTATTGACATCTCCTAGAACTAAACAAATATTTTTGCTCTTGAGGAAATTAACATGTGACATCACCTTTTCTGGTTTTGTTCTTTATAATTCACATATATTATCCTTTTTTATATATCATTACTTGTTTGCATTGGCTATAGACGTTTCGACATCAGACCTGTCAATGAATTTGTTTGTTGACTATATTGCTTTAATGAATGTGATATATACATTGAGTGTAACTTATCCTTTAAAATTAGCAAAGTTTCTATAGGGATTTAGCTTGGCTCAAGTTTCACTTATAATTCAGATTTAGACCTTAGATTTGAGTCCAAGTTACCTAAATTTTTTTATCTAAACTACGTCTCATTCTCAAAAGAGGAGCCTATCTCTGGCAATTTTTTATTCCAGGCGTCCCTATGAAATTTATGCTTCGGTTGGGTTCAAAATCCTCATAGTGTGACTCTGTGTCAAGGCCTTGGCAGTAATTAAGTCCATTATTCTCTCTGTATAATTTATATCTCTCTGTTAACATATATTTTGACCCCATCTGAATTTGTTTGAGATTAGTGCATAACTTTCTTATTTATTTCTTTTCTTCTTGTTACTCGATAGCTCGACCGACTACTTTGTAAGGGTTAGGGGGAAGCTGGGATTTTTTTCCTTTTCGTTATTTTTGAGATGAGAGCAATTTGTAGGGAGAAGTTCCTGAAATTCTAATTTCCATGATAAGCGTACCATATGTATGATTTAACTCTCATTTCTATCCTGTATTTCTTTATGATTAGAACATTTAAACATAGAAACATTTTTTATAAATGAAATGATAATCAAGTAAACTCAGACAGATTGAAGAAAAAAACCCCTTTTGGATAGTTCACTCACTGTCTATTTATAAATAGTGGCCAACCCATCAGCCAGTTGATCTGGCATTGCATATTGGTTTATATATGACGTTGGAGTAGTGTGTTTTTTTTTTCTTTCAGGATTGTAAAGCAACAAAAAATGTTGCTTTTACATGCTAGAAGCTTGTTTTCATTTATTTCTTGTCGCAAAATGCAAAGATATTTTATATGCTGAATCACTACCTCAGTTGGATTATCTGGCAGAAGTGCTACTATTGATATAAGCACTCCGTCTATCCATGCATCGAAAAACAAAAAAATGATCATCTAATGCCATTTGATCTATGTTATCAGTTCAGGACTACGAATCAGAAGATTCTGAATAATATTGCTTGCTTCTATAAAAGCTGCTTTAATGAGAAAAATAAAGAGCTATTCCATATGACTCATTGTAAATAAAGGTTCTCTTGGCACTTTAAATTTGCAAGTTCTTGAAACATGCTGATAAATTTATAACTATTATCTAGTGTCTGAAAACTGTAGTATGTATTTCATTATATTGCCATTAAAGGAGATATTCGGGAGTCATTCAGATGTCCTGTTGGTAATATGTTAAGCAACAATTATCATTGCTGCTCCTCTTACAAGTCAGTTTTAGTCTGGAAATAAGTTGGAACTAATCCTTTGCTTAATTTGCATGGTTCAACATTTCGGAGCATTGACTTGCATATTGTTTTTGGTGATTCCTGCATTCTCTTGAGGGTTATAAAAATTAACACAACCTTCTTATTTGCAGCCAAGAGCTTAGAACAAGTTTATTACAGAAAAAAAAGAGTTAGGCTCCAATTAGGGGGTGTTTGGTTTCTGAACAAAAAAAAATTCCATGGAAAACACCATTTTTTAGAGTTTTTGTTTTATGAATAAAAAGTCCGAAAAACAAGAGCGAAATTTGGAAAAAGCTTTTCCAGAAAAGTTATCTTTTCTAGGAACCAAATAAATGAAAAAGTATTTTCCAGCGAGAAAACTGCTTTGTAAGATATTTTCAGGAGAACCAAACACCCCCTTATTGAGAGAGTGCTGGAGCTAAATCTGAGTCGAAATTTTGGTGATCATAGACTATTTTTATTAAGAACTTCGCTATCCATATACATGATTGAGTGCTTGTGTGTGGTAGTTAAGGTTCAAGAGGAGCTCACATGCGAAGGGGGATTTGCTTGGTGTTCATGTGTGATAGGTTTAGTCTTGTTTGGAACAATAATCAAAAGAAAATAAGATTCAATTTATACTATTGAGCCCAAAAGTACAGGTGGAAACATTTGGGTTTAATTGTATTTAGTAATTAGCATATTCCTAGTTCAGTTTCTATAGGACTATTCTTTTCAGTAATTTGGTATCTAGGGCAACTCCAAACTCCCTTTCTTTTGTGAGTTTGTGGGATCGGTCCCCGCCATCTGCAATGGATTAGATACCTATAGTAAAATTCAAACAGATTAAAAGTTTAATTCCCATGTGAATTTCATGTGCCTTTCATATGCTTCATTCATGTGAGTAAGGTTGGTAAGTGCTAGGTCTCTGTTTCCATAAAGATTGATTTTTCTTGGTAACAAGTTGGATTTCAACAGGTGTATAAAGTCCGAATTTTGATTGAAGTAGAGCACAATTATCTTTCCATGAAGAGTGTCATGAGAACATGCCTTACTCTTAACTTTATTTTGTAGTGGCATAGGATGGTCTAGTTGAATAATATCAAATGCAGCTGGATGCATTGATATGCTAGCTGCTGCCAGATGTTCCTGGCATACTTACATATCATAATGTCATTTCTTTCCTATCACGCAACTGATAAGCTGTACTTCTTTTTAATTGAGTTTAAAGAGGTCATTTCTTGCATATATCTGAAGCTGCAACTATCTTAATATGCAGGTTTATGTGAAGAGTGCATACTTCCCCCACTTTCCAGCATCCTGTCTCAAGTAAGTCATTTAGAATTTTGGTCTATATAAGCATCGTTCTATTTTTTATTATGTTATTATTACTAACCATTAATTAACAAAGAGCGCTAGGAAAAGCCGAAAGTACCGTGCTCTTTCCCGACGGCAGGTACGGTGCGGTCCCTCTCTCGCAACGCTGCCCGCTGCTCCTTTTCATGGATAGCTAGCTCCCTTTATTTTTTCGTACGCGAGGAGGACCCAAGGGTCCCTACTCTTTTATTTTGAAAAAAAAAAAAAAAAAAACTAAAACCTCTTTTCCTTGGGAATTAGCTTATATATTGGCTGTCACTCCCACGATGCCCCCACTCGGCGATTCCCATCTTCCTCTCTGATGCTGATGCTGCTGTTGCCGTGAGAGACGGTACGGGACGGAGATGATGATGATGCCGGCGCCGGTACCCAACAGCCACCCGTTCTCCGCCGCCGCCGCCGCTGGGGATGATGACGCCTCGCTCTCGTCCAAGCTGGTGGCAGACCGCTACCTGAAGCGCGAAGTGCTTGGGGAGGGCACCTACGGCGTCGTCTTCAAAGCCATCGACACCAAGGTCCGATCCAACTCCTTTGATCGCTTTTCTTAGTCTTAGGGTTCATTCTATTTACCTGTCCTCTTTTTTTTTTTTTTTTTTTTTTTTTTTTTAAAAAAAAAAAAAAAAAAAAAAACAAAATTGTGTTCGTCTATTATTGAAATAACGCGGTTGGATCCGATTTCCTCCGAAGAACTGCGGGCATTACTTTAGGTTAGTATGTCTCAGCTAGATTAGAGGTGGCAGAGGGGAAGAAGCCGATAGAGTTAGAAACCCTTCAGTATTCCTCGCTCAATCGAGGTCCTTTGGTATTGATCTATTGATTAGCTACAGGAGAAATAGAATCTTGATTGGTGGAGAAGTAGGCCATAAATTTCTAAGACATTTCGGCTCTTTGGCATGTTTTAGAAATTTGATCCTTTCCAAATTATGTTGGCATATCGGTTTCCAATTGGTTTGCAGTATGAAAATCTGTTTCTGTAGTAGGATGCGAAATTAAGCAATCCTAACTCCTAAGGTGTTCAAACTCTTCTTTTATCTCAGGACATTTCATTGTCTGACTCTTGGCTTGAGGATATCGTTACAAAGCAAGCATCCTCCTCGTCGTAAGTGATGCAAGATGGATTTGAGTCTAGTTTCGGCTGTGATTATAATGAAGTTTAGGTCATGTCTAGTCTAATCCTTTTTTATATATATGATCAGCGGATTCTGATTTTCGATGTACCTTGATTTTTTAGGTTTATCCACTTGCTTGGGATTGGATAAATACTTTTGCTACGGAAAATTTAAAAAGGTTGTTAAGAAAGTGAAATAGGGTCATTTAATTTTTTATGTTTGAATGGCTGGCAACTTTAAAATAAGATTGTTTTGATTAGTTGTTCTATAAAGGATTATGCTACCTTTAAATGGTTATGCAGGCTTTCTTTGTACTCGACTTACCAGAATGAATTTTTTGTAGATTGTGTTGGTCCTATTTTCTCTCTCTTCCCTTCTCTCTTGGTATTTTGACTGCTTGCATGTACTTCTCTTTCCTCTCTTCTCACTATTTAAATATAATTCTTTATTGCCGCTGTGTCTTTCTCTTTTGGTGTCTAGTAATTTTCTATCAGAGCTAATGAATGATCCTTGAGCAGAGGGAAAATAGTTCTTTTTTGACTGATTTTGATCTTTGTTATCTTTCAATTTCATTCTTATTTGTTACTTGATCTTCTTAATATCCCTAACTTGGCTCACCACATTATGATGCAAAGAACTACACTGTAGCTCGAAGTGAGCAACATGACCAAAGAAATTATCAAGAAGCCATTGAACAACTACATGCGACAATCAAATGTTTTGTTGCTATATATTTGATGGCAAATTAATTCACGTACATTGTGAACATCAACTTGCACCATCAGATTACGAAGGTGTGGCATTCTGTACATCGTGATGACGATATACATCTTGAGGACATGATGATCTTTGCAATGAAAGAGAGTAATAGGAGCACATATGAATCTTGTTCGGGTTTTGATTTCAGTCAATTATAGTTGAGTTCTTCTTTGAATTGTATGGGTTGACGGATTAAATTTCAAATTATGATGGTTGTTTTGGTTAATCCAATTACTGGGGATTGGATAACCGTCTTCTGTTAGGGAACTTAGATACATATTTAAGAAAGTGATAGGGTAGAGTTCTTTAAATTTGAATGCTTAGGAATTTAGTTAGTTTTGTTATTGTTGGTTGTTCCGTATAGGATTATGCAGTTTGTAAATAGTAATGCAGGCTTTCTTTGTACTCATTTTAGTGCAATGAAATATTTGGTAATCATGATAATCCATATTTCATCTTTGTTTCCCTCTTTGTCTTTTGGGCCCTGGACTGGCCGTATTTATCCTCTCTTTCTACTCATCATCCCGTTCTAATTATAATACTAAAAGCAGCTCCGGCTCTTCCTATTAGGATATATTTAGCATGTATATATTACATTATATATATAACGAGACATAGATAGGGATGTCAATGGGTATGGATACCCAAAATTTTATCCGAACTCGAATCCGAACGGAATGGATTTACCCGATATTAAACGAATATGGATTCGGATACGGATATAAAGAACGAAAACCCGACGGATTTGGATTCGGATATGGTTTTGACCGTACCCGATCTGAACCTTCTTGTTTTATCATGATAAGATTTTGCCAAGTGAATATCACGTAAAGTTGTATGAACTGAATGAAACTGGAGGTTGGACCAATGCAAAATTATGCCCTGTTCATCTAAAAAACTGAATATGGGAAAAAGAAAATATTCAAACTGATGTAAATTTGTCGAGTATTGGATGAATCAAATAGTCTATATGGTTCATATCGAACCAGTTCTACACGACGACCTTAATCCCCTTGTTGAGTTGTTAGATGGAAGCTTTACACTTTTTTTTTTTTTGTTATTGGATAACGTTATCGCTTGTCTTTAAAGAGCCCTATTTGTTATATTGATGATTGGCATTCTGAAGAGACTGAATATAATGTGGTCTTGAGAGTTGAGAATGGGTTTTATTGATGGTTGGTGACAGCTAATATGATATTAACAGTACAGCTGAGCCTTGTTTGTTATTCTGATGATTGGTGTTCTGAAGAGACTGAAGATAATGGGGTCTTGAGAGTTGAGAATGGGTTTTATTGAAGATTGGTGACAGCTAATATGATATTAATACTACAAACCGAATTGTTGGAGCATAGGATGTGCATCTATGAGATTAGAGCTCGCTCGCCAATTGAGGTAGAGGCTCTATCTTGGCTTTCTAGAAAAAACCATATTTAGAAAGCATCCATTGACTATGATTGTTTGGTTATGCACAGATTGTAGGCTAGATGGGGTCTTGTTTCATGTTGTTCAGTTTCTGGGTCTTTGGTCGAGTGAAAGCCACTGAGGGAGTTCAGAGCGTTGAAGTCTTTAAATTGGATAGGATCATTTTTCAGTTTTCCTGTTTTTCCTAGCTTTTCTCTTTGTTGGTTGGGCAAATGTTTTTTTTTTCTTTTGATTTTTTTGAGAGAAAGGTTGTATGCTACCCGATTCGTTCATTTTTTTAGAAATGAACTTAGCTAGAAATATAAAGCAAGTAGGCTTGGTTGAGCAAATGTTGATTGTGATTAATTAGTGTCTATGCACTGTCATATGCTGGGCGACAGCGGAAGCCTACTCCAGACATGTGCACAGACTTGCCGTGTGTACAAGGCCACCCCCACACACACAAAGCGTCAACAACCAATCAACTAAACCATTATCCAACCTGATAGAGTAGATACAGCACAAGTAGTTGGGTATCTAGAGCATAAACTTGCACAATTAGCTAAACTTAAACATTAAACATTTACATCCCAATATCATCACCTCAACATAGGTGCATCTCTAGTACATACACAACTCCAAAATTCATCTCCAAAATAAAAAGGGGGCAACCTCTATGTGGTCCAACACGGGTGAGAAAGCTCTAAGTATCACGCGATCCCCCTTCCGTGATCCCAAGACTTCCTCACGGAAGATTGCTCTTAAAAAGACAACAACTAAGAGGTGGTGGGAACTAAATAAAATAGTTCTCAGTGTGTACCGCCGCCAAGAGGGACGCACTACATCACTAGATCTGAGGCATGAGTAATAGCAATAACTAGGAATAGAAAAGCTGCAGTACAAGAAGTACAACAATGTAATACTACCATGCCTCTATATACATGAAGTAAAAGGTATGTTGTCTCAACTTTCAACTATGTAACAATTTATTTTATGATGTCCCAATGCCAATGTTATATCCAATCTCTTGAGGACCTATATAGAGTACAGTCCTAACTTGCGCTATGCCTCATGGACCATGCTCGGCACCCCACATACGAGGCTGTGCCTTAAGCCCGTCGCCCAATTAGCGCTCAAAAAGAAAGGGCGAGTTTTCTCGCGATGCCTATTCCTCCAGTGGGAGCGACCCAAACAAGCAATGTGCTAGCTGAGCTAAATTTGGCTTGTGCAAACTTTGGTCTCATGCATCATACTCAAAGGCCCTATATCCAAGTACTTGACATAAGGTCACATAAGAGTTCTCAACTCTATTACCATGTTTCAACATGTCTCGTTTAGGGGTTATGTGAATAGGTAGTCTCAGTAGATGTCCATGACTAGTAAAGAGGTTCATTTATCTCTACTCAAACAACATGATATAGAGAGTAGGAAATAACCAAGTAGCTACTAAATAGATGTCCATGTCTCATAACAAAGTTCGAGTATCTTGACTACATGACATGATAGTTGCAGTAGTGGGCAACCAATATAAGAAGTGTGCTGAACATATGCTAACATAAGGCTTATATTATGGAATGTACAACTAACATGTATATGAGGGAGATGCCATGTTCTATGTCAACAATGAGAATTTCCAATGCCATGTTTATTAAGGAATTGAAGTCATTTAAGAAGAAGATGACATAAAAGGAGTTCACTGATTTCGGTTAGTCCGAACCCACCGGATAGTTGGCAAAATTATTTTGTTTTTCCAAACTAAGTTGTTGAGTCTTCTCTTCTAACCTAAAGAGAATTTTTCAAGTGACCCTCATACCAAAATTCTCTAAAAATCATATGAAAAATAGGAGAAAAATATCTTAACTTGGTAAAACTTTGCAAATACCTCAATTGAAGTTCTTGGGGCTTTTATTCCAACCTACAAGAGGGTTTCCAATCCATCAATTCCAACTAAAGCCCCAAATTTGAAAATTTCCAAATTTCACCCTAGTTTGCCATAAACTAGAAAAATCCCCAAATTTTTCAATATCATCTAATTGGAAGCTCTAAACTTAAGAACTAACCCAAGCCCAAGATGTAGGGATTGAGGATTGGAAGCTCCAAGCCACTCCTCTTCAAAGTCTCTAGCTCCCACTCCAAGCCTTGGATGGGTTGAAGCTCCTATAGGAAAGAAAATGGAGAAAAAGAAGGAATTTATGGAAGATTTGAGAAGAAAAAGGAAGAAGATGGAGAAGAGGGATGAACTAACCTATTCTCTTGTGGAAGAGAGAGAGAGAGAAAGAGAGAGAGAGGGCTGGGGTATTAATGGATGTAGCAAAATCTATTTAAGTCCTCCAAACAGCAATTTCAGCTCTCGCAGAATTGAGTACAAGCACCCCGATTTTAGTACTGGTAAATCCCTTGTGTACCGGTATCCCCCCCGATTTTAGTACTGATAAATCCCTTGTGTACCGGTATCCCAGAGGAACTTTTGCAGAACCCGAACCATGTTTCAGCCAACTTTTCTATTGTGTATTGTGTACCGGTACACCAACTTGAGTTCCGGTACTCAAACTTCAATACTGGTACAGTAGAAAAGTTTCACAAAATTCGAGAACTCTCCAACTTTACTACTAAGTACTGATACCCTATTTTTCAGTACCGGTACGTGCAACAGATTTGCAACTTTGTAGATTATGCACTCGGAACTTCGTTTTCATGCCGAAAACACTCGAACACCTCCCAAAAACCACTAGAATTATCTAAATAGTATCAAATACTAATTTTTACTAGAACTCTGTTATTTTGCAAAAGTTCAGTGCACTACGTGCACCGTGGTCTATTGGTTCAAGGTTGTTGATACTTTGTGTGCTGAAAATTTGGTCGATATTTTATTTAGCAACGAATGGAAATCATTTTAGTTGGGATAATTTTGGTCTTTCAATTGGATTTTGTTTGAGAAGGGATATTATTGGTTTTGTACATATCTTAGTCTTTATTGTAGTCTTAGCTATATTATATGTAAAAACTCTGGAAAGCAGAAGCAAATATAATTGTATTTCTTGTTTACTAGAACTTTGATGGTTGAACCATACCAACAGTTGAAATATTTAAATCTTAAATTACTGCCTGGGGTTTGATGCTCTGGTTGGTTCTGAAAAAAATTGCTATTTCCACAAGTAAAGGGTTTCATTATCCAGTTGATTTGAGCTATTATGCATGTGAATATTTTGCAGACTGGGCAAACAGTTGCCATTAAGAAGATTAGGCTGGGGAAGTACAAGGAAGGAGTAAATTTCACTGCACTAAGGGAAATTAAATTGCTCAAAGAACTCAAGGATCCAAATATTATTGAGTTGATTGATGCTTTCCCACACAAGGGCAACTTGCATCTTGTATTTGAGTTCATGGAGAGTGACCTGGAGGCTGTTATTCGTGATAGGAATATCGTACTTTCTCCGGCCGATATCAAATCGTATCTCCAGATGACACTAAACGGACTTGCATTTTGCCATAGAAAATGGGTCTTACACAGGTACGTAATCATTGTGGTTACTACAGATTTCCTGATGTTTGGCTCAGTTTTCAAATTTCATCTTTAGAGTTTCAGTTGTAACAATTTACTTGCTGAAGTTTGGTTCCAGTTTCAGTTTCATTCTCTGATTTCCAGTTCTAATCGTGATGTTTTACCGTGATTTCAATTTGGGCCCTAGAGTTTGACCTTGATCTCAGTTTTATCCTCATTGTTTTAATCACTACAAGTGAAAAACCAAATAGTGATGCTGATGTGGCACTTATTGAGATAGACTATAGGAAGGGCTTATTTGTGGCGCAAAACAAACTTCAAGGACTAAATTGTTATAATTGGAACTATGAGGATGAAGTTGACATTTTGATCAAACCTAATGTTTCAAATTAGTAAATAACCCTTTATTTTTTCCGACTTCTTCTGAAACATCAATTGTGACGTAAGGTGTTTTTCAGGGATATGAAACCGAACAACCTTCTAATTGCTGCTGATGGACAGCTTAAGCTTGCAGATTTTGGTCTTGCACGGATTTTTGGCAGTCCGGATCGCAAATTTACTCATCAGGTATTTATTTTCAAGAGAGAAAAACTGGAGATTTTATGCTATTGTAAAATAATATACTGTAAATACAGGTCAGCTGTCAGCATTTCTCATATCCTTTTCATATGAAATTAATTAGTGTTAAAGATTGGAAGAAGCTGCAAGAGTTGTCTAACTCAAGATATACTAGCTGATTGCAGTTTGGTTTTTCTAGCAAGTGCCAATATGTGACATGTTAGAGCATATGTTGGGCTACGCTATAAAACCCACCCTTGCATTGTCATCCATATTTCTGCTGCCTACTTACTTATCCAATTGCTTTGAATATAGCCTTGCATTTTACTCGTTGCAAATGGGTTAAAAAATTTGGGCATTTGTTAACATCAGCATAATTTTGTGGAAATGAGTAGACAAATTATATTGGTTGTATTTTATAAAAAAGATACATGTAATTTAAATTAATAGTTCAATAAACTACCAATTTATAGATCTTTTTCTCGTTTTAGATCTATTATTTAGGCTGCAACTAAGATGTTCTCATACAGAATCAATCATTAGATGCTAAAAATTTCTCATGCAGTTTTGCATCCGACTCTCATTGTTATCCCAAACTTTTGGACCTATTTGAGATGGGAGTGAAGTGCAGCAAGACTCAAATTAAAGTAATTTAAAATGTAGGGGTGCAATTGAGAAAGAAGGGAAAGTATAGATTGGTCTCTATAATTTAGTCTATGTGGGTGTTTGGCCTAGCTTCCGAAAAGTGATTTTGGGCCCAAAAGTGATTTTCGGCTTCAATGGAGCTTTTGGCAATATCGTTTTCAAAATCTGATTCTAATTTCTAGAATCCGTTTTCTGATTTTCGTTTAAATTATTTTCTATTTAAACTCAGCCTGACGCTCTACAACTTTTAACCAAAATCAAATCTTCAAACCAAAATCAATTCTGCAAAAATTACTTTTCTAGAATCTAGGCCAAACGGGCCCTATATGTTATAAGCAAGCAATGTTCCAAAAAGCAGTTCATGTGGGTTCATATGCGGTTCAGACCATAAACTGCACCGCATACGTAATATGCTGTGCGGTATGTAGTCGAACCGCATATGCGGCCGCCTGTTGCATATGCAGTGAAGCTTTTTTGTTTTTAAGGTGGTATTGAAATACAATGTTGAATGAGATTGTTTGATTAATAGTTATACATATACATATGACTATTTTCTTATATGTTTAATTAATAATAATGAATATAATGCAATTATCTTTATATAAATATAACTAACTCACTCTCTTTTTATTTAAGTAGGTATTATTCTTAATCTATTTGATAATTATCTTTATAAATATTGATGAATAATTTTGTAGTTGTTAGATGTTATTATACTAGTACTAGATTTTTGTAAGTGTTGTCCTCTCAAATGATGTGAATGATAATTTATTGAAAAAATTATTATTCTTCATCGAAGTTTAGCATACTGCTTTTTAGAATATTGGTTTTTGTTTGACATTCTTTATGATCTTGCATCAAAATTCTATTTATTTCTCTATTTAATAATTAATAGTAAATTACTAACTGTTAGTTTAGTGACACATATATATGAGGTCCTTTACTTGAAATTAATTCTTTTAATTTGTGAATTCTTAATTGTTACTTTAGTTATTTAGCTTTGTTAGGAAACATTTATTTATATTTTTAATATCTATAAATATTTAATTAATATTTTAGTAGATGGGTCACATAGCCACCTACATACCACATATGTGCTATGCGGTCGGTAACCGCATGATACTGCCACCTTGTAGAACATTGCTAGCATGAGCTAGGATCCATTGACACTAGTGTATGTTACACACCTTTTGCATGTGCAATCTAACCATGCAGACCCTAACATTGAAATCTTGGCCATTGGATGCGATCTTACATGTATAGAAGCCTACAACAACAAAAAGAGAAGAAAAATGTTTTGGCAGCTTTTTTCGTAAGCCTACAAAAGCACTAAAATCACCAACCCATAGATATAGGTTTCCAAAATTTATGAATTTTTTTTTTTTGGGTATAAATGCCTTTTGCATGTTGTAGATCAATTGAAGGTTGGTTTTGACGCCTCTTTGGTTGAATTTGATGCATGTGTGAAAAAATGTATATATAAAAGTCGTGAGTGAGTTAATTCAATGACCATTTAAACAACAACAGATGGACATCTTAATTGTATTGTTTGTATTTAAATATGAATAAAGCGGGCTATAATTTTTACATTCCATTCACAATTTGGAGGCTTCTCAAGAAGTTCATGGTCTCGAAATTACGTGACAAACCATCTTTATTGATTTATTTGTCGAAACCAAGGATTTAAGTGCCGTGGCACGGGGTCGTGCCGAAAACTTGTCGGCACGGTACGGCACGGTGCGTGCCGAGCCGTGCCGATGAGTGCCGGTCACAAAAAATACATGCGTGCCGACACATAATGGCATGAAATATTTAATTTCTTTAGTAACAAAATTTTTTAATTGCTTATTATGTATCTTTATCAAATATTTTGAACTTTATTAAGAAAATTACTTAGTAATTTTAAGAAAAAAGAGTTTTGAACTGTGTCATCGGCACGGGAGCTGTATCGTGCCGGTATCTTATTGGCACGGTACGGCACGGTAGATACGGCCCGTGCCGATAGATACTTAAATCTTTGGTCGAAACTTTATTCAGGAAAAAGACATTGGAAAGAATCATATTTCACTTTCTCATAATGGCATAACAACATTTTTTTTAAAAAAAGTTTAGTTTTCTTCTGTGGTCAATTGCAAAATTGGTTTCCTCTTCCAGTAAATCATGAAATAGACAATTGGCTATTCAATTGGAAATGTGTTATATTTGTCTTATTTTTGTATTTATTGTTTCCCATGCAACTGTTTCTTATGTCTATTACACATTCTTCTACAACTTTTAATTGAGTTCTTACTTTGGCCCTTAACCTTTGAATTTTTGCTATATGGTCCTTATGTCTATTTGTTGTTTCAATCAAGTCCTACCTATCAAAAATCATTGCTGAGTGGTATATATGGTCTGGTGCAAACATTGCAAATTTGTCCAGCAGCATAAAAAATGGAAGGTCCTGTTGCGCAGTGCAGTTCCTTCGCTAGTGTTAGAACTTAGAAAGTAAAGCTAAATTCTATGTGGGGATGAAGATATAGTAACAACAAAAAGAACACACTTCAGGTAGAGCTACTAATATAAATATAAGGATTTAAGTATCCATCGGCACGGGCCGTATCCACTGTGCCGTATCGTGCCAACAAGATACCGGTACGATACAGTCCCCGTGCCGATGGCACAGCTCAAAACTCTTTTTTCTTAAAATTACAAAGTAATTTTCTCAATGAAGTTCAAAATATTTGATAAAGATACATAATAAGTAATTAGAAATTTTTGTTGCTAAAGAAAATAAATATTTCATGCCATTATGTGTCGGCACATGTTTTTTTTGTGACCGGCACTCATCGGCCCGGCCCGGCACGCACCGTGCCGTACCGTGCCGGCAAGTTTTCGGCACGACCCCGTGCCACGGCACTTAAATCCTTATATAAATATAACACAGGTATAACTATTCGGTAGATTGGTACTATTGTTCAACCACAATTTGTTCTAGCAATACTTCACAATGATGAAATACTATCGAAATTTAAATGATAATATTCCTCAATTTGTAAAATCTATGGTGAAGTATGATATAGGTTTTAATGGGTTAGTTGTCAAGTATCTAAATTCATAGCTTAATTATGAGCTTTGACTTCAATAATATCTAAATTCATAGCTTAATTATTAGCCTTGACTTTCATACTAACTGAAATCAATGATAACCTATCGAAAAGATCGAAAACTGACCAGAAATCAGTCAAAACAGATTGAGCTGGCTGAAATTGATCAAAACATGGCGAGAAGTGCTTAAACCTGACTAAACCGAGTTTTGTTTTAGGCTAACCAAAACTTACTGGTTTCATTAATTCTGATTGTAACTTGAGATCATGGTATGCAAAAAACTCTCTGGGGTCTTATTTGATGTTTGATGCCTAAATAGTAGCAGTCAAAGAACAGTAGATTTTGGTTGTGGGGTTCACCTTTCTTTAATTTTTGTTTTATACTAACTTATGAACAATTCATGCTATCTGAAGGTGCTCTTTATTATGGTGCCTTTATAGCCACTATTTTTCTATGCACTTTCAGTTCTGCACATTAAACATGACTCAAAAAGAAAACAAATATTACTTGATAATATTTTCTATCCTCGTTAGGTTTTTGCACGTTGGTATAGGGCACCTGAACTATTGTTTGGTGCCAAACAATATGGAGCTGGGGTGGATGTTTGGGCTGCAGGTTGTATATTTGCTGAACTTCTTCTTAGACGACCCTTTCTGCAGGTCTGCTAATGTTCTGCTTATTTTATATTTTCATTGAACTTGTTGCATATATTTTCTTTATTTATTCTTCCACTGCTGCAAGAAATTTGTAGTTTAGGAGTTTTTCTTTAACTGTTTTTTGAGTTACATGAAGATATACTTCTTGCTTATTGTTTTGGAAGTTCTTCAAATAATTAGATATGTTGGATACTAAATCCACAGATATTTAATAGTCAAATGCTCACTACCCTTGGCACCTATAAAGCAAATGCAATTGATGCTAAAGTGCAGAACTATTTATATAATTGGAGGTCATATCATATTTTCAGGCAATAAAGAAATTTAAGGCACCGGGCTGGTAGCTTTAATAAATCATGTGATGATAATTGATCTAATCAAAGTGAAGTAAACTAGAAGATAAAATTATATATTTGAAAACTGATTTGTCTATTTTCTTTCGCCTTATCAAATTACCTCACTTTTCTTTGCCTAATTAGTGGCTAGTAAACGTAGCTCTCTGTCGAACCATAATAATTTAGGATCTTCTTTTGAAGATTCAGAAGTTAGAAGACATAAATATAGTTGTATCAATATGGTGGTAGAAGCCATTGTAGTACTGCACATAACAATATTTTTTTTAAAATCCCATTGTAAATAACCTGTATAGATTGATATAGTTACTGAACATGGTGCCATTATGGCTGGAATGAATAACACAGTTTTTATTATGATTGGATGGGTGTTTTATTATGGAATCATTCTGAAGAAGTTTCCCTCATAGGTAGTCAAGATCAATTTGTTAATAGATTAGCAAAGTGCACATGCAATGCTTGCACATATAAAAGGAGAAATTTATATTTTCCAGAATGATTAAGATTGGACACGATCTAGTTATGACTCATGCAGTAAAGGATATGGACAACCAAGATCGGTGCACCATGCATCATGTTGCGATAGGTGCAATCCTCACCGTGTGAAGGTCCTGTTAGAAGGGAATATTATGCAAGTAAGAAACTATTGCATGGTCTGCCATCTATATACTGAGGTCTCTAAAATTCAAACCTAGAGGTTTAAAAATCTGACCGTAAATAATTATGTCATCTACAACCTCTGCATATGTTGCAAGTGAATAATCATAATTTTTTGAGACCTTGTTTTACAGCCAGGGATGGAACTAGAATGAAGCTTGGGAGCACCATGATCCTTTCGATGTAGCAAAAGTTTTATTCATAAAAGCTTAAAGAATAGAACAAAAGAATAAGCTAGAGAAAATTAAAAGTTAAAATGAAAGTTTAAAATAGTACTGCCCTGCAGATATTTGTTTATATTTTATCCATAAAAATATTAGCAAGAAAAATAATTTTGAAAAATAAACATGACAAGTTTTATGCAAAAAGAAAATTGTTGAATCTATACAAATTGAATGTTATAGAAAATCTTTTCCCACAAAAACATGTAAAAGAATGCCAAAAGAAAAGAAAAAAAGAAAAAAAGAAAACAAATCTTAAGTTGAAAAATCTAATAACACCAAAGAGGTATACTTACATACAGGACATTCTTTATAATAAGAAATTTTTGTATCTATTAATCATAGTAGCATGGGAAATTTCTTTATAATAAAAAAAAAAACTTTATCAAGAAAATTTTTTGTTTATGAAAGTGGAGGCAATAGTCGTTCAAGCTCCTAGGTGCAGCCTAGCTGCTCTCAGAGGTGGTGTAGCACCAACCATGCATCAATGGTGGTGTACCTTATGCAGCAGCAAGGCAGTAGCCCCAATAAGTGGCCTTAGTGCAGCAGTATGTAGTGGCTCTGATGGACTAGTGCACTAGGGTTGCTGCGATGAACCTGTTCGGCTGGCTGTGTGTGCACCCTACAGAGGCGATTTTGCTGACACTGGTTCTCCCTTTTTGCGCACAAAAGGACTTCCAATGGATAGCCACACCACGCTTTGTTGTGAGATTGGCTGCAAATCATCATTTTCCCTCCATGATCACTACGTATTTTGCCTTAATGAAATGTGGGAGATATAGGATGAAATTCACCCTGTGAAGTTCACCGTCAATCTCTATTCCCTAAATTCATCCTGTTGTTCTCTGGATAGAGTGGCGCAGTCATCCCTTCTAGGCTATATATGAGCCAATTGTCTAAGGTCTAATCCGTTCGTAATTCTAAACCTTATTTAATTCAGAATTTAATACCCCTCTAAGCTTACACTGATATTAATTACATTCTTTGGTCCTCATCTGGAATCCTGGATCATAAGGGTTAGTAAAGAGGTGCAGTCGGCCCTTCTAGGCTATATATGAGCCAATTGTCTAAGGTTTAATCCGTTCTTAATCCTAAACCTTATTTAATTCAGAATTTAACACCCCTCTAAACTTATATTATTACTTGCATTCTTTTGTCTTCAACTGTCTGGAATCCTGGATCATAATCCTCCATTATCATTATCCGTACATTCTTTGGTACTTTTGCTATCAAGTCCTCGCCAATATTAATTTAATCCAATGTAATCCTCTAGGGAATCAAGTCCAATTCAGCTCGTCAGGCGGCCTGATTTGACCCATCATTATATGACTCAGTTCCTGTCGATGCATTGATAACATTAATTTCATATCCCACTTATTTCACAAATTATGGTCAATCGAACAAAGCTATTCGGTAAATGTAAAAGTACGGTGTAGTACAATGATTACTTGTTTTATTTGTTCATCGCTGTGTGGGCTATAGTTATTTTCACTTGACTTTACACAAGCAAGGTGCTGGTTTGAGTTAACATGGAACCCAAGTTATAAACATTCGGTAACAAGAAAAGGAAGGTCACTATGAGAACATGTGCTATTGATGTCTTAGAAATGAGGAATCAGCTGAAAAGGAAAGTTACTGATGCTGTAAAACCAAATTTTTATATGTGCCGATAAGTGAATCATTTTGTACTAGTATGTAGTTGTTCACGACGACAACAAACTATATAAACACTGGTATTCATCTGAATTTCTAGGTTTAGGAATTAGCTATGAATTTTCTATCTCATTTATGTAAAGAAGCACATTTAAAAAATATAGTAGCATGCGTGTACTGAAGAGTGAATGGCTGGCAGGGTTCAAGTGACATTGATCAACTTGGAAAGATTTTTGCTGCTTTTGGGACTCCCAAGCCATCTCAGTGGCCTGACATGGTTTACCTTCCAGATTATGTTGAGTACCAATATGTTCCTGCACCTCCCCTCCGCTCGTTGTTTCCTATGGCTAGTGATGATGCTTTGGATCTCCTATCAAAAATGTTCACGTATGATCCGAAGGCGAGGATATCAGCGCAACAGGCATTAGAGCACAGGTGATCGAATTTTTCACAGTAAGTTTTCAAAGATGAAAATTTTATTTTATTTTATCTTTTTTTTCTTCAGGTACTTTTTTTCTGTGCCAGCACCGACGAAACCATCTTTGCTTCCACGACCGCCTCCCAAGGGAGAGTCGCTGAACAACAAGCCACCGGATTTAAATGCACCGGATGGTCCTATTGTTTTGTCTCCTCCGAGGAAACTGAGGAGAGTAACAGTCCCTAATGAAGGCTTTGACGGGAAAAATTTCCAACCAGAGAAGGCTGATGACGATCAATTTAGAGACGTAAGGCAGTCTGAAAATGAGAGCACCGGCCAGAGTAGTAAAGTTCCCATGTCTATAGATGTTGGAGCTCTGTTTGGCTCACGGCCATTTCCTCGGCCAACACTGAACAGGTAGGTCACTCTGTTATGGGTCATGGCAAATGCATCTGCATTGGTAAATTCCCCTACATGGATTTTAAGACATAAATTGATAAACATTATAGATGAGCATCGAACATCAAAAAGAACAAAAGTCTATCTAGACAATCTGCTTATTTAAATCAACCACATACATTTATTTCTGCAAAAATTTCTCAACTGTTGTTAGTCACAAAATGATCAAACAAATCAAATACCCCTAAACTCATTTAGGCATCAAATAGAAAGTAGACCCTGAACTTTCAAGTATTATCTAGGAGGAGGGGGATTTTAGCCCACAAGTCCTCTCCAAAACCTTTATTCTAAAATTAGGCCTCAAACTTCTATTCGCAAAACTAGGATTCTTCAGTCACGTGGGCGCCAGTGAGGATTGGAGAACAAGAAAAGCGGTGAACTGTTCACCAGCAGTGAACGGTTCACCACTTTGAAGTACGTTACACAGTCCTTTTAAAGTGGTAAATAGTTTGCCGTTTAAAAAGCGATGAACCATTTACCGCTTTCAAGATAACAAAGTTCCCTCTTATAAGAAGAGGCAGTGGGGTAAAAGAATAAATTGGTGAATGATTCACCGCTTATAAAGTTGTTGAATCATTTACCATTTATAAAGATTGTAAATAATTCATCGCTTCCTGAGTATTGTCAACCATTTACATTCTACCGCCAGACTATTTTTTTCGAGCATTTCAATCACAATAACAATTCTTAAGTTGAGCTAAACCAGCTTCAACTACTTATTAGTATGAATAAAATAATATAACAAAATAAATATTGCATGTACATTATCACAAAAATATTAAATATACATCAAAATACAAATAAAGTTCAAATGTAAATGAACTCCACACTTCCCTACCATGCCCTCTACCACGTTCGTGTCCGCGCATGCGTTGTCGACCGCATTCTCAAATATGTAGTTCATTCTCCATCCCAGAGTGTATAGGATCAATGCCATATATTTGATCAATATGCTCGATGGAGGTGCCCTCAACAATTGGCTCCATCTAGTGTCTCAACTACCGACGACAGCATATCCTCCTAGGTCTCTACTATCGGCTCAATAAAAAGAAAATCCTGTCGTCGTCTCCTGCGTCGATATATAAAATCAATTCGAGATGTAGAAGTAGATGGAACATCAGATGGAGGGATTAGCGCTGTTGAAATTTGAAAGTTTGTACTGGTCAGGACAATAGATGGAGGGATTAACGTCGATGGAATATTAATCTAACGAACCTTTGATGTGGATGGAAAATTGGATGAAGGGATTGGCGCGAACGGAATATCAAGCTGATGCACCTCCGATGTAGGGGAGATGTTAGATAGAGGGATCAATATGGACGGAAGAGGGATTGACACTGACGAGATATCAAAATGATAGAACTCCGGATGTGGATAGGACGTCAGATGGAGGGACCAACGTAGACGGAAGAGGGACTGACGCTGATGGGATATCAAAATGATGGATCTTCGATGTAGATGGGACGTCAGATGGAGGGAGGGATAGGGACGGACAAAAATTTAAACTAATGGACCTTTGATGTGGACGGCATATCAGGCGGAGGGACTGATGCGGATGGAATATCATATGTAGGCGTAAAGATGGAGAGAACATCATTAGGATCATCAAAAGTAGAAGGAGATATTTCTCGATGCCCTGGCACACTGATAAAGTCAGAAGTAGTCCTAACTTCGGCCTTCTGTTTTGATGCTAACATCGTAGAGTATGTCTTATCCTTTTTACGATGTTTTAGAAAATAGTTATTCACCTTATAAAATATAGTTGCCACAAATGACATAATAAGCGAACCACTTCCACCTTTAAGCACTATTTAAACTCTCTGGTTGATTTTGTCATCATCGCCCCAGAACGCCAATCTTCATCAAATGCCCTTCATCGTAGTTGATTTTAGAACTTTTATTTGCATGTTGTGAACAATGTGCCATTCCTCAAGAGTGTAATAAGCTTGATTTATCATGAAATATCCAACCAATCCATGAGCCATCAATGCTGGGAAGGCGAATCTGCGGATGATCGAACTTAGCATTATCAACCAAATACTGGTCCATCCAATCGTCATCCTCTACAAATTGCTCTATCCAGGTCGTCCATATGTTCAATATTGGCGATTTGATAATCGGTTTTATTGTATATGGTCCTAAATTTGTTGTCGTGGTCCGCATCTAAGTTGTGGCCTTCCTCGACTACATTTATTGCCAGATTCAGAGGTTTATGTTCAACACCGTTATGGTCAGTATTGTTTTGTTCATCTATTTCATGTTGCATCTCCTACTGATTTTGTATCCCGTCAAACTCGGTTCCTAATGGAAAAGATTTAAAGTCATGCACATTGCGCGACGTAGGAATTCTGCATTATTTTGGTAAATAATTATTACTTAACAATAGACAAAATTATATGATGTAAATAATTGTAATTTATCCTAGCCCTTTTTTTGTATGTATCGCCTTGTTGTTCACCGAGTCAGGCTCAAAAACTTGATGTCGTGACATGTGCATTAGTACGTGGGAGGGGATGAGAACCGATCACTACATACAGAAGTTCATACTCTCTGCATATAAATAATGAATCATCCTAAAAATTTGCTATATCTGAATTAACTATATGAATAATCCACATCCCTATTTTCTACACACATACATATACATTCGGATATGGTTTTTTTCACACACATTCGTACACATGGGCACGACACACAAGCTGAGATAGAGACAGAGAGAGGAGAGGGAGGAGGAAAACAGATCAAGAGAGACAGAAAGAGAGGGGACCTTCGATTTGTGGTGATGGCGAAGGCGACGACGACAAATACAAGGCTAGCAGTGATGAGGCTGCGGCTAGAGTGTGGCGGCAGCAGCAGTGGCAGTGGCAGCGACGACAACATAGAGAGAGAGAAAGAGAGAGAGAGAGAGAGAGAGAGAGGAGATAAAAAGAGGGGAAGAGAGAAGGAATCTACCTTCACAATTGGCGGCTGCTGCGGTTGAGGTGCGTTGACGTTGAAGGCACCGATAGTGGTGCGACACCACTGAAAGAGAGAGGGACGAGCGCACCTACGTGACGGCGACGACAACGACAACAACAACGGCAGTGGTGCGGCACCCCACTGTGAGAGATAGTGGGAGAACTGAGAGAGGAAAAGAAATAGAAACAGAGAAAGATGGGAGGAGAGGAGAGAGGAGCGCACCCTACGGTGGAAGCGACGGCGTCGACAATAGTGATGGCGGCATGATTGGTGCTGCGGCAAACACTGTATGAGAGGGAGAGGAGTGAGGTAGGGGGAGAAAAAAAGGGAAAAAAATCGAGCGGGAGGGCGTAGGGCTATGTATCACGGACACTTCTATAAGCCTCGCATGTCCGTGTCGGACACTCCGTGTCCGTGTCGAACTCGTGTCTGATGTGGATACTTCTTGGACGAGCGTTCAAAATACCGATCCATAGCGCATACAATTAAAAAAGTATATATTATTATTATTTTTATGCATATATAATATAAGATATAAATATTTTAGCTTTTTGATAAGTACATACAATTATTTTTTGGACAATATAAATAAATTATGTATGGTGAAGAATTTATTTTCTTAAAATATATGAATTATCAGTGAAAATTTTTATAAACTTTTATTCGTATGAGAAATATAACAATGTTTTACGAAAATTTATATTTTATATATAATAAATATATATTATTATATTAATAATATTATATCTGTGTTCATGTCGTGTCCGTGTCCTAATTTTTTAGAAGTTACCGAATCGCCGTGTCCGAGTCGTGTCCCGTGTCAGTGTTTATGATGCTTAGGCGTAGAGTTAAAAGAAAGAATGCAGTGAATTGTTCACATCCTAATTAAAAGAGGTGAACCGTTTACCGCATATTAAAGGGGTTAACGGTTCACCATATTATTGGTTTTTAAATATCTTGCAACTTATGAGAATTCTCTAGAAAATGATGAATGATTTATCGTTTTTAATATACGGCATATTAAAGGGGTTAACGGTTCACCATATTATTGGTTTTTAAATATCTTGCAACTTATGAGAATTCTCTAGAAAATGATGAATGATTTATTGTTTTTAATATACGGCTAGTCATTCATCGCTTTCAACGTTTTTTCCTTTCCACATCCCTCGTGGCTTATCAGAGGCTTGCTTTTACAAATAATTTTTGAAGGAGGTTTTATTCTTATAAAAGTTTGTAGGGTTATTTATAAAAAAAATTTCTAGGAGGATCCTCTGCTTTTCTTTTACTCTTTGTTGCTCAAGAACCTAGTTCATTTTAATCAGCTTAAGAGATATATTTCATGTTCTTGCAGTGCTGACAAGTCACGTTTGAAGAGGAAACTTGATTTGGATCCGGATTTTGAGAATCCTCGGTGATATTCACTTAATTTGTGTTGTCTGATTAGTTGTTTCCTAGTAAACATTTCATCCTGCATACAAACTTATGTTATTATGATTATTCAGGAAATTATTTTGAGCATTTATCCACATAGAAGTCATCTGCAATGCGCAGATCGGCAATCCCCGTTAGTAGTGAATTTGGCTTTGAGAAGTGGTTTTTCTGACATCATTTTATAGCGGCAGGGTAGATCAGTTGAAGTGGAAATTCAAATTTGGGTTTTTCCGTTCTCGTAACTGTATGATAGAGCACATAAAACAGCATTCTTCAATACCAGACCGTTCATAAACATGTAACTTAATGCAATTCTTTTGTTATAATGTTTGGGCAAGTATGTAGCTCTGGTGTCTAAGAGACTATTCAAGTATGTGCTTAGTTGTCTTTTGGTTGTTTGTGGGTTTATTTCATGCTTAACATTCTTCATACGGCCTGCAACTCATTTCTTTATTATTTTTTAAGAAATTACCGCATCTGTGATATCTGTTAACCTGCTGTGAAAACTTAAATCCATGAACACTTTTTACGTTTGCGAATTCTCTCAGGATCTTCCATGAATGCTTGACGGCTGCTAATGTTTAGGAATCAATTTGAAAGTTGTAACGGCCCAACTTAGCAGTGTTAATATAACATCCTAATAGTTCCACATCGGATGAAAAAAGAGTTCTGATTGGATATATGAGATCATATATGCTAGTAATAATAATCGGACTTAAGCATTTTCGGCTGTGATGTGGGTCCAACGAGTTATTATTGCTAGCGGGTCGGATCGTCATAGTTAATAACTTGTTGAGTTAAAATTACCCGTCTAGAATGCATAAGTTTAGTTATTAAAACTAGGGATGTGTTCTTATTCGAAATCTTTTTTTTATTTAAAAATAGATTTGTGTGTTGTAAATTCCATCCGCTTTCACGTCATGCTTCATTGCGCACATAATTCAATTTTATCAGGTAATATGAAATTTATCTTACACTTTTGGTTGGTAATGGGTTTTTCGGTGGAAATTAATTGTGATACTAAATGTTAATAAGAGTTTCTTGTCTTGACACTTTTACGTACTGTTTTTTTTTGCATCCAACTTGGACTGTTGTGCCGTCTGCGTTCTTTGTACCCTGATACAATAATTTTGGTTAGGTTACGGGTAAGTAATAGGTTTTCTTTTTCCTGGAGAAATTTCGTTTGTTAAATTGTACATTATAGTACCTTTGATTCTGTGCCATGCACGGAATAGTAATTGATCATAATTATATAAAATATTAATTAATTTTAGAATTTAGGGATGCAGCGGGCTTCGGATTTGCCAATCGGTTCATTAATAAATCTGCCATATATACTAAATAATCTATATACGCGAAGTGTTTAAACTTGTAAAGCATAGAACATCTACTATGATTATATATATTAGAGCTGAAAAAATAAAAGTAATTAATATAAACGAGGCTACATTGTACGTACATCATCTTCCGAAAGATACAACATCTCTATAGAGATACAAAAGTCGTCTCTCACTTCTAAAATAAAAAACAGGTAAAGTTGGCCTAACCAGTCCGGTATGTACTTTACAATCATAAAAAATCAACCTTTAACGGGTGCTCCACTAGCACGATCAACTCAGGTAGGAAGATAACTATCTTGTGACTCCCGTACTTCGGTCAGAGGCAGCAACAAATGCAGAGGGCTCTATAAAAAAAGATAGCAACAAAGGACGTCTCAATGGGTATTATCACTGATGATAATGATCTACCTATTAGGTTTACTAGAGACATAAAATAAAAATATATTATACCACAAAATGTAAATAAAAATTAGAATGAAACTCTACGGTTACTATAACTCTATATACTATATATACTCAAGATAAATCTGCTTGATGTAGATGCATGCATCAAACTAGCTGTCGGGTGTTCACATACATAGTCCAATCTCAAGGAACGACTTGAGAGTTTGGTCAAAGCCTACGTCTACCTTACTGCCACAACACTACTCTTGAGGGTGGCCCGTTAAAATGTAGGTCGCCACCAGAGCTGCTGCAACATCAACACAATAATGCCAAACTCCAAAGCAACACTCGAGGGGAGCGGTCCCTCCGAGTGTAGAAGCGTACTCTCTGTCTTGCTTGATAAGGCTCATGCAGGTTATAGTTAATGCAAATGATCAACCATATCATAAAAATTATTATGCACGTGCCCCTGGAGCAATCTAGAGTGTACCTGAACGATCCGAAACCACTGAAATCAATACTAGCCAATCTACTGATTGCTATACTATCTTAGCCCCTCAGTATACGACAAAAAATCAATACTTGCCAATCTACTGATTGCTATACTATCTTAGCCCTTCAGTATGGACCTGTTGAGACCAGAATTTTCGCCACTTAAAGAAGCGATACGTGGCGAACACCGTCGGTTAAAATCATCAGCCGATGAAGAAAAGGGTCAACGGAAGAAAGATTCGCGTCTTGATCGGGACCGATCTCAGCCGCGTGGGAGTGCAGCACGCGACGTATGTCATCGGTTGAAAGCATTAGCCAATAGGAGAAGCAACCGACAAAAAGATTATCGTCTCATCCAAGGTCGACTTCGGCTGAAGGCGACCACCATACCACTCCAGTCGAGCGACGAAGAAGGCGAGAGCCAAAGTTAGCCTTCGGTTGCTCGAGTCGAAAAGGGGAAGACCTTGAAAGAAAAGAGTGCGAGATTTGGGCGCGAATCCCACAACTAACTCAGAACGACAAGCAGCGCCCAGCATTGAAAAGCATCGAGAATCACACTATAGCGCGATAATAAGGGGATGAACTTAGAAGGAAAACGACTACTATCCTTTTTGAGAAAGTTCGACTCAAAAGGAAGTGATTGCTAAATTTACGATAACTCTCCCTAGATCGCGCCGATAATTCGAATTGGCGCCTATAAGTATGGTTCGGAAAGTATATAAATATTCGAACTATTGAAGGAAAAGGGGTCCGGCAACCTCGTAAGCCAGGACTACTCTTGCATTTTCATATCTTTCCTGCTTTTCTACGGGGATAAAACTTAAATCCATAGACCTCTTGTCGTCCAATTTTTTTTTTTTTTCTTTTAAAAATTTTAAAACCCTTGGATTAAGATGTAAGATATATATTCCTATAAAAAATATACAAGCAGTATTTTCTAAATCTATATCTGACAAAACTTAGATACGGCAGTAGGTAGATTATTTCACTACAACAAAATTATGTTATAACGACGTTTTTAAGTATTTTTAAAATTTGAAAAAAGTGCCGCCGGTAAAAATACCGATACTTATAATTAGTGTCGCTATATGTGCAGTCGTTAAGGTGTATAGCGACACATTATTATAATGTGTCTAAAAAATGTGTTTCTATAATTTAATTTTGGATATATATAAAATATAGATAGGATATTTGTACAAAAGTATTATAAAAATATGTTCTTATAATCTAATTTTATTATAGTGTTTGACCCATTCTCGCCTTTGGTCGAGTGAGAACAAAAAGAGAGAGAGAGAGAGAGAGAGAGAGAGAGAGAGAGAGAGAGAGTTCTCTTCCTTTTCGGCCATGTAACAATTAAAGTTCAAAGTAACAAAGAGAGAGTTGCGACATATTTCTGTTCCTTTTTTGGCGTGTAACAATTAAATTTCAAATTAACAAAAAGGAAATAAGTGAAGGGCCTTTAATTTGGTTGTAGGTGTTGATAAAATTGGCATATGGATGGATGCATTTTCAAGCTGGCAGCTGCTTTCCCGTTAGAAAAGATTGCACAAGCACAAGTGCCCGCAGCGGTTGATAACTCGGAACTTCGTGTCCTGCCCCTCTGACGGTGAGGAATGTTAGATTACCATCATATGATATACTATATCCACCAGCCTGTTCGACCCAAAAAAAGAAAAAAGAAAAAAAAAGTTATGGGTTATACATAGAGCTTATTTAATTACTTTTAAGCAAGCTTGGCAGAAGTGCTTGCATTGGTATCGGATCTCTATGCTGCTTATATGTGTAAAAATATTATGTAACATTCCAATAATTTCATATCGGATGAGATTGAAATTCTGATTGGATATATGAGACCATATATTTTAGTAATAATAACTGGGCTTAAGTATTTTGCGCTGTGGTTTGGAACCAACGAGTTATTATTGCTAGCGGGTCGGATTATCCGGCAAAATATTACACCACAGATTTGGTAAGAGTCATTTCTTGAATCCATAGGAGTCACATCGCCTAATAATTCTAATCTGGTTTGGATCTGACGAACATATCGAATGGAGATTCTGATTAAATATATAAGACCATACACGCTAATAATAATAACGGTACTTAAGCATTTTGCGACAGTAGTTTGAGCCCAATAAATTATTATTGCTAGCGGATTATTATATGTGTAAGTTCATTTCGACTCCAAATCAGGCTTTAAGTATTCATCAAATTAAGGAGTATACACTTCTTTCCTGTGAAGTTTCTTCTCCTGTTGGTGAAGGGTTTGAAATTCCAACCCCCACCTTCTCTTTGCGAGAATGATATTCCTAAACATTGCATAAGAAAATCAGATTCCTATTTTATTTGCCTCCTATTCTTGAATGCGTATCAAAATAGTGCAATGTTAGTCGACCATCACCACATATCATACGTATTTTTTTCCAACTATCGGATCATACATATGGGAGTGGAAAAAAAATAAGGGCAATTTTCTATATACTCCTAAAAATTTCTCTGTTTTTAAATTTACCCCTCTTAGAAGTTTAATATTAAAACTACCATTCTTACGTTCCAACTTCTTTCTAAAATATCTCTGAAGTTAAACTCTGTTAGTGTACCGTTTGGAGCTGCCGTTATTAGTGTGAAATTATCATTTTGCCCTTTTAAATATACCCTTCTACTATAACCAACTTTTTCTTATATACCCTTAAAATTTTCAATAATTTTAGTAGATAGAGACAAAATAGGTATATCTGATAGTTTTCAACTCCGATTATTATTTAACTCTAGTATAACCCTAGTTAACTTAACAAAGGGAAACGGTAGGGATATTTTTAATAACGGTGGAACGTATGAAGGGTATATTGGAAAGAAAAAAATAAGAAGGATAAATCAGATATTTCTTTAGATTTCAGAGGTACACAGACAATTATCCCAAAAAAATAAATAATGACTTGAACAAATGGAAAAAATAAAAATTGAGTACCTCATCGTTGATAGACCATGCTTTCCAAGGAGTCTTCACTGGAAGTTTAAGCTGATTAATAGAGTATCTTGTTGATGTTACTGGGACTCTACCATCGACGTCGCCGCTACAAATATTAACCGTAGTCAAAATTTGTCCCTTAATTGCTCTGCTGATTTGTCGTTGATGAAAAAAAATTCTTGCAAAAATTATTATTGTACCTGTATATCCAAACTCGTATGCCGCTGGATAGTAATTCTGTGATAATTGGTAGGATCGTTGATGGGCTATCCTGCCAATTTAATATAACTTGGCTGCACAACATATATAGTTTAGGGTATCAGAATTTTGAATGAAGAACAAATGAAGTCGAATGAAAGCTATTTGACATGCACCATGAGGTACGATCTATTGATTTAAGCATATATATATATATAGCTTAGGGCTACTATATTTTTATGAGTATAAACTCTTTTATACTCATAACTTTTTCACCCTTGGATGAAGGAATGCGCAGTTAGGATGATAGTGGTCCCCCTAGGGTTTACTAGGTTGTTGGTAAAATAGTATAAATCCTAAAAACTAGTATAATCCTAACCGCACATTCCTTCATCCAAAGGATAAAAACTTATGAGTACGAAATGATTTTACTCATAAGAGTATAGTAGCCGAACCCATATATATATATAGAGTCCGGCTAGAATACTATCGATAGCATCAAGCAATTGGTGCTATCAAGTTTTCTGTCGTTGGATGAAAAAATATGCGGTTGGAATTATAGTGGTCCCCTAAGATTTTTACTATTCAACCAACCACCTAGTAAACCCTAGGGGACCATTATCATCTTAACCACACATTTTTTAATCCAAATGCTAAAAATTTGATAGCACCAATGACTTTGTGCTATCCATAGTATTCTAGCCTAATTATATATATATATATATATATATATATATATATATATATATATATATATATATATATATATATATATATATATATATATATATATATATATAGCGTATGGCTACTATACTCTTATGAGTATAAACTCCTTTATACTCATAACTTTTTCACCATTGGATAAAATAATGTGCAGTTAGGATGATAGTGGTCCCCTAGGTTGTTGGTGATATAGTGTAAATCCTAAAAACTACTATAATCCTAACCGCACATTACTTCATCCAAGGAATAAAAATTTATGAGTACGAAAGGATTTTACTCATAAGAGTATAGTAGCCGAACCCATATATATATATATATATATATATATATATATATATATATATATATATATATATATATATATATATATATAAGAAGCGCTACAATAAAATTATATTATAGTGACACTTTTAAATATTTCTAAAATTTAAAAAAAATGCTGCTGGCGAAAATATTGACATTTATTATTAGTGTCGCTATATGTGCAGTCGTTATAATGTACAGTGACAAAAATGTATCACTATAACCTAATTTTAGATATAGATGGAATATATATAGACATTTATATAAAAATGTTATAAAAATATGTTTCTATAATCTAATTTTATTATAGTGAAGCCTAGAATTAAGAAAGTATATATTTGATTCTAAATTAATTAAATTAACTTTTCTTCTAGTCCAAGATCACTTGACTACATTTTTAAATCTCCACCTTATTAGCAAAATGCCTCCATATTCCTAGCTCGATTTGACACGTAATTTTTTTTTTGAGTCAGTGAGCAATTTGATCGATGATCCTGAAATTTTTCTAAGCAGTTAACCAAATTTTTACATGTCTTTCCAACTCTGCTGCAAATGTAATGTGACACTCCAATAATCCCATATTGGATCCCACATCGGATGGAATTAGAATTATGATTGGGTATATAAGAGGCATCGACACTAGTAATAATAATTGGACTTAAGCATTTTGGGCTGTGGTTTGGACTCAACGAGTTATTATTGCTAGTGGATCGGATCGTTACATTTGGTATCGGAGCCAATAACCAGCCGGAAGTGTGCGGCGAGTCTCGACTGAGCCTGACCTGGGTCTAGATGACAGGGCCAGCGAGACAAGTCTCACATCGCCTGGTGATCTTGGACTGTGTGTGTGTTTGGGCTGATGAGGACGTCAGGCCTAAACGGGGAGAGTCTGTGACACCCCAATAATCCCACATCGGATCCCACATCGGATAGGATTGAAATTGTGATTGGGTATATAAGAGACATTGACACTAGCAATAATAACTGAGCTTAAGCATTTTGGGATGTGGTTTGAGCCCAACGAGTTATTATTGCCAGTGGATCGGATCGTTACATATAACCTCAGCTAGACTTGAACTTCATTCAAGAGGATTCAAGTCTAGATTCGATGTTTAGAAAATTGAGCCTAAATTCTTTTCCTCTTCCCCTACATGAGCATCACAATGATGGGGCGGATTCATAAGCTTCCCAAAAATAGGAATTAAAATAGAAAAAATATAAAACTTCTGGAAAATAATCCAAAAATGCAAAAACAAAGGCCGAAACAACTGAGCGGTACCAGGCGTTAGTAGAAAGAGCTGAGCGCCAGTAGAAAGAGCTGAGTGAGCGCCAGCGGGAAGAGCCAAGTTGTATTGGGCGTTAGCAGAAGGAACCGAGCAACACCAAAGAAGAATTCACCAAGTGTAAAAGTTATTAAACTCAAACAAGTGTATAAATTACCGAACTCAATCAAGCGTGTAAGTTACCAAACTCAATATGAGTTTTCGACCCAGCTTGGTTGAGTCACGCTTTTTTAGGAATTCTAACGCTAAACTAGGCACACCATCCTCCCTGGGCCGGCAAGAACTCATCTTCGAGTTAAACTCTTCGTCATCCAATGAATCTCCATTATAAGGTATCAAATACTTCACATTAAATACATCTGGTGTCTTTAGGTGGCTTGACAACATAATTTGATATGCATTGTCATTAATTTTCTCTTTAACACTCACAAGGACCGACTTTTCACTCGCTAAGCTTGTTATATGCGCCTGCTGGATAGCAATCTTCAGTTAGGATAACACACACGCAATCGCCCACATCAAACGTCAGCTTTGGCTTATGCCGATCCGCTGTCTCTTTATACTTCGCATTGTTAGCCTCTATCTGCTATTGAATTTCTTCATGGATAGATTTAAGTTGCCCGGCTGTAGCTTATTGAATGCCTTATTTTCCTGCATGCTCAATTGGAACTAAATCAAGAACACTATTAGGATTAGAGCCATAAACTATCTCAAAAGGGCTTTTGCCGGTGTTACAATTTCGGGATTGGTTAAAAGTGAAATTAGCTTGCGGTAGGACCAATCCCACTATTTTGGCTTGTTCCCAGCTAATACTCTTACCAGAATGCCGACACTTTGGTTCACCACTTCAGTTTGCCCATTCATCTGTGGATGATATGGCATACTAATTTTCGGTTCTGTTCCCAATTTCTTTCAAAAACTCCTCCAAAAGTGACTTATATATATATTTTGTATCTCGATATGACATTATGCTTTTTGGTACAACATACAATTTCTGTAACGACCCGACCTACTAGCAATAATAACTTGTTGGACCCAAATCACAGCCCAAAATGCTTAAGCCCAGTTATTATTACTAGTGTCCAAGTCTTATATAAACCCAATCATAATTCCATCCACATCCGATGTGGGACTATTGGGAGCGTCACAGACTCTCCCCGTTTAGGCCTGACGTACTCGTCAGCACAAACACACACACAGCAGCCCAAGATCACCAGGCGATGTGAGACTCGTCTCGCTAGCCCTGTCATCTAGACCTAGGCTCAACCGAGACTCGCCATACACTTCCGGCTGGTTATTGGCTCCGATACCAAATGTAACGACCCGACCTACTAGCAATAATAACTTATTGGGCCCAAATCAAAGCCCAAAATGATTAATCCCAGTTATTATTACTAGTGTCCAAGTCTCATATAAACCCAATCACAATTCCATCCACATCCAATGTGAGACTATTGGGAGCGTCACAATTTCACTATCTCTTTGAAATATAAATTTGAAATATTGCTAGCACCTATGGTCCTCCTGGACATAACAAAGTGTGCCATCTTGGAAACCGATCAACGACCAACATAACGGAATCCATACGTTTCTACGTCCTCGGAAGTCCAAGCACAAAATTCATGCTGACATCTTCCCATGACGCCTCCGATACAGGTAAAAGAGTATATTGCCATGCGTTCGTCGCAACTCCTTTCAACACCTAGTACATTTGACATCGATCGACAAATCTACCGACACCATGCTTCATCTTTAGCCAGTAATAATTGCTTGAAACCAACACCAAAGATTTATCTCTACCGAATTACTCTTCACTATGCAACTCTTTGATAATCTTCTTATGCAGCGAACAATCGGGAATACACAATTGCACGCCTTTGAACAGAAACCCATCTCGAACTTGAAATTTTCCTAATTTACCGGATTTGGCTTCAATAAATATCTTGCCGAAGTACGGGTCTTCCACATACATTTTCTTTAAAGTATTGAAGTCAACAATGTGAACCCTCATGGTAGTAAGGACTCTGGTCTACCGACTTAAAGTTTCAGCAACTCAATTGACGGTTCTTAATTTATGTCGGATCACAAAATTGCACTCTTACAAAAAGCTCGCCCACTTTGCATGTCGGTTGTTCAACTTCTCTTGACTGTTGATATATTTCAATACTTCATGGTCAGTATGTAATATAAAATCTTGATGTAGCAAATAGTGTCTCCAATGCCGTAATACCCAAACCATCGTATATAACTCAAGGTTGTATGTAGTATACTTGGATTTCGGTCTCGATACTTTCTCTCTAAAGAAAGCTATAGGACGTCCTTCCTAACTCCTCACAACACCTACTCCTTGGCTCGATGTGTTATGATCTACTTTAAAAATCTTTGAAAAAACAAGAAGACTTAAAATTGGCGCAGAAGTAATTTTCTATTTGATACTGTCAAAACTTTTCTGCGCCTCTAGAGTTCACTCAAAGACTTTCTGCTTTAAACAATCAATTACCAGCGCCATTAGGTTGCTGAAATTTCGAATGAACCTCTGGTAAAACGACACCAATTCATGAAAATTCCACACTTCCTGAATTGCTCTTAGAATTGGCCATTTCTAAATTGCATGAACCTTTGATGGATCCACTTTTACCTCTTCTACCGAGAAGATGAATTCTAAGAATGTTAAGCTCTTGGTCATAAGGTGACACTTCTTTGGATTAGCATAAAGTTGCTATTTCTGAAGTGTATCAAGAACCTCTCGTAAATACGGAGGATGTATCTCTTTCGTAGGACTATAGATTAAGATGTCGTCGAAATATACAACTACAAATTTATTGATAAATGGTTGCAACACATGATTCATCAACTATGTAAAGGTACTTGGTGCGTTCGACAGGCCGAATGGCATTACCAAGCACTCGTATATCCCGTCTTGAGTTTTGAACGCCATCTCCCACTCGTCATCGGGTCTAATTCAGACTTGATGGTATCTTCTCCTTAAATCTATTTTCAAGAACTCTTTCACACTCGCCAATTGATCGAGCATATCATCCAACCGAGGAACCAAAAAAAAAAATTTTATTGTAATTCGATTGATCGCTCAGCTGTCAACACACATCCGCCACGACCTAATATTTTTTGGAGTAAATAAGGCTGGTACTACACAAGGGTTGAGATTCGGTTGAATGAATCCCTTGTCTAATAACTCTCGAACCTGTCGCTATAACTCTTCATACTCCTTCGGGCTCATCCGATAAGCTGGTTTGTTTAGTAAACTTGCTCCCGAAACTAGATTGATTTGATGTTGAATATTCAGCATTGGTGGCAAACCCGAAGGTAGATCTCCCGGGAAGGCATCACTAAACTCCTGGATAACCAGTTTGGCCTCTTCAGGAATCAGGAACTACTGCTTCTCAATCGGTTGATCAATCATGGTCAGAACCACCCTCGATTTCATAGCTTTTTTGGTGAAGCCCTTCAAGGATAGCAAGCTGACTCCCTTCTCTGGTTTAGAAGTCCGCTGACCCTCTTCTTTTATAGGGTTCAGAGTAATCCACACGTTGTATTTTCGAACAGTGTAAGTGTTCTTCTGCCCATCATGATTTTATTTTTGATCAAATTGCCATGACCTACCCAAGAGGATATGGCATCCGTCAGCACTATGTTGCACCAAATTTGGTCGAAATACTTATTTTTGATCGATAAAGAAACCAAGCACCTTGAATCAACATTCACCACATTACTGTTCTTAAACCAAGTTAACCTATGCAGTCATGGATGTTTCTCGATCATCAAACAGAGTTTCTTCATCACCTCTTGTGATAAAATATTCTCAAAACTGCCGCCATCGATAATCACCCTGCACACCTTATCCTTCATCGTACAACGTGTATGAAAGATATTGGTGTGCCGCCAATCATCTTTCTATTATCGCAGCGCCAACAACATCTTTTTTATAATTAAAGCAATGCCCTGATCTCTATCGATGCCATCTGAATCCTCCTCATTGGCTTCCTTGTCGTAGAAAGGTTCACCACCCTCACCTGATTCGTCTTCTAGATTCTGGTCGATGTAAAGCTGCTTTCCTAGACGATTGTTATTCTTTTGACAATCCCGGGTTAGGTGACCCAGCTCTCTGAATTGAAATCATCGAGCACCAACTTTATTGCCTAGCGTGGTTCTACTCGCTCTTGGTTCAGTTACAGAAGTGGATTCGGGTTTCCATTTTGTCACGCCCCGAGGTCGAAACTGCGACCCGGGCTCGCCAACAGATCCGCCATCTGTACGGAAACAGCCGTACAGACGAAGCGTCTACCCTGCAAGTCAGAACTAAAACTAAAAACATGTATCAGAGCTGAACTATAAATCAAAAGCTGAAGAAAGCTACACTGAAAATCTGAAATAAATAAAGCTCCACTAATACATAAATCCTCAATCCAGGTCTCTCAAATGAATAACAAAATACAAGCCTCACCCTCTCAGTACAAAAGTGGAATCATAAAACAACAGGGTACATCTACCTCTGACTCAAATGCTGGTAAGGAACTACTCGGCCACGTCCTCACCTCGATGAGCTGTCTCCGCGCGAGCTAGGCCGAAACAGCAGCCTCAGAAAACCTGTCACCGCAGCGGGTGTGAGATCTACTACAGAAGGTAGATCTCAGTGGGTACCGTCATCAACATCCACGGTATGCCCACTAAGTCCACTGGAGGCACAACAAATAGGTATGCAAAAAGATAATAGGAAAGCAGGAAAGGAACTATAGCTAATATGTACCAATATCATGCTCAAGAAAACACTACTCTGATCCTGCTATGCATACACTCTCACTACAATAATATGCCTCAAGTACCATGCTCAAAGGAAAGCTCATCTATGAACATGCTATGCCATCACTCTCTCATATCACCCAATCTCAATGACTGCCTCATAGGGTCTAGTCAAGCCTGCGCCAAACCTACTGCCACCTCATCCTCACTGGGACGGGACTTACGTAGGGCGTCCCACACGGACTATATCAAGCGAACTCTAGTGTATCAACTAGTCGCATCATCGCAGCCTCGTCAGGCTCGGTATCATCACACACACCCGGGTGGTAGCTCGAGGGGAGCGACCCCACCGAACTCAAGTATCTCATCTGTATCACTGTCTCATAAGCGGCACATGCAGGCTATAGTCCACGATCAAACAGATCGGCAACTCGATGCTCAGAAGTGCAACTCTGTCGGAAAAAGACTCCACGACTCAAACAGGAAAACCCAAACACTCTCACAGCTATGTCGGAGAACCCTCCACGACTCAATCTGATAATGCACGACCCATGGCTGAGTCAGGAAACCTCCATGACTCGATCTGCCAGAACCCCCAAAACTCTCAAGGCTAAGTGGGAGAGCCATCTCCACCTCTAAATCAGAAACACAACCCATGATCTGGAATAAACCCATCAATCCCAACAAGAAAGAAGAACTCTCATGACACTAGGACTCGACAGTCAATGCGCTAAAAAAATACACTCGGCCCTCTGGCGTAAGTACACATGTAACTCAAACAATCTGGACCATTCATAATGTTCTCAATAATTAAAATAAACTCTTTTAAAAATGGAGTTTTACTTAAAACGGGGTACTAAAAATATATGAAGGTCCAGATGCAGCCCGAATCCAAATTGAACATGTAGTCTAGTGTCAAATAACTTCTAGATCATACTAAAAATGTCTGGGGCTCAAGAATGTCATTCTATAATTTTCTAGGCAACTATCAGATTTATCAATATAAGGAAATAAGCTAAACATGATCAATATATGATAAATAAGCTAAACATGATCAATATATGATAAATAAGCTAAACATGATCAATATGCTTACAGAAGCATTAGAGGGCATTCCATAAATCTCGAAGAAAATCCAACCCACCTGGAACGCTTTCCGCAGGCAATTGCTGAAGTCGGTGAAGTGTCGGAACCTCGAATGGGCGAAATCTCGAAAATCGTGCCGCAAATCCCGGAGAAATCCTCGGAAGCTCCAATAAATTCTCTTGAGTCCATACAAAAATCTGCGCACAGCCGGCTCACTCCACGGCCAAAACCAAAGCATTCTCTCAAACACCCACAACCAACAAGCAGCACATACACACCTCTCACAGCTATGCTCTTATACATTCCAAAACCACAGCTCACTCATACACTCTTCACAAAAAAATCCCCAACATACAAGAAGCTCCAACCTGCACACAATAAACCGTGTCCACATATACACCATCCCTTAATTCCACCATACAGTACCAATTGCATAATTAAATCCATCATAAATAAATATATATAACTTACACATAATTTGCAAGCTCCAAGAATCCACAAAGGCTCACAGCACACTAAGTGTTCCAATTAACCCATTAATTAAATTAATGATCACTTATCCACAATAAACCATAAATCTGCTTGCACTCTACAGGTTCACCCAATTTATATAAATTAAGCTCATCACCATCATTATCTTAATTATCATCATAATCATAATCATCCTCATCATTATCATTATCATAATCATCATCTTCATCAGCTCCATCATCAACATCAACATCTGCTCCATGGTCATCATCATCATCAGCATTCCATCATCATCAACATCTGCTCCAAAGCTCAAGTCCCCAACTTAGTCCCTACCTGCAGCAAGAGAAAGGGAACCCAACATTAGAGGAAACATGGTAAAATGCGCGATCGTCGGCGACAAAACCAAGCCTAATGCGCGAAAACCCTGTGCGCCGACATGCGTCGCAAGCCGCAGCCAAAGCTTACGCCGCTGGCGCGCCAGCCGCGCGCTGCTGCCGCGGCCGAGAGCTGCTGCCGCTGTCGCGCGGCGCAGCAGCAGCTGGCGCGCGGCGCCCTGGCCCGCAGCGCGGCGCCCTGGCCCGCAGCGGGCCCGCTGCGCGGTGCGGCGCCCGCAGCACGCGCCCGCGCGCGGTGCGGCGCCCGCCTGCGCGCGGCGCCCGCCTGCGCGCGGCGCCCGCAGCGCGCGTCCCTGCCGCGCGCGCTCGCTACGCGCCCGACGCTGGCTGGTCCGATTGTGGACAGCAAGCCTGTAGCGCGCCAACCCAGGTAAACACAGCCCAGCAAGCTACCCACTCCATCCTCTTCTCACTCTAAAACCATAAAAACACGCACCTCAAGTGATGCCCACGCGCGCCACTGTTGCCTGCTGTCCGCCAACCAAGCAAGCACACCAACCTACAGCAACTCCTCCACACCCAGCCAACACAACCAAATCCAACTCCAGAGGCAAAACCTTACAAGAAAAGCCAAAATAAAAACCCATCCGAGCTCTCTCTCTCTCTCTCCAACAAAAATAAAAACTGCAGCTTACCTCGCCGAGTTCGACGTGCGCCCGCTCCGCTCGCTCCATGGCACTTGCAGCAGGAGGTCATCAACCCAACACTCATCCATTATCTCATTTTCCATTGCTTTCTCTTCTTTTCCTTCCTTCCTTTTCACTCTTCTCTCATTCCTCTGCTCAATCCTTTTTCCTCTGTTCTATCTTGCAGGGGAGAAGGAGCTTACTAATTAGAGGAACCTAATTAGTAGAGGTGGTGGGTGGGCAGCATTAAATGCACCAAACAAAATATCTACTTCCCTTAAATAAACCCACTTCAATTCCTTATATAAATATATCACAGGCTAAAGCATCACAAGATATTTAATTAACTTCCCAATTCAATTAATTTATTAATTTAATCCCTTTTTAAAGCCAACTCCAAGTCACTTTTTGCCTTCGGAGTCTCCGCATCAGTCCGGAACCTCCCAAACTCCGCTGTAATCTGAAAATACACATGTCCACAGCTTTTTCTCTTCAAAAAGCTCAACCGTTGAGTCGGGGTTCTCAATCCAAAAACCGGCTCCGAAATCGCCAGTTCCGACTCACTTTTTGCCCTCGGGTCCTCCGCGTCAGTCCGAAACTTCCCGAACTCCGCTGTAAACATAATTTATACCTGTTCCAAGTGTTCCCAATATTTTGCACTCCACTGGGAAGTCGAGGCTTCCCCGAAACCCGTCCTCTAACGGCGGACAATGCCCGGAAAACCCCGAATCGACCTGGGGCTTCCGCGTTGATCCGAGTCGACCCGAACTCATCTGTAATCCAATATGGAACACGCTCGAGGCGATTTCTCCGCACCACGCCATCTCGCGAGGTCGGTGCGCCATCCGAAAACCCGTTATTCTACACATTTAGCCTCCAAACGAATCCCTTGTCGCCCCGGATCAAAGTAGTTCGCTCTTGAACCGATTCAATTTGTTTGTGACTTAATACGACTCTATTGCATCGCAACTACTAAGGCACGTTGGTACGCCTCTGATATCATCTAGATCGTAGACAAACTCAATACGTCCTGAATTGATTGCTGTAATCCGCTAATGTATCTCACAACCTATTGTTCCTCAGACTCTACTAGATCATTCCGGGCAATCAATTATTAGAACTCCTCAGTGTAATCAGCCACCATACGGTTGCCTTGTCCAAGATTTTGAAGTCGTTGGTATAGGTTGGGTATAAATGAAAGGCAGGAACTCCTCTTTCATCATCTTCTTCATATACTCCTAATTCATGATTTTCGGCTTGCCTTTTCTCTGTCGAGTTTTCTTCATCTGCTCCCACCATGTTGAAGCTCGCCCCTTGAGTTTTAGGGCAACAAGCTTCACCTTCTTATCCTCGAGGACATTTTTATATTCGAAAATGAGCTCGATCGTGATCAACCATGTCGATGAAGCCCTTCGCTTGTAGACCTTTCGAATATTCCGGAAGTTTCATATTGATACTTGAGTCAAACTCACCGATCTACTCAACTGATACGGTCCGTATCACGACCTTGCATGGACAGGCTATTTGGGGAGTGTGACCGTGCATAGAAGGGGTTATCAAAGCTGGAAGACTTCGAATCAAGGTCGTCATCTTCTTGGCAATGACTTTTGACTATCGCTAGATGCATGGTCAAGGTCTCGATTTGCCTTCTCAATTCTTCGATTTCGTTATCATGAAGATCTCGTTGACCTCGGGGTCCTACGCTTGCAGGCATGCCGTCGTTCACGTTGCTTGGGTTGCGCACACCAACGTTGCGACATGGAATCGCAGGGTCCTGGTTCGCGTTCGAACTTCTTCTTCGACCGCTGGCCATGTCTCGCAAAAACACCGCTCCAAGAGTCAAGCTAGCTCTGATACCAACATACACGGGCCTAAGTCGCGTTGAAAGGGAAGAAGCACAAGGATGGAAAGAGAGGGATACACGAAGAACAATTTCTTCGACAAAGACGAAAATATTATTAATCAACTCTAAAACTCTGATTATATTAACCAAACGCCATGTCTATATATATAAAAGTGATGCTCCAATCCTACTAGCTAAAGATAATAAATTCTAATATATCTCTTAGCCTAATCAGATTTGAAATAACCTAATAATCGAACTCAAAATAGAAAAAAATATAAAACTTTCTGAAAATAGGACTCAAAATAGAAAAAATATAAAACTTTTTGAAAATAACCCAAAATTGCAAAAATGAAGGCCGAAACAATCGAACGGTACCGGACGTTAGCAAAAAGAGTCACGTGCCAGTAGAAAGAGCCAAGCGAGCACTTACAGGAAGAGTCGTGAGGTACTGGGCATTAGCAGAAGGAGCCGAGCAACACCAGAGAAGAGTTCACAGAGTGTAAAAGTTTCTGAACTTAATCTAAGTTTTCAACTCAACTTGATTGAGTGACATTTTTTCAAGAACTCTTAAGTCTAAATTAACCGCATCAATATGCTTATAATGTAATTGTTAAATCGAAACGGCGAAAAAATAGATCCAAGAAAAAAATAATGTAAGAAAAGAAAAGGAAAGAGCACACCAAGATTTACGTGGTTCGGCCACCAGTCTACATCCACGGACGAAGACGGAGCAAAGACTTTTATTAATGTCAAAAGGAGAATACAAAAATTATATCTATCAAGAAAATCGAAACTCTAAATAAAACCGAAATATCAAAATTTGTGTCCACCCTAACGATTTCGAAGAATCCAATCGTATGGACGCCTTCTCCTTAGAGCTTCAATTTCTTAATTAATTGCCGGCTTCATTAGCAACATATGGCTCATCCAATACAGCTTCTCTTCTCTTGGGTTGCTAAATTAATCAGAGCATTTCATTAATATGGTTGTATATGTTCCAACA